>JAKSZP010005316.1:0-246153 GCA_022478985.1 Massospora cicadina | reverse complement strand
CCTAGTGTTCAGGGCTCCAGACTCTGAACTAAGATGTGGCATCCCCTCTACCCATTCCACTCAAACTGAGTATATAGGCAACCACCCTTCTTAGGTTAGGTACCCAGTTGATTTTTTCCCTTGAGTTTATCAAAATAAATTATTTTGTGTTTACAATATTTGCTATGAAATCTGACTAAACTTTCACCTTATTCATGTCACAAAAGTTATTTGGCAATGCATTACATTATCTGCAAAAGAAATCTGAAGATTTTCAAGCAGACTGTTATACAATTGCCATTTTTCTTTGGTGAAAGAAATGTCTTGGGCGAAAAGCATCCTAATCTATCAAATACAATCATCCAATTAAAAGTCTGACCTCATGATAACATTTCAGATGGCAATAACGACAATGTCAATATTCTGATATGACTGGACAATAAGCTATTGTTTCAGTAAATAATAAAATAGATTCAAGGTGAGCCTCAATATTGAGCAATTATCTTATGTTGATACAAAGTGAGTTCACTTGAAGAAGTAATGGTTTGGCAAATTTGGGGAATTTCGCAAAAACTCAATGTGCAAGTGAACCCCTAGATTGTATAAAATAGTGAGTTTATTAAGCAGAGTGGGTTGAATCCGCTGAGGGTAACCAGAGGTAAGAGTTGGGTGAGAGTGAAAAGGAGGAGTTTTTATGAGCAAAGAAGAAGGAGTAGGAAAGTAATGGAGGTAGCTGTTAGTTGGATATTAAATCAAGTGTTAGTGTCAGAGCAATAGCTCCTTATTAAGACTTTATTATCCTTAATTTATTAATAAGCCAGCGATCCCTATATTTCTTGTCCATTACTCAGTGGGTTTTACCCTGTGCAACTCATTTGGCGAAATCAGTCAAATCTGCCAAAAGTTAACAGACAAAAATTAGCCTAAAGACCCTGTTTGATTCACAGTAGAGCCCCTCAAATTAAGGTAACGCTTTTTTCAATACCTCTCAGGCAAATAGCACAAGTTCAAGCAGTCAGATTGTACTAAATACATGGCGGAACTTGGGGATCTTATTGGAGGTTCCTCCCCAGGCCACATCTAATTCAAAGCAAACACTAAGTGGGAACACCCCCTTTTATAGGCTTGGTGGGTGTCCCCCAAGATGCAATAAATTTTCTCTAACAGGAATTGGTTAAAGTATAGTTTCGAATTATATTCAGAGAAGGCCAACCAGGGGATGGACACTTCCGATAAGACTGTAAAAACATAAACTTCAGCAAGAGGAGGGCACCCCAGAGAAGCAAATGCTATCTACTGTTGCCAGCGGGAACGCCAAGAGAAGGAGGGGGTAACCTGTGTGGGGCTTGCGCCGCTATTGAGCACGTATGGAGGAAAGGTTCTGAAACTATGAACCAAACTGGGAACCAGGATGAGACTAACTGGCGGTGACGTGGTGGGAGGTACCCAAACATCAACGTTTGAAAATGGTCCACTAGGTGCGACTGGAACCAGCATAGAGCTTCCTGAAGGGTGGGGTGGAGCCTGATATAGCATCTAAGGCAATCGTGTGTATAGTCCACATAGCAAAATGTGACCACCAAGGCACAGAGGGAGGGTGGAAGAGGGGAAGCCATGGATAAAGCAAACATGTCCTTAGACAGGCTGAAGGGCTGTGGCTGATCCTGGAGAAACAGACGTTGCACCTCACGCCATATCGCTTTTTATGGAATGCACTCTTACAGGCTGTGAAACAGCGTTCTACATACTGGCCACACATGACACAGGATGAGTGCAAAGCGTTAGAGCGTTCGTCAGTACAGTATACCCATCTCAAGCAGTGCCACACATGGAGACAAATATGCGGTTGCAGAAGAGGGTGGTGGGCGTACTTCCAAATGGCTTTCTGGGTATCTAGGGGGTAGGGGATGTCCATCATGTCCAGGTAGTCCACCCTGGATAGGACATGGGGCCGTGTGAGGATCAAGCCATCTTGTATGGGTATCCCCTGTACCTCCTGTGTGAACTGAGGAGGGGGACGCCCCCTCTTGGCAGTGTGTCCAAAGATGCGAATTCTCCACTCCGCGCTCCACATGGAGAGGAGGATCCTTTTGAAGTGGGGTGACGTCCCATGTGGGCCCGCAGCAGAAGGGTGTGAGGCAAGGTACTTTAACAGAGAGTGGGGGTGGGAAGAATTGGTGAGGCCTAGGGCGTGGGAGAAGTTGAAGCGGGCCATGCATAACCAGTTGTTAATTTCTCAGCATCTGGGTCCACTTCCACCGAGTTAGATTTTCACAGGGTATTAGCTACTGAGCAACCAAAACAAACAATATGAGGATCGCCAATTCATTTAATAAAACTTGATAAAATATATACAGAGCTATCGCCCCTAATTTCTACCTCTATTTTTGAATATAGCTCGCAGACCTTTCTGCGCTCCTCTCTTCCTCATAAAAGACTATTCCCTTTTAATCTTTTATGAGGCTCTTTATACCTCAGTTCCCCAGCCAGATGAATTCTCAGCTTGGTAATCTTCTATTCTTCTTCCTTTTTTGAGTTACTCTCATTCATATTAAATATCAACATAATTCCTCTTGATTTTCCAAATGTCGTCATTTTGCTCGATTATAATTAGTGTATTCCTTTTTTGTAAATCTCAAGACTCATCTCAATTCCCCTCTGATACGCTGATATGAGTAGCATATTGTCCAGTCATATCAACTTCCCAACATTACCCCCCCTTTGACTGGATGATAGGCTCTTACTGTTTGTATGCTCGAAGGAACTTTGTGTGGGCTCAGTTGATAATCTGACCCCCAGCAGGTTCCTTAATTGTGTAGACATCCATGCCAGTCTTCTTGATAATCTCAAATGGGCTGACCCAAATGCTAGAGAGCTTATTTATTCATCCAAATCCATGCTGGTCGTGGAATAAAACATAATCCCCCACAGCAAACAATGGAAGTTCACTCTGGCACTTCTGGTCAGCCACCTGGTCACAAATTTTCTTAGCCAAACTGGTGGAGTAGGCGTCCGTTTGCAACTTGATCAATGTATACATGAGTTGCTTCAGATATCGCTGAGGATTCACACCACCAGTGTCCTCTACACACAAATATAGCAAGGCAGGCAGAGCCAGATGTTAACCATACAGCAGTTGAAATGGACTCTTACCAGTGGATGCATGATAGCTGATATTATAGGCGAACACAGCAGTAGGTAGAAGAGCACTCCATTCCAAGGGCTGATCCATTATCAATTTGCAGAGTGTGTTCAAAGGGGTTCCATTGACTTGCTCCACCATCCCATTTGATTCTGGATGATAGGGGGTGGTCAAAACCCCGAGAATCGCCATCAACTCATTTAACTTTGACAGTATATGCAAAGTGAAGTTGGTTCCGTTGTCCATCAGAATGAACTGTGGGCAGCCGTGCTTCTGTATAACACACTCCATAATAAACTTGGCAGTGGTGACCGCGCCCAAGTCACTAATAGCCCTGGCCTTTACCCATTGGGTCAAATGATCTATGGCAACAATTATATACTTGTATCGATTGGCACTAGTTTTCAGAGGTCCCACTAAATCAATGGAAACGGTGTGCCATGCAAACTGGGGTTTCACTAGTTGATAGGTGGTTTTCTTGCAGAAAGGTTTTTCCACTTGACACTGATGGCAACAGCTAACCATTTCCAATTCGTCATAATGCATGCTTTCCCAGAAGTATCAGGGTTGCAAAAACTCTAGCGTCTTCTACTATCCTCCATGGCCTACAGCCCAATGAGCATCCATAATTATCGAGGGTCTATTTGAAGGCTTAGGAAATAAAGTGTCAAGTCTCCAAACCAAATGTATAGTTCTTCCCCTTGTATGAAGTTATTCTCCCTGAGTCCATCAAACACCTTTATCACCTGCAACGGCTCATCCTGGTTTTGGTTCGCCACCATCGTTTAATACATTATATCAGCTAGATCCACTATTATAGCGACTGTGGGCAGTTGAGATAGACAATTCGCGTTTTGATACCTTGCCCCAGGTCAATGTAAACTCTCAAAATCATATGCTTGCAGCTTCAGAGCCCAACGTGTGAGCCATCCTTCCGGTTCATGAAGATTCTGTAGCCAGCGCAAAGAAGCATGATCCATCACTACTTGAAATCTTACCCCATGCAAATATACCCAAAATTTTTTGTAAGTGTAGATCACAGCTAAACACCCCCGCTCAGTTACATTGCAGTTTTGTTCATGACAGTTCAAGCTCCGACTACAGAATGTGACAGGATGTTCCACTCTGTCATCATCCTTCTGGGTTAATACTGCCCCAATAGCAGCTAGGGATGCGTCTGTTTGTACTATAAACTGTTTGTTAAAGTTGGGGTGTTGCAAAATGGGTGCACTTGCTAATGCGGTACACAATACATTGAAAGCGTTCTGGCATCATTCCGTCCAATTGAAAGAAGCGTTTTTCTTTAATAACTAAAAATGTGGGGCCCTGATGCAGATGAAATTAGGAATAAACTGTCAATAATACCCAGCCATCCCCAGAAACACCTGAATGTCCCGCTTATTTACTGGTCAAGTCATCTTGCCTATTGCTTCCACTTTAGCCAGCTGCAGTTTAAGCCCATTTGAATCCACAAAAACCCGAGGTATTCTAATTGCTCCTTAAAGAAATGGCACTTTTGAGGCTTAATTTTGATATTAGCAGCAGCGAGGCACTGAAACACTTGCTCCAAGTGGGCCAGATGCTCTATAAACGTCCTCAAAAACACATTGATATCATCAAGGTAAACTAAGATGCAGGACAGCTTTAAATCACCTAAAAATGTATCCATGGAACGCTGGAACGTAGCCAGAGCATTACACAATCCTTGCAGCATGAGCGTTGGCTGGAACAACCCTCTTGAGGTGATGATCACACATTTCTCCCATTCTGTTAATGGTAATTTGATCTGCTAGTAATCTGAGATCAGATCCATGGCAGAAAATAGTTCGCCCCACCCAATTGGTCTAACGCATTGTCAATCTTTGGAAGAGGGTAAGAATCCTTCTTCATGACATTATTGAGTTTATGATAGTCAATAACCACCCAATTTAAGCCATCCTTTTTCTTTACGATGAGCACAGGTGATGCCCATGGACTGTTTGATGGCTTAGCATTCCTTGCTCAATAAGTTTATCCACTTTGTTGGAGACAACCGCTTCCGCTGCACTAGAACGTCTAATAGGACGCGAACAAATGGGAGGGTGATCCCCATATCAATCCAATGTACCACCCCTTGAGCGCACCCCTAAGTCATGATCATTATTTGTAAAAATATCCTGATACTTTTCAAATAATGCCATAGCCTTATCTTTCTGATTCACCAATAATCCTGTGAGCGCTTCCTGCGGAACTACAGTCAGTATGCTGAATGAGGAGAGAGCTGGTAGTCCGAGATCCTCCCATGAGCCAAAGTCATGAATATGACAAACTTCCCCTATAGGGACGATGTATAGGTAAGCCACCACTTGGTGCCATCTGATTGTTATTATCTCCTTCTGTAGGTTCGCAAGTAGCACCTTAACCTCCCCATTTCCAGGAAACAATAACCCTGGAGCCACGTGTGGTTTGAGCCACAAGTGCTGATGAGGCGCCAGAATTTCTCCATAAAGCCCCTTAGGGACTTTGATTTCAAGCTCAGTCCCTATTATGCCCTGGTGTCCAGACGGTAGGCTTAAAGGGCGCGTTGCTCAAAGCGGGATTCCTTTGTACTCATATATCTGGTTGGGGAGGATCTTGGTCCGCCGACTCAGTCACTGGTAGTAAACAGAAATCACTCCATCACTGTATGCTAAATTGACCTGACAGGAGTGGAATGAAGCCGTTGGGATTCCACCAGAGGAGAAATATACTGGAATCTGTTGGCCAAACATAGTAAGGGTTTCTTCCGCCATATTTAGTACAACGCCAAATTTCCTCATGAAAGCTGCGCTGATTAACATATTGTAGTGGTTATTTGGCAAAACCACCGCTGGAGCAGACACCTGGACTGACCCAAATTGTAGAGGCAATGTACTATATGCTCCTTCTGACACAGTGCTATGCATTCCCGCAGTCATGTGTACTACTCGATGGTCCACATACAGTTTTAACATAAGTTTAGCCATTAACTGGGTGGAGACTATGTTCACAGGTGCTCCTGTGTCTATGATAGCGCGGATTTTTGTGTTTTGAATGAATATGTCGCAATAAGTATATTCTGAGTAAGAAGAACCATCGGTGTTTATTACTTGTACATTCATGTATTTTTAGTTACTTAAGAAGGAAGAAATACCCTTGCCGACCTGAGGATAATCACTAGCGATTTTCTCCACCAGAATAGCTATGTTAACCCCTACTAAAGGAGTGACATTCAGCGAAGAATCCGCGTTGCTGGTGACAGTTTGTTCCAGGATCTGCCATGCATATGGCTTCTGCACGTCTTGGCGGAAATCAGCCCAATTGGGTAAACTCTTACTCTCAGAAGTGGAAGCAGGGGTATCCAACAAAAGCTGCTGGTATAAAAAATCGTCCGATTGAGGTTCAATTTCTACTCAGAAAGTTGTTTAGCAATTGTTAGGGAAAAAGTGAATTGAGCATAGCGGAGATAGAGCGTCCTATCTCTACTCCACTTGAGCTTTTCCCTGCTTGATTATCTTAGTTAGCATTGCGTACACTTGTGGTTTGCTAGGGCAATTGGCTGCATAATGCCCTCTTTGTCCGCACTGGAAGAAAGTGTTCATAAAAGGTGCATGTATATGATTTGGACCAGAAGGACCAGGTCAAAAATTGCTGGTAAAGTTCTAGGGTCGCAGTTAAACCGGTGAAGCATACATGGCCCAGAAAGGATCTCTTGACTCATATGAGGGATGAATACGTTCCAGTGGCTGATAAACCAGTCGCTGCGGCCTATATTCAGCAAGAGATGGAGCAGGGGCAACAGAGGGTTTTCGTGTTATGTTGGAGGCACTGTTCATGGTGGAAAGTTGAAGTAAGGTGTTCACGATTCAAATGAGGCCAATATCCCCACCCAACACATGGGACATAGCATTATATAGTTCCTGATATGGTTTGACCACCGCCGTCATCGCTATACCTACATCCTCAGTGGTTAAAATATTAGCCCCAAGTAGAACGTGAGCTTCAGCCAAAAACTGCTTGGCAAATTCTGACAGGGTCTCATTTTGGTTAAACTGTACAGTCATAAATTTGGCTTTCCGTTGAGACATCTTGTTCACGCCTCCAAACAGCCAGATAACAATCGCTTTTACTTGTGCATAAGATACTGAGCTATTTGGAAGATAGCAGGTCACTTGGTCAGCGCTTTACACATCTAAAGCGGACAGCAACAACTTTGCTTTTTGTTGACTGGTAGCCCCTTCCACAGAGAATTTGAAACGTTTAAAATAACCGTGTAGGTTTCCATTACAACTGAAAGGAGGTAATTTTTCAATACAGATGAATTCACTTGGCTCTCGGGCTCTGCTGCAAGGGGCAAGCGAATTGGTTTTGGAGCACTATGGGAACCATAATTTGGTGCATTATCATACCACTGGCAAGATGAGCTTGAACCCATCAAAGCAGAATCAGAAGAAATGGGCTCACGTGGGGGGTTCATCATACCACCCAATGGATACTTGTTTGCTGATCCATAACATTCTTCCCCCAAGTTGCCAATAAGTGCCCCATATCCCCCAGCTCTGGTACACCCTGCGAACTGTTCATTAATCAGCTGTTCTGCTTTAACTGAATAGCATCTACACCATCCATCCTGATATTCTTGTTGCAGCATTTAGTTTGCTGTTGCAATTCCCAGCAGAATTCCCTTTCCTCATTCAGTGTTTGTTCCATAGTTTGTAATCACGAAAGAATTTCCTCAATTATATTCTGCAGGCAGATTTGTTGTTGTCTTGCGTTTTCTGCTTGCTGGTTAATGCTGTTTAATTGGTTAACAAGGGAGGATCATTCCCACAATGATTCCTCATTGGCACATTGAAGGGTATCAATGCACTCTTGCATGTCCGCATACTCTCTTGTCTCACCTGTAGGAAGAGGGAAGGCTCATTGGTGCTCCGCCTGACTAATGACTTCCAGTCATGTAACTTGATGAACAAGCTGGAGATACTCAATAGATGTTGACCGAAGGATAAGCACGTTATCTGATGTTCGCTGGGTATCCCATTTGATACAGAGTTGATCTAATTCTGTTGATAAAGAGCTGACTTGGGCCACCACTTGCTGTTCCATCAGGGTCATTCTTTCCTTGAGCTGAGCAACCATGACTTCAAGAGCTTCCGCCCATTTGGCTAGCTCTGTCATACAGCGCTCGGTATTATTCCCCAAGGTTGTTATGTCCTGAATCCACTCCACTGATAGGCCATGCTGTTCCAGTAGTTCTCTTATTACTCAGGATAATTCTGAGTTTAACTGTGGTACTAGAATGTCCAAATCGACGGTGAACATTCCCAACACAATGATCCATCTGTGCCAGCGCCCCTTGTATTTCTGAAAACAAACTATTGAGGCAGTCAAGCAGGAGGCGAGTATCGTGCCATTGTGCTTGCGCAAACTGCAATACATCTCCAATTTCAATATTATGGTGAGCCAGGACACGCTGTAGCTGGTGAATTGAAGGTTGCACATAAGCAACTAAATATTCTTCAATTCCGTGGGTACCAAGGTGGCGAGTTAACCCCATAGTAGTTGCATCCAAATAAGTCATGTACAGCGCATATTGATTCTCTTGATCGCGTTGGTTATAGAACAGACGCAGGGAATTTTCCCCAGTCTCATACTTGTATAGGCGATATCCGCGCAACAGCCATTCCATAATATTTCTCAGTTGTTGGGGAGTCACATTTGTGGAGCGTCTTTTTTGGTTAGTTGTCAGCTCTGGGTAATTCTCAGATTGCACATTAATCATAATTTCATCATCCCCTGGTTCAGTAACAGTAAATAATGTTGGTTCAGGGTTAGGTGCCTCCTGAGATTCTTCAGCATACCGTGCTCAGAATCTGATCAGGTTATATCGGGATGAATGAGGACTTGTAATTGTGTTTTACCAGCTATAGTTGCTAAGTGGCCCCCTGTAGTGAGCACCACTGTTAATTTCTTGGCGTCTGGGTCCGCTTCCACCGAGTTGGATTTGCACAGGGTATTAGCCACTGAGCAACCAAATCAAATTATATGAGGATCGCCAATTCTTTTAATAACTTGATAAAATATATACGGAGCTATTGCCTCTTATATTTACCTCTATTTTGAATATAACTCGCAGACCTTTCTGCGCTCCTCTCTTCCTCATAAAAGACTATCCCCTTTTAATTTCTCATGAGGCGCTTTGAACCTCAGTTCCCCAGCCAGATGCATCCTCAGCTTGGTAACCTTCTATTCTTCTTCCTTTTTTGAGTTACTCTTGTTCATATTGAATCTTGGCATAATTCCTCTCAATTTGCCAAATGTCCTCATTTTGCTTGATTATAATTAGTGTATCCCTTTTTCATAAATCTTGAAACATCGCGATTCCCCTCCAATCCACCAATATGGGTAGCATATCGTCCATTCATATCAACTTCCCAACACTAGTGTTGGGCTGAGATTGTAAGGTTAGTAATGGCAGCGATCCAGGTGCTAAGTATTTTGGCGGCGTGGGCATCAAAGTTGAGCAGGCCCATACCACCACTATGTTGAGGGCCAAACATGAATCCAGGAGCACTGGCGGTGGGTAGCCTAACCAAAGCTACCCTTGCAGAAGGGCGTATAGTGACTTGAAGAAACAAGGGGAAAAAGTGATGCCGTGGGCCCCAAACCAAACTTTAGAGAGGAGCATAGAATTGGCTAGCACTACCCTGCCCATAAGAGTGGTCTGATGGGCTTTGAGGGAAGCTATGCATTTCATAACGTTGTCTAGGATATGGTTTTCCATCACCTTTGAGGCGTACCCTCCTGCCTCCAGCCACACCCCCAAATGGCGGACAGGGCCAACGGTGGGGCTTGGCACAAAGGGGAGCACAAGCGAGGCGGTGTGGGGTGGGCAGGGCAAGCGATCCCGTGTGCTAGTTGACGATGCAGGTAGGAAATGAGGCGCTAAGGCCCAGTTGGCTTGATACCGACCAAGGAGAACATTTTCAATTTTGGAGGCGTTGAGTGCTGCATTAATTACCCTGAAGTAAACCTAAACAGTATCTTCAAGTTCGCGTGCATCATAATTTATAGACACCCCAACTACACAATCATCAGAAAATGCCAACATCTTGACAGGGGCTTGGCCTTGAACATGGACCCCTGTAAGGTGGGCATTCATATTTCAAAGAAGTGGGTAAGGCTGAGGTTATACAAGAGTGGGCTAAGAGTGTCCCCTTGGCGCAGTCCCCTTTGAGGGCGGACTACATCCGTGAGGAAGCCAGGGCCACGCACAGCCATTGTGACGGATTCTGTTAGGAACATCACCCAATTAATGAAGCGAAGGGGGAGGCGGAACTTGTGGAGGCAGGCTCTGAGGTATTCCCAGTTGACTCTATCATATGCCTTCTGCTAGTCTAAAAACACAAGTGCTCCAGAAGCCGTGGATTGACAGACGTTGGCTACGGTGTGTATATTGTCCCAAATCGACCTTCTGGGTATGAAACCGATTTGTTCTGGGGAGATGGTGGCAGAGGCTATAATCCCTAGATGGTTAGCCATGATCTTAGTTAAAATTTTTGTATCCATGTTAGTTAGAAAAATGGGGCGCCAGTTGTCCAAGTCCAGCTTATTCCCTTTCTTGTACAATGTAATCGTGAAGGCCTCTTGCCCTCCAGGCAGGAGACGCATTTCCAGAAGGCATTGGTTCAGAGAGGCAAGCAGCAATGAGGAAATGTCTTTGAAATACTTCTTATAGTACTCATAAAAGATGCCGTCTGGGCCTGGGCATTTTCTATATGGTGCACCATGAATGGTGGACTAAAGTTCATCCTGAGTAATCAAATTCATCAACTCCAGGAATCTGGAAATGGTGCTGATGTGTGCACTTTTGAGAAAAGTTTCCATTTTGGTCGGTGGAATTGGATTGGATTGGATTGATACAATTTGGAGTAATAATTTTGTATTTTGATCACCACTTCAGCCAATGTATCCATAATGGAGTGGTCTGGCCTTCGCACCTGTGTGCAGGCCAAGCTCTGGCACAGTTCAAAGAATTAATAAAAAAATTAAGTGGAGCATGTATTACCCGCTGTAATATGCTTTGCTTTATACTGAACACAAACCCGATGCTTGTGTTATCTCACCAGTGCATTGAGGCAGGCGGACACATCTGCCTACTTGTGACCCCAGGATGGGCTGTAGCCTGCAGCGGGGACATTAGACTCCAGGTGGTACAACTCTGCCAGTGTGCACAAAATGACTGCTTAGGAAGCCCGTGAGCAGCGGGAGGAGAGGTGGTGAGCCTGGAAAATCATGTTCGCCTTGAAGGTTGACCAGGTGGAAATTGGATCTGCACATAATGGTGTGACAAACTCTGGAGCTGAGGTCACATATTCCATCCATGAGGAAAATCTTGGTGATACAATTTTGGCTGGGTGGAGTTTGCACCATTGTGGCGCCTGGGCTGCTAGATTGGATAAATGGAAGGAAATCAATACCATCCTGAGGTTGGAGAAATCAATTTTCATCATGGTGAAGTAGGAAATTTGGGATTGAAATTTCAACGGCACAAGAATAAGGTCAATGCAGGTCATGGACCTTAGCTGGCCGTTGTGCACATGGGGTGTGGCATGTTAGTGAGTAGCGGAGCATGATGCAGCAAAGTATCAAACAACCTTAGGGTGGCTTTGAGAACGCGAAGTTCAACGTGCCCCTGTGGGGATGTAGGCGATGAGGGCCAGCGGTCTGTGGATGGGTTCATCCAGCAGTTCATGTCGCCAACAACAAATGGGTTAGGTGATAGTGGAAGGGAATTGATGGCTGAGAAGAATTCCTGACAATATCATGCACAGATTGGGGCATAAATGATAATAACAGTGTGCACTTCGTCGTCCCATGAAAAGGTGATTACAAGGACATGGCCATTTAGGTACAATTTTGATGAAATGAACTTAAAACTATGGTTTACTCAAAATAGCACCCCACAGTGCATAGACCAAAAGGAAAGGGAAGGGAGAAGCATGGTTGTCCATGATTCCTCAGCACTACGTGGACAGTGGGTTTCCTGAATGGCCAGGTTTTCCACAGGTAAATTATTTTGTAATAAACTCAGTTTTCTAGCCCAGGACAGCAAGGCCTTGAGTCCAGCGATGTTCAACATCCCTAAAGTAAAGGCTCCCCCCATCGCACTTTAGGTGTGAGGGGAAGGGCACCCATGACCTTCAGCCTTCTCTTTTTCAGCATATCGCTATATGGCAGCATGGGTATTCTGTGCTATAGATTATGTGTCAGAGTGGGAAGCTTTAGCAGTGAGGTCCATATTGGCTTTTGCCTTCTGCTTTTTCCCTATGTGGGATGAGTTTTTTGCGGTGTTTGCATTTGCATTTCACCAACGCTTGGAGGTGGAATTTTGGCAGGATTATTGGTAATGCAACTCAGTCCCAATTGATGCTTGGGTGCATTGGGCAGGTGAAACTGGTTTGCTCTTTGGGTTTTTAGCTTGGATGGCCCAATCATCTTGGGTGTCACAATCTGATTGGTTGAGAGGGATTCACAAGCTGCTTCCATTGTGAAGTTTCAATGTCCTCCTGGAGCTGGGCTGGCAGGATCGCGGATGTGGTCTTGGCCACTTGCTTGGCCGCCGCCTTGCAGGCCTGTTTGGCCTTCCTCCGCTCTTGTGGGGACACTGGTTTTACTAGAATGTAGCAGCCTTGCGCTCCTCATGGGAAGGCTGCATCAGTGTCTAGTGCCAGTTCATAGTGAGCTTCTGCACCTCACATTGCATCCAAGATAATTTCAGTTTGAGTAATGCCCTCCTCAGTGTGGCAGGTATGGGTCTTGTGGCTAAAAGCACGACAGAACGTGCAGAAGGGAGGAGAGCTATCCACGGTGACCCTGAATGGATGGGTGAAAAGCCCACTGATTTTGACATAAGCAGTTTGGGGGATTTGGGTCAAATCCTCCACTATCCCCATAAATGGGGTGAGAACAGCAATAACTTTGCCTGTGCACAGGTTTGGCATGATCGTAAAGCACTGAATTTTGAGGGATTGTATTTCTGCATATATGGCAAGCTCAGCCTTCAGGTGGTGCTCTAGCACGGTGCACTTGACCATTGTAGGTAGGAAGTCAAAAGTCACAAAAATTTGATTCGATTTAGTCCAGTGGGTGCACTTTGTTTTAACTACCCGTTGACTGTCTGAGAGGTCTACTACTACTTGCACCTTTGTGGCTTCATCTGCCACTTCCTTATTTCAAAGCCAAGGTCCAGCCAACCATGTGGCATGGAGTGGGGTGTGACATACACTGCGTTCAGAAAATGTGTGTGTATATCTCCACATAACATCTCCCAAAGCGCCATTTGCTGATTTTCCAGGAAAACATGCACCCCGTGTTCCACTGACAATAGTGGTTGGGAGTGCGGCATATTGATGAACTGGTTGCAGCATGCTTGCCAGGCCAAAATTTCTGGGGAAATGGTAACCGTCAGTTTTTATTACTAATTTTATTTATTCCGCTGGACTCACCAGGGCATTTACAAAATTTGGTTGATGTGGGGCCAACGCCTGTGCCCTTAACTTTACTCGCCCAACTGCTCCACGACATTAGGTGCCAACTTTTTCTCATTGATGAAATTATCATTTACCTAGACTTGAGTTGAATTTGTTGCAAAAGTGTTTGCAATGAGAGAGAAAAGTTTGGTTAAATATATTAAAACATTACCCCATAGGTTTGTCTTGCCTAAAAATAATTCTTTATCTTTTGTTCAGCCAAAGTGAAGTGAGTTTTCCGTTCTCTAATAGGCCGAATTTACATATTTCCTAATTTGGAACATATTAAGCTATTCCAAACTTACCATTGAATTCCCTTCATCCTCAATACAGTCTAAATACTAAGCAGTAATATATCAATAGGGTTCTTTCTTGATCTTCTGATGGCACCTAATAAAAAACTTTTAAAAACCCCAATTTTCACTTTTAATTAAAAAGGTTTATATCAATTGTAAGTATTTTGTGGATATTTGGCTGATTCAGCACCATCAAGTGTACAACTTGCCAGATTCCCACACATACATTCCGATCTATGGATTTAACATTGATTCTCACTTTCTACAAGCTTGTGGATGACTATCTCCACAATTATGGGTGCCAATCTGTCATACACGCTGCAGAAACTGGAAACTGACTTATTTCAAAAAGATCCAACCATATGGGCCACAATCTGCTCATTTCAATAAAAATTTACTTAAACCAATTCAAAACAATACATACTAACCACAAACTTTAAAGGGGCTATCACCCTCACAGCCTCTCCCACCCATGGGGGTTGTCACAGTAAGTCCTGTGGATGCCCTCATTACAGCCTTTTGTCTTGTTGTAGGGGCCTTTGGTATGTAGTTAGGGAAAATACCTTTTTAATTAATCCTTAGGTCTTCCCAACTAAAATTAATTAGTCTAGGTAAGCCCCTGGTATTCAAAATCATTGACTGGGCATTGTCAAACCCTACCAAGATGAAAAGTCTTCTTCAAACTAGCTGTCCTTATGAAAGGTGGGATTTATTGACTTCTGCCCTTTTAGGGATATTTAGACAATGGTTTACCCTCTGATGAGGACACTGCCATGGCGACCAAAACCAAAGTAATTTATTAAAATATTCTCATCCCATGACTCATACTCACCTACCCAAAAACACCAAAATGATGGTAAGTTTTGCCAGCTTCCAACCTCACCTCCCACCCCAGGTGTTGTTTGAGAATCTAACTTTGGGGCTCTCAGCCTATAGTTCAAACCCCACCCTCTACTTCACTGTTCCTAGTGGTGCTGAGCGCCTTGAAGATCCCTTTTATAGCACTACTACCACCACTTTTGTGCTTGAAAATTGTCAAACGAATCCCCCTGAAGTCCCACATTGCACCAGCATCTGACCATTTCTTCTGAGCGCACATCAACAATGGACTCCGGAATTTCCCTGTCTATTTTAATTTGGACCAATCCAAATTATCCTATCTGCATTCCAACGCAGATACTTCAAACTCCAACTTTGATGCCAAACCTCTTTGGCGGAATATACCTAAGATACCTTACTGCCAATGCCCCCACCGCCTATTCATTTGTTGGGACAGCACCCAAAATTATCTCCTCTAGCACCCCAACCAGCTTTATCAATTTTCCCCCTCCAGCCAATCGGGAGGAGTCTTGGAACACCATATTGCTCCCAAGCACCTTCCAATTTGCCTGTTCAACCTCGCCCATCTGCTGAGGCACCAATACTATTTTACCAGAATTTCTGGGCCTTATTGTCTAAGGTTTCTGAATCAAGGGATCTCAATGAACCATCCAACCCTCACATCATATGGTTTAAATTTAAATCATGATGCACATTTCCACCCTCATTTTTACACCCCCCAAACAAACATCATACAGTTCCGCTTTAATTTTCAGCCTGTTGTTAAAGTGGCTACCTTGCCCAACTGTTTTACTCTATGAAAAGCTGCCTTTATTCTGTTGCTAACTGGAAGAGAGTCTCCTTCCTGCTGTCCCACAACCCTTACCACTTAAGGTAAGCATGACCTCCCCAAATTCCATAAAGTATCCCACAAGTCAATCCTTAAAGCCATGATGGTGGCCCATAACCGCAAAGCTAAAATTACCCATGCAAACATTGCCACCTTTTTCAAGCTCCTCGGAGCTCATATTTAAGCTGAGCATGATCTTGCAACCATATAAATGCCTTTGTTGCAGCGCATGGTGTCTTCTACGGCCCTCCATCGGGGAATATTGAACACCATATGGTGGTTGCCCCCCACACCCTTGCTTTCTGCCTGGGACTGAAACTTGTTCCATATGGATGATGCTGCCAAAGAAGCACACTCTGATCCCTATCTGTCATGTCTCATGACATAATATGTTGTAAAGTTTGAGGATAAGGAGTAAGTAACAAAGGCCAAAGAGGTCAGGTTGGCCGCCTTCTCTAACCTCAGGTATACTGTGAATCAATGCTGAGTTAAGGCCAAGAAGTCCCATGACAATACGCACAAATTGCATGATAAGGCTCAGGATGTTAAATCAACAGCACTGAAATTCAAATGTTTTATATAAACAAGGATGGTTCATCATGTTTAATCTTCAACAAGGATATGATTCATTATTCAAATTTGATATTACAAAAATGGGAAATTCAGCTTATATCAGAGTCTCAAGTCATGCATAATTCTATTATAAAACTACCATTGATGGTAGGCTCATGTTATTGCCCAGCATAAATTAAAAGGCCCAGAAAATTGACTAAGGGCTATCTCTAAAATTTATTCTTAAAGTAGTGTTGGTCAGGGGGTGGAAGGTGAGTCAGTAGGGCGTACGGCTACCAACCTGAAGGTTGCAGGTTTGATTCCCGCCCTTTGCACATCGATTGGGGTGCCAGCTGAAGGAAACTAATGGTTAGTAGGTATAATAACATGAAAACCTTACCCATGAATTAACCAAAAAAATCTGAGTTCCGATCTGGAGGTGAAAAAACTTTCTATGACAGAGTAGACCCTGCTCAGGTTTCATGTCGATACTTTCTTTCTCTATATTGGTAATGTCCGTCCCCCGGTCAGCTTGCCTCAAATAAATAAAATAAAAATAAAGTAGTGTTGGTCTGTTCAGTCTCTCTGTTAGTCATCTTACCTTTAATAAAACTAATATACTATCTCCTTACTAGATGAAACTTTTTGTTGCCCTTGAAGTTCACCTCCTTATGGAGGTATTCTGGGTCTTACATATAAACTATAAAGGGGTTGATACCATACAAGGTGTGTTTCACTTAATCCTCATAATAGTCTTTATCTGGAGATTTATGGACACTCACCTTACACCCTCTTACTCTGCTGTGGTTAGCTAGTGGTTCATTGTGGCCAGCCTGGTTGTTTTGACTAGTTTAGTTTCAGTGCCAGTTTACTTGCTTGTGCATTATGGTCTATTTCTTTTATAGCATTTATTTCTTCTAGTAATGTCCATCCCCTGATTGCTTGCATAAAATCATTAAAATTAAAGCTTTGGATTATATAAATAAAAGTTATTTGAGGTAAAATAGCTCTTTACTTTATATTAAAAAATAATTTATCTTTTTATTATAGATTAGGATCTTCTAGGTTCAATAAACATAATTCAATGACTGAGACCAGAAGCACCCAAGATTACCGATATATATTACTGCAAAAAATGAGGCCTAAAATGATATAAGCAACAAATCTAAGCTGAATGCTCAGTTAAGTTTTAGGAAGTGTGAAAAATATATGAAGTTTTAAATTTGCATATAAGAAGTAATAATGACAAAATTGGCAAAGTATTCCAAACTGGGAAATTATTTTTGAAGTTAAAATAATTTTGTGCTTTAAAACTGTTATGATTCTGATATGACAACTTATAAGCGCCTTAGGATGAGGCAATATTGGGCTAGAACTGTAAGCCCAGGGGAACGTTCCTTGTGTATGGATCGGGCTATTTACCCATTTCTGAATAAGAAGGGTCCAAAGAGGCGGCTGTATCCCTTATCACCCAGGGGTGACCTTGCCTGTGTGGTAGATGAGCACTGGGTAACAGCACACCTCTAAAAATTCCTCCCCTGGTACCTGCGCTCACCTCTTCTAAACTTGTCTGCCAAATTGAGGAATTTGTGCCAAGATTACCAAGTCAAAGTTGAAAGGTCCAAAATTGATGGGAATAAAGCCCAACAATTGGAAAACTAACAGTCAATAAGGGACAATTATTGAATTATTGGCCAGAATCGCCAACAGTTTTGACTCAGCTAGCAATACAATTGCTGATGCCAAACACCCCTCAAAATCGTTGGGATGATCCCAATGAGAAGATGGTAACTTTAGGAACTATTGCAGATAATTCAAAACACCTATCTAATAATTGGGAGTTGCAGTCAATGTAACTCATTTGATTGAATGAACGCCCCAGTGACTGGGCATGGGCTGGTTGAGCATCCCTAACCCATTTCCAATCAATTGGGACCACCCTTATGTGGGGTGGCCCTGGGGAATTCTTGGTGCTCGTTGGGCCAGATGTCATTACAACAACAGACAAAAATGCAGTTGAGCCTCAGTCCAGGCATTTGTAGCTAAGCTGATAGTGACTCAGCATGCTGCCAAGTCCTTTGATGTCAGTTCTAGTTAAATTTATTTCCTCCCTCCCCCAAATTTGCCAGTTTATGGCAAATTTGAGGGCCTTAATCCCTGCTTGGCCCTACTACTAAATTGAACACCATTAATCAGCTGCATCACAATGAGGAAATTGTTGGTAGATTCTCTTTATTTCCTTTTCCAATAAAATTCTGCTAGTACCCAATTTTCATTTTAAAACTTGTAATTCTTCTTGCCGAAGTCCTGATGGCTCTAACCTGGTGGAATGTTGGCCCCTACACTGGATGGGCATTACCAGTAATATTGATTACAACTACTCCCACCATAGTCAACTGGATTCAATGCAAAAGAAAATTCAGGGAATTTAATACAATTATTGAGGCTATATGTTATCAAGATTTTGTAATTCTGTGGCCTTATATCACTCATTTTCAAGCAAGGATCCCCCTTATCTCTATATCAGTGATGAATCCTCCCACCAGAAACCCCAAACTAGTAAACTCAGTAGTAAATTAATCTGCAGCAAAACCCCAGTATCTGGGGTTGTTTCTATTTGGTTCATAATTGGGTTTCTTTTCACGCTTGTTTTAAATCAACAAGAAATTGTTTCCCAATTCGCAGCTCCATGCAACGTCATCAAGCAGCAATGCTACTGGCATTCTGGCTTGCTTTTTGGGTGCTCACGCATCCTGACTGTCAGGACAGTATAAACTTCTTCTGCCGTTTTCTTGACAAGAACAGTTGGTTATTGGATCAGTTTCCAAATGAGGTGAACTGGCGATGTTGATGTATGACAAAAAATTAGTAAATTGTCTTGAACTAGGCGATTGTGAATTTAATGAATGAAAATCTTTAAAACCAAGGAGATATGGTGAAACCAAATAACTAATCTGGGAAAATGGTATTGTCTGAAGTCGCTGAGATATAAGTGAGATGAAATGATTTAAAGAAGAGAATTTTTAGTAGTTTAGAGGTGTGAAACAGCGAGGATCCACTTTGTATAATTAATTAAATAAAGAGTGACTTTGGGGCAATTGCTCACAATTTTATTATAAGTTTGTTACTTGTTTTGAGGATGATGATCATTATATTGTCAGCCTTATTGCTCAGTGGGATTAACACTGTGCAAAACCATTTTGCCATATCTCAACAATTCTGCTGAATTTATAACCAAAAACCTAATATATTAAATTTCAGGGTAACTTAAGGATTTTTATAAGTTTAAGATAATACTATATAAAAAAGATGATCTCTTATATGAGCAAGTTTTAGTAAAAATATAATCTAATTTTGTTATAAGGATCATTATTATAATCAATAAAATCACAGAAAGCTATCACTTATACTAACAAATGTGAAAAGGGTAATTAACATAGCTTTTATTGTTAGTGCTACATATCTGCTTGATTTATGATTGCCATTTTAGTAAGACTTAGACATATATATATATATACATAAACTCATCACAGTTACAAAACTTAACCCTATATGTTCACTTTTTTTTATTTAATAACTTAAGATATACTAACAAGTGTATGTTAATTTATAGTAGTAATGACTTAAAAAGTTTTTAGAATTCTTTAGAGGGTATTTAGCTTTTCTTTTCTTGTAACAATCACTTTAGTTACTATGATTCGATTTGAACAGCAAATTTGGATAATCATACACAGGAAAGATGGGCAATTTTAATAACAAAAATAATACAACATGGGTGAGCGTCGCGGCAAGCGGTGCACTTAACAGTGCAACTAAGGGCAAGAAATGCCCTGGAGGGGGACCAGGAACCCAAGCCATAAAAAAATTGCAAACTCATACACCATCTGGGTTTATGATATTTACTGTAAAGCACGCGCAATACATGTACATTCAATTCAACCAACCTTTGTTAAAGGCGGAACATGGGATCAGACTCTTCCTTGGGGATGAGTCACCGACCCTGTGGAGAAAAACATGTGAGGCACAGCCCTCACTTTTCCCTCAAGCAGTGTACGTAGCCACCAACAACATGGGCTGTGGCTGGATTGATATTGGTTTTGAAACAGCCAATGAAGCTGATGCCACAGCAAAAATCTGCATGGAAATTGCCCTCCCTGAGGGCAAAAAATTGTGCGCACCGCACACATCAGATGGAACAAAGCGAAAATTTTGTTCATCTCCTTTGACTTGCTCCCCACCAACCTTCCTCGTAAGGTAATCAAGGAGGAGCTCCGCAAAGGTCTTGTGGCCTACGGAGAAATACAACAACTCAACTTACAGCAATTTCACTTAATGCCCAACCTGTGCACAGGCAAAGCTATCGCTGTAATCAACCCCTTCCCAGAAGTGGAAGAGGATTTATCCAGAATTCCCTGCGCAGCAGAATTTCACTTTGCAGATGGGGGCCAGTCAGCTGCATTCCAAGTTACACCAAAATGCGCACCACCTATTTGCAACCACTGTGGCTCACTGGGCCACAAGGAACATGCATGCCCTGTAAAAGAGTGCTTAATGGAAAATGATTTTTGTGAAGAAGCTATGGATGAAGATAATGAAAACTTCGCCAAAATGACTGATGACCACCACCCATTCCACTGGGGTGAAGATGGACTATACTCCATTGTGGACCCAGTTACAAGTAAACAGCATAAAGCAGCACAAAAATCTCACAAGAGAGCAGCTGCTGAAGCAGCGGCACATGCGGAATCTGCCATTAACCACGGACAAATTTGGGAGGATATTTTGGATATTCACCAAACCAACTAATCAGAACAATATGCCCAGGTCAAAAATTTTCATAGTAACCAGACTGAGCCACAAAGCGTCATCAGTCATACACATACTAAGGAATAATGCAACCGCAATTTGGGTGAAAATGCGGTGCACAATGCAACAAAGTTGAACCTCAAAATTTATAAAATCCAATCAAAAATCCACATCTAATCAACATGAAACCTGTGCAGGAAAAGTTGACGCAAATGCAAAAACTGCAATTCCCTTGAATCATTAGGTCAGATCAAGGGAACCAACAATGGCAGTGAAAGAGTTGGAGTACAGACGTGGAGTATGGCCAAAATGAGCCACAGTGGGTTAGGACCAGAGGGTCCTCCCAACCGCTCCTGAGGCACTGCGGGCACCTCAGTGTCAATAGGGATGTTAAACATTGCGGGAGCCAGGGCTCATACATACCAAGCCAAAAAGCTGACATTCCTGCGAAAAACCTCTTGTAGACATCTTGGCCATCCAAGAAACCCACTGCCTACAAGGGGAAGAAGAATCCTGGTCAACCAGGGTTGCACCATCACAATCAGTATGGACGTCTCACTGTGGGGTGATGGTCCAAAACAACAAAAAATTTAAAAATTACAAATTCATCATCACACTTGCACGGTCAAGTCCTGGTAGCAACAATCACATGCCAAGATGAAATAATTTCGTTAGCATGTATCTACGCACTGTGCACTGCAACTGAAAGAAAAAAAATTTTTTGAAAAAATTTTACTCTCACCCTCCCACCAGATATCATCATGTTAGGCGATTTCAACTGCTGAGATAACCCCAATACAGATTGATGGCCTAATCCCAGGGGATACCCATCTGGACACATTGAATATCGCACAATGAAGGCATCTCTTGGCTTACAGGATGCTCTTCACCCCAATTCACCAATCCTTCCCCATATGACAAGACCCAACATACGTGAAGGACTGCTCATATCGATGAGTCATATTGACCACATCCTCATCCCACAATCCCACAACCCAAGAATCTCCAAATTTACAACAAAAAAGATTAATTTTTCTGATCACCAATTAGTTACGGTGCAGTTAGTGCCAACCCAATCCCACACACAGGTGTCGCCTTGGAGAAAGCTTCACCCAGAAAATATAAAATTGCCCAAGATATCTGACTGGGTTAAAAACAAGGCTACAAACCCAGAATTCACAGCCCCATTCACTTCAGATCCCATCAGAACATGGGAAAATTTCAAAAAAGATTTAATCAACAAAACCTGACATATTGCATCACGCAAGTACACCGCGGACACAGCCACAATCAAGTGTACCTTGGCAGAACTAGACCACCTGGAAATAAATACTCTGAGATCTGGCTATAGCCCTAATTGGGTACACAAATGGGCAGAAATTTCAGCCCAACTTAACAATTTCATCTTTGAACACCAACACATAATCAAAGTATCAAACAAAGGTAAGTTCATAAAGGAAGGTGAAACCTGTTTGCATACTTTTTCTGCCAATTCCACTCCCACAGAAACCAGCCTGCATGCACACAGATCCACAAGACCAATGGCACCGTGGCAACTGACCCTGAAGAGGTCAAGGCGGAAGTACACTGCTATTACACCAAATTATATCGCGATATGCCAACAGATCCACAAAAAATTAAAGAATTTATTCAAACTGCCAAGATACAAAGTACACCACCAAATTACAATATACTATCCCTTATTACACGGGAGGAGCTTTGGGAAACAATTCGCGGTGCACCTTTTAGGAAATGCCCAGGTCCTGATGGGATACCCTACGAATTTTACAAAAATTATTTTCAACAAACCGCCCCCCTCCTATTGGCGTCAATGAACCAGAGTTTGTTGGAAACACGCCTATTACCAGGAGGCCATGAATCCTACTTTATAACCTTGTATAAA
Source organism: Massospora cicadina (assembly GCA_022478985.1). Lineage (NCBI taxonomy): Eukaryota > Fungi > Entomophthoromycota > Entomophthoromycetes > Entomophthorales > Entomophthoraceae > Massospora > Massospora cicadina. Next base: position 223,277 of record JAKSZP010005316.1, on the reverse strand, counting down.
AATGGTGACAAGTTGAACCCCAAGCCAACTGGCGCCCAATTGCACTCTCCAACACTGACACAAAAATTCTAACAAAAATTCTAGCAGCTAGATTAGGCGCAATTGCATCTGACGTCCTATCACCCAACCAGTTTGGGTTTATACCAGGGCGTTCAATATGGAACAACATACACCCTGTTGCAAATATCTACCAATCCAAAGCAACTGGTGCCGTGGTCTTCTTGGATCAGGAAAAGGTGTATGACCGTGTTAGCTGGCCATACCTAAAAGAATGTCTACATGCCTTCAAACTCCCACCAAGATTCATAAAATGGGCGATGCTACTAACAGAATCTGCAACCAGGGCTGTATGCGGCCCTGGATTCCTAACAAACAATATCAAACCACACAGAGGGCTCAAACAAGGGGATCCCCTCAGCCCACTGCTATACAATTTCAGCTTTGACCCGCTCCTCCGAGTAACTGACTCACGTCTCATGGGGATAACCGCACAAGGACAACCAACAGTCAAGATACTGGCCTTTTCAGATGACCGCGTAGCAGGTATATCAAACAATGAAGATTCCTGACAGCTGGAACACACTCTAGAGGAATACTCCAAGGTGAACAATGCATCGCTCAACAAAAGGAAGACAGAAATCATTCTCTTAGGCAAATACACAAACAATTGGGCCACAACATCAGAACCTCACACCAGCACTCGAAGAAAAAACCCATTTATTTTACCCTTTGCAACACCTCCCACCACCACTCCTGTCCAACACCTTAGAATCTGGCTAGAATCAGGGGGATATGCTAATGAGACAATGGAAAGTAACCTGTTACAACGGGTATCCAAACGCGTAGCCTCCCTCAAGGGGAGAACCCCAGGACTAACAGGATGAGTTACAGTTGCTAACTCGCTCATCCTCCCAATACTGTGGTACCAGGCCCATGCGATAGCCTTCTCACCTACTTTTATAACCTCAATTCGCGCGCTTATCCAGGGCTGGCTGTGGCCTGGCTCTCACCCTCCTATACGGATGGAAATACTATTTGGCCCACGCTCAAGCGGAGGCATGGGACTAATAGATTTCAAGAGCCACGCCAATCACATCCTAGGTACCTGGATAAAGGAAGTCCTTGCTCCAGACCTTTTGCAACAACATTGGTCCAGAGCAGCAAGGACTAACTTTGCACAGGCGCTCAAATTAACCAACCCACATAGTCCACCTAGACTACTTTCATACCTTGCCAAGCACCCTACTGCAACTGGTCCGCATGGAACCTCCCCTCATTTCAAACATATCCTCTGAACTATCCGCCATATGGGATGTACCATAGAGAACATGGGTACTATACAGGGAAGGGGACAACCCAGCCCCCAATTCAAATTAAGAAACCCAGAAAACCACCCCCAAAGGGATATGCTCGCAACAACCTCAAGTATAGCTAGGATAGAATACCTAGGTATGCTGGACATTCCCTATGATTTAACCACACAGAAAGCAATGTGGAAAATGACACACCACCCACTCCTACAGCCAAGGATAAGAGCAAACGCCTGGCGCTGTTTGAGAAGGATCTATAGGACGGCGGACCGCTCCGACTCCCTCCACAAAACATGTGCAGTATGTGGAGGGGAGGGCTCCCTACATCCCCGCCTAGAAACATGCCCCCCAACCAAAGCTATATGGCAGGAAGTCGCACGCCTGCTCAATATTCAAAACAAACAGGAATTCTCGATACCAAAAAGTATCTTTGCACTCTAGATTGAGTCACCAATCCCATCTACCCTCCGCTCCCTAATAATACCCATTGCAATGTGGACAATACACACAATTGTATTAGATGCGTTCAAGGGCACGGTCTCAACCATTCATGGGATTATTAACAGATTCCATGTCCACTTACTAGAGCACTTCCAAGCCTGGCTCTATGGATATATGAGACCAAGACAAAAAGCGCTCATAGAATCATGGTTCCCACTCTGGTTCCTCCACACAGACCCTTTCCTTCACACCTGCTCCATAGCAGGGGAAACCCCCTCAGAGTAGTGCACCAACCCCCTCCCATACCTAGCAGTCCCGCTGGCAACAGGGGTAACTTGAGTACCCTGGGGTGCCCAATCTTTATATTTGTTAGTTTTTCTCTTAGTTTCACATATATTTGGTAATGTTTCCTGGTTGGCTTACCTCGGTTAAATAAAATAGAGGGGTATTTAGTTATATGAAGCTATATAAGATCATGCAAATTATTAAAAATGCATATGTAATTAAAATTACCAGGTATGTCAGTATAGTATATCGTCCTTGTCTTGAGCACTATAATTGTATTATGTTCTAATATTATATCTTATCTTAAACTAAATGGATGTAGTATGCTAGAAACACTACAATTAACTAACAACCTATTAATGCTTAATAAATCATTAGCCAATTTTCTCAGCTTTTCTTAGGTTTATAGTATGACATATGATTTTAATAATTCTTCTATTTTTATATTAGTAGATGGCCATCAATAAGTTTTATTTTACTTGTGGTGGGATGAATTAGGGACAATACCACCCCAACAAATGGGTTAAATGAAGAAATCAAAATTAATGGGAAAGGAGGATAAATCCCAATAAAGCCAATAATAGGTTCAGAAACCATTAAAATTTATTGTTTTTTTCAACCACCCCCACTTGGCCAAATTTAATTAACCTATCAGATTAGCTAGATCATCATACATTTACCTGAAACCAATGAGACCATTGAATCAACAAAAACTATCAGTCACTCACTTAAAACCTATTGAAACTAGCAAATTAACTAAAACATCAACCAATTGCCTAAAAATCATTAAGCACATTGAATTAACTGAAAACCATCAATTACTCAGCCAAAACCAATTGTTGAACTTATAAAACAACTAAAACCTACCAACTGCCTATCAGAACCTGGAATGTATTTAATCTAATAAATACTACCAAAACGCTCAGCTGAAAAATATATATTTACCTTAAGACCTATATATTTTTAATCAAAAATATAATAAATTAGTATCTTGTTTTTCTAAAAATAGACTATTACCATTATAAATTAAAAACTTTAAATTTGTGCTTTTTTGGTAATTTTTGGTTTAATTGTTGTGTGATGGTATCTCTCATATATATTTACACTTTATTTTTGAAAACACCATACCTTTATAAAAAACAAGGAAAGAGGGATTGGCGGAAATGGTGATTTTGGCTAAGCAAAAAATTGGGATTGGATGCCACTAGTTAGATAGCATTGATAACCAGAAATAGTTGGTGATTGCCTCTGCTAGCCTCAGTTCAAGTGACGCAAGGATTAAATAAAATTTAGTATAATTGAATTGATGCCTCATTGCATTAGATGAGCAACCTGGGGGCAAAATCCAGACGTGAGGCTTTAAAGAATCCAGGGACAAGGTGTGAAAACTTAGAGATCTGCACAAGCAATTACAGATCTGCATGAGCTTATCAGAGAAAGTTTAAAAATTTTTTTTCTTACCATTTCTTTGTAATGGGCTCTTGTGGCTCAATTGCTTGGCCACAACTGCCATTTCTTACAACATATATATAATGTGGTAAAGGAAAGTAATAGATCTAGATCAGCTGATTTCTTAACTTTTTTATAAAGAAAAGGTCTTAGAGGGGTGTAAATCCGGTGGCGACTTCTCACTGGATAGCATAGCCTCATCAGTGACCAATATTAATGAATATAGAGCACTTGAAATAGCGGTGAGCAAACTCATCCTTAAATGCGGTGCACACTGAACAATCCATATAATGGTACTTCAGGTTGCAGTGCCTTCCCATTCTTACTGCACAGTGTAAAGTCCACCAGGTTGTCAAATGCTGGTTTGAGGAAATTAGTTTGCAATTGAGGCCCACAACCAACCCTTTGAGGTTGTAATTGGTGTCATGGCCCTCCTCCGCCAGTTGTTGAGGATTTGGGGTCGAGATGGTTGGTTCAGCAGTGATTTTTTTGAGGGAAGGAGTTCCCCAACAGCAGTAGGCATGTTATTGTAAGAATAAATATTGCCCAACCAGAAAACTTATCACTGATCAGAATTTACTCATCCCAAGTCATAGCAGCAGCCATTGCTGAAAATTAGGCTTGTGAATCCTGTTGAACTTGATCTTAATCCCCCATCACATATGCGAGTGAACATCCACCCAACATCACAGTCCAGTTACATAGCCTTTAATAATGAGGGTGGTGATGCCAGTAAGGCATTTGGGGTTAAGCAGCATCTACTTTCTTAAGGAGTGCAACGTAACAATGTTGAGACCCCTTGGACCTGGGCTCAGGTAATACCCACGCAAGTGCTGAGCAGCACATGTGTGACTGCAACATCTAGAGAAATGAGTTGCCCAGATTTGGTGGGCATGTTTTTCATGAATTAAGCAGGCCAATACCCCCTTTGCATTTGGGTTTGAAATGAATGTCCAATTGATAGGCGTTGCGCTGGCTTTGAACCACAGGATTGTGAAGATGACCAATTTGATCTTACCTTTTAAGAATTAGCTTGATGGTAGAATGTGGGCCACATACCAGAGCTTTGAAAGTATGAGAACATTGAGCACTTGTACTTTCCCTATGAGGTTCAAAGAAGCATGTTTACATCAGGCCATCTGGGCTAACATACTCAAAGGCATTGTTTGCTCCATCATCTTGATCACTGGGCATGATTCAATAGAAAGAATACCCAAATACTAAAACATTTGTGTGGGTGCCAAGGGAGTGAAACCAGTTGGTTGGGGGAATTGTGGTTTTACAATATCTACAACTACTGACTAATCAATATTAATCTTTACAATTGAAGCCAGTTGGTAACGGCTAAGGAGCTCTTTGACGCCTTGAAGACCACTTTTTAAACTAATTTACACCACGGTGTCATCTGCTAATGCTTGTAACCTGACTGGGGTTTGATTGGGGTGGATGATGACCCAAAATTTTTTACTTGTGCCAACAGGATATTCGGTGCAAAATTAAATAAAATGGGACATGTGATTGACTTGGCGGAGGCCTTATCCAGTCAGAATTGTGTCCAGAACTTGTTAGCAAAATATAAATTTATAATAAGGGCGGAGTAAAGTTATTGATCCAGGAAATATATGTGTTAAGATACCAATGGCACCCAGCGCCGCCTGCAGGAATAACCATGATTCTTTATTGTAGACCCTTTTACATGTCCAAAAACATGAACAGTCATTCTCAGATTCATGCATGTTCTGCAGAGGGTTTTGGACCAAGCAGATACTTTCCCAAATAGTTCACCCTTTATAAAACTATTTTGGGACGTATGAATAGTATGTGGCATGGTGCACATCAGGAAATTTAAAGTGCCCTCATAAGAAGTTTATAATCGGCATTAAAAAGCGCAATTGGGCTTCAGTTACACAGGTTTCATTGAGACCTTTTTTGTATAAAAGCACAATATATGTCTCATGGCCCCCTGGGAATTGACGCGTGTTTTAAAAAGGCAGTGGTTAAATAAACTGGCAAGTATGGTGCCATCCAGTGACAGATTGCATTTAGCATCTCCATGTGTATTTTTTGAGCTGGGGGCCTTACTTTTTGGCACTTCCTTGAGTGCTCGTTTCACCTCTGTAACCAAAATCTCAGCATTAATATCAAGTTTGTCAACAGGCAAGCACCTCTGGGACGCTAGCTTAGTCAGTGTCAGGAGGGTTTTAGTTGCCATATTGTTGAGTTTGCAAAAGTGGAAGAGATTGCTGTAAAGCCACATGACTTTAAGTTAGATTATGCTGTGATCGCTAGAAATAACTCCTTCATGTATTTCTATCTGGAAGATCTTAAAATAGATTCAAAATTCTTTGAGATTGGTTAAGTTTTCCTTGATCATCAACCCATCATGCTTAAGTGGAAAAAAGTGAATACTACCAGCTTTCTGTATCTTGTTTCAAATAAGAGTTTGATACTGTTTGTGAATCTTCCAATATTTGCACCACCAGTTTTTGATGTCCAAACGCACATGCTTTAAGATAGCCATGGTATAATTCAGCTGCTTAGTAGTTACTTGTAAAATGTAAAGTTTTGCTTTTTTATACTTGGTATTATTTTGCATAAATATATAATTAATCTTTATCCAGAGGGTGAGGGGATCAATGCTGAGCTGCTGATCCAGGTGTGCAAGACTTGATCAATATGCATGCAGTGATGTGCCGCCTTATAGAGTTCATCAGCATAGCAGGGTAGATCTGCATCCCTAGTCTTTGAAATTCACCCAGATTATTGACAACATTAATGATCATATGATCACTTCCCACATTAACTGAGACTTTGCAGTTTGAAGTAAGATTTGAGGTTGTTTAAGACTAGAACATAATCCAGCTTGAACCACTCAACGGCTCATCAACTTAATTTTACTCCCACTGCATAAGGTTTGCAGTGTCATTGTCCTCTTCATCTATTGTAAGACAAATCCCCAATGTCACAAGATGCAAAAGTATATGATTAGCCATACTAGGTGGATGTCATCAGGTTGGAATGTATCCCTGATTGCATTTGATCAACTGTTCATATCTACTGCTATCACTGTCATGGTATCAGTTTACACTTATGATAGAAATCTCCAGAATTGTTAAATTTTGTAGATATTGGGAGACACTCAAACTGTTCTTACAAAGAGACTTTTACCAGTACACTTTTTGTGGCCATGGCCACAAGAATTCAGCCAATGTAAGTGTTAGAAATTTTGCTGACCACATTATCCATATCGCTTGCTGACTAGAATTTAAAAGGTTGTTAGAAGAAATCTAAAGTTTGACAATGGTTGATGACTAAATTATCAGTAGTTAACCAAATGATATAATCCAATAATTAAATATGATATATTTTGTTGGATAATCCCCACAAAAATTATTAGTCATAATTAACTAAAGGATATAATCCAATGATTGGTTTAAATAATATTTCATTGGGGATCATCCCCAACAAGGTTAACTAGGCAATTTGATGAGGGCTTAATTGCCAATAGTCAGATTGCAATAATGAATCGTTCAAGCAGAGGCGCTGAACGATTTTAAGTAATTTTTTAAGAATCTACTGAAGCGTTTTAATGCTTAATTTGGCGGTAGCTAGTAGTCGTAATCAGCTAACACGGCCTCCAGCCCATCTGTGTATGGTTTCTACTTAAGTGGATGGCTGCAGATCCATGGAAAATTACACTTCCAAGGATTCCTAAGACGATGGCATTAGCCATCATCTAAAGTTAATTATGAGGGTTAGAAGTTTCAGAGGACTAATCAGTTAATTTTTAAAAAATTATTTTAATAGTTGCCCGACTTCTGCCATAAAAACCCCTAGCATTTTATAATAAAAAAAGAATTCAACTGATATATAAGTATTATATTTACTTCTAAATTGAAGGTTGAAGGAAATAAAAGTCTCTAGTTGCTTTTCTCAAAAACAGGTTGCCAGAGTTGATTCATTGACACTTATTATTAAGACTCAACCTACTAGTTGTCACCAAACAGCTAGTACTTTTATTAAGTTTACAATCAATCTGTGCAGTAAACTACCAAAAAGTTTACACTTGTTACTCACTATAGGGGTGTGCTGAGTCTTGTCAAATGATACCACCATGTCTTCTAAACAGGGTGAAATTCAGCAGCTGTGGTCTGATCTAGAGAGTGTGAATCAGACCACTCTAATGTCAGCGGCTCAAGCTGATTTATCCAGTACTAAAGTTCATGTTACCAAGATGGAAGAAGATGTAAACCTTGTTGCTGAAGTTAATAATGAGTTAACTCAAAATATCCAAGCTATATCAGAAATATTTCAAAGTGGAGAAGGATCTACTCCGATCAGAGTAGCATTATAAGCTGAGGCTGGGAAAAATTGGCTATTATGGGAGAAAAAATGTGTTTAGGATTTTTACCCACCTTTCCAGCCTCCTATATTACCTGTGGATCACTAGGGGATAATTTACAATGGCAAGTAAATTAGATATCAGTTGGCCTCATTTTGGGTTAATAATGTTCAGGGGATTTTTGTAATTCGCCAGGTTCAGATCAATTGGGAAATTGATTCAGTTTGATGCTTAAGATCTTGTTGGGAAGAGTTGTTGAAAAAATAGGGGCATCTGATGTTGTTAGATGATTAACTATCAGGTGTAACAATTGGGATTGGTTGGTTTTCATCACTGACTGATTGGGAATTTATTGAGCGTTTGCAAGGCAAAAGATGCCACCTGCAACTTTTGAATTGATCAGTTGGTTTGAGACCTGACATGATAGGTAAAAAGTCCCATCACCTAAGCAGGTCACTTACTAAATATGGTTAGTTCATTGGGATCAAGTGGAAAACGTTAGGGACTCATTTCTAACTCTGTTCATTTAAGGTCTTGAAGATTTAAATGATGAAATCCTAAACAGATTGAGAAGACCATCACTGGTGAGAAGTTGAAGGGAAGTCATGGCAACAGTTTCTGCGAGATGGCTGTGGCACCAACTGAGGGTTGGGTGCTGAATTCCCTCTATAAATTTCCCAATAATTCACATTAATGAAAAACACATTGAGATCGACATTGAAATTAACATCAAGTCCAAGTATTGAGTCAAAAAACTGAGAAAAAAGATTGGTTTAGATCCTCATTTGTCTCACCCTTCCTGGGGTTGATACAGATGCTAAGGAATTATTCAGCAGGCTGGACCAATATTCTTGTAAGGCAAATATCCATGAAAGACATAGGCTTATGTCTCTAGTCCCATTAAGTGAGGGAGAAATCACTGGAGTGTAAGAGGTTACTGATTGAGATGGAAATCAATTATAAAGAAGATTGGCGGCTAAATATTTTTCATCACTAAAACTTCTTTAGCTCTTACATTAGACCATTATGTCATTGTAAATTGTATTAGTTATATTTACCAAAAAAATATACATACCCAAGGAACTCAAACCCAGGTCCTCAGAAGTGAAAGCTAAATATTTTGCCACTTTGTTTCAAGCCTTATCATTAATATTTATATCCCTTCATATATCTTATGAGATGAGAGAAGAGAGTTCAAAAAAGAGTCAAAATTCCAGGGGTCAATCAGCTTTTAGCAAGATTTCATTATTGTTTCAAGTTCTATTCAACTTCAGGAAATTATCGTTGTGTTCAATAAATGGGGACCCTTTTGTTGTATAAAGAGTAATAATTGAGGATCCTTAGAAGAGAAGCTAATTTATAAGGGAATCTCCATAGACTCCATGTCATTAGAAGAAAGGCCGTAAACTTCTGTATTGAGAGTGGATCAAGTTAGGCAGATAAGGGAATAAGTCCCTATAGTAGATATCAACAGTATTTTGTGGAGAAGTACAAGTCTAGAGTTGGACCATTTCAGGTTTATCTAATCAACTAGAGATAAATAGTCTTTATAATATTATCAGGCAACTATCAACTACTATCAGACAATGCAAATTGTGCACAAATTGAACCTGTGAAGCTAACAGTTGGGAGCTTTTAATTAAAGAAGAACCCAGGATCATAAAATTTGATACTCACTAGAAGAGTAGCCAACTCCCAATTTTACCACACGGTCAGCTCCAGAAACAAGTAAAAGAAGTAGCAAAACACTAGTGTACTTGTATTCATGTGGAAACTGAGGTTGGGACCAGGACCTAAACGAAGATGAAAGCAATATAAGGAGCATTTAGCTTACATAAAATATGCCAAGTGCCCTATGCCGCCATTTTGGCAATGACCCCCAGCAACACACCAAATGGCACTAGAATGGCTACCCACATGCTTGTCCTGCAAATGAGCCTGTGAAAGCTAAGAAATTCGTCCCACCCCAAAATTGCTACCCTTTCATTGGGACAATGCCCCAGCTTTCTTCAGATTGTTTAAAATGACCATTTTTGATTGCAGTGATTTTTAAAAGCTTTTACCATTATCAATTGTTTAGATAACACTTGTCTAAACTTGGTATAACCCCATTTTCAAGGGGAAAACTGGTCATACAACGAGGCGAAAAATGTGATTATGAAGGAATTTGAAAGCCCTGAACAAATGGCTAATCAAAAGCAGGAGTTCATGGGAAAAACATTTTGTTAAAAGAAATCCTAGGAGAATTTTCTGACCGTTTCTATGAAGAAGAGAAAATCTTGACGGGAGCTAAAAACTTATGTAAATTTGATTCTTGCAATGCCATGAAGGCAGAACTCCAACCATATTGAGATATACACCAATCCATGGCATCAACCTTCACCAATAATAATACTACTTCTCAAATGGTGGAGCACCTTGTCTTGATTTTCCCTTTATTGGGGGAAGCCTGACTAGGGGTCACAACCCACCTACAGGTGGATGCCAGATTGAGCTCCCCATTAACTTGGGGTAAGCCCAATTCAAAGTATTGGGGACCAACCCCAATAATTAAATTAGTAGTAAATTCAGCACTGGCGACTAATGATGAGGATGCTGACCAATCAATTGGGCTGTGGGGAATTACATTCTGATGTCAACCCAATCAATTAATTCTTTTGAGCGCACTGGCGACTTATGCTGAGGATGCACTCATTCTCCATGTATCATTTGTTTCCCCTAACTTCAGCAATTAATGACAAATCCACCTGCACCAAATCCATCAAGGCTCTATAAATACCTTGAGAATTCTTTTAATAATTTCACCATTTCTTTTAATCTCCTTTCCATTTTTAGCTTTACTTTGGCCTTATGGCCTCTTAACTCGCTTGAGGCTTTGAGTCCTTGATTACAAGGGGCCAGGTTGGAGTTTCCCCCCAAGTCTTGACAGTGGTGCTCACTACAGGGGCACCCAAGCTCTCAGCAAGAGCTAAAAATGGAAGGAGGAGGGCGGTCTCTTGCCTCTGGCCCAAGAGGGCAAGCCATGTTACTGGGGTGTCATCCTCAATGCCAGCCTCAGCGCTGATGCCAGCCCTAGCACCAATGCTGGGACCTCCTCCTGATGCTAGCTCCCATGCTAATGTCAGCCATTTGCCAATGCTGGGTGTCAACCCCAATTCCAGGACCTCCTCCTGATGCTGGCTCCCACGCTGATTCTGGCCCCAGCACCAATGATGGGTGTTAGCCCCAATACTGGGACTTAATCTCGATGCTGGCCCCAGTGCTGATGCTGGGTGCCAATCCTGATGCCAGCCCCAGTGCCAATGCTGGATCTTATGCTGATGCTGGGGCCACTCCCCCAATGACGCCCACCAGATCCCACCATTAAGTCCGCGCTGGCTAGCTTGGCCTGTTACTCCCCGCCGCCCAAATCTGGTGCCCCCGCCTCAGCTTTGACCCCTAGTCAAGGCTTGAAGGGGGCTCTGTTGGGATTCTCCCTTTATTGGGGGAAGCCCTGACAGGGGCCATGACCCGCCTATGGGCAGATGCCGGATTGGGCTCCCCATTAACTTTGGGGTAAGCCCAGTCTGAAGTATTGGGGATCAACCCCAATAATTAAATTAGTAGTAAATTTGGCACCTGCAACTAATGCTGAGGATGACAACCAATCAATTGGCCACAGGGAATTACATTCCAATGTTGACCCAATCAATTAACTCTTTTGGGTGCACCAGCGACTTATGCTGAGGATGCGCCCATTCCCCATGTATTATTTGTTTCTTTTGGCTTTTGCAATCAATGCTGATTCCACCCATTATTGAACATCGAGGATCTATAGATACCTCAAGGATCCTTTTAACAAATTCACCATTCCTTGCAATCCCCTTTCCATTTTTTAACTTTACTTTGGGCCTTAATGTCCTCTTAACTCGCTGGGGGCCTTGTGGCCCTGATTAATAGGGGCTGGGTTGGAGTTCCTCCCCCAAAGTCCCAACGTATCTGAAAGAATTGGCTCCACTTTTGATGCACCAAATTGAAGTGCAAAACAACAACTGCCCTCTAACTCAAATTTGGCAAAAAATACTGAACTCAAACAGCTTTTCCCCCAATTGAAATTTGGAAAAAACCTGATGGTCTAAAATGGCCTAGTAGTGCACTATGCATCACTTGTAACAAATGCAAAAATAATGGACACTATGCTGTCCTATGCTTGACTAAGAAACCAAAGGATCAAGTGAACCTCGTCCAGGAAAATAAATCCTATGAGGAGTCAGGAAAAGAACCTACGTTCTAAATCAGGAACAATCTAGATCCACAGCTTTCCCAGTTCCCCCCAACAAGATTGATAAAATTGATACATATGACATGCTTGTAGATGTACCCATTTACAATTCTCTCAGATGACACAGGTCTGAATATTCATGCAATAATTTTATTGAAGGTGAATAAAACTAATCCCAAAATTATTTCAGAAGTTGCTCGACCCTATTCTTGTCAACTATTGGAAAAACCTGAAATGCCTGTAATCAAGACGAATTGCTAAGTATGAAGTTGAAAGAAATTAACGTTTCAATTCATATTGCTACCATCAAGGATTCATTTCCTTATATTTTAGCTCGGATTATTCACACTCTGGATTCAGCACTAAATACCACTATACATTCAATATACAATGATTCCCAATACTCTGAGTGTACTTTTAAAACATTTTGGCTACCAAGTAGAAGTGAGGGCTATTATTGATAGCGGTGCACCAATCAATATTGTGTCTACCAAATTAGTAAAACATCTAGAAATTTTGCTAGATATAACACATTAAAAGCATTATGGTACAGTTGGGCCCAAACCTATTACTTCCTGTGGGGCTTATTTTGATTTACCCCTTTGTTTTAGATTTTTCATGCATGTATGACATAATAGTGGGGATCAACTCCAAAAAAGGCTGGGCGCCTGGAGGCCCAAAAGGTGAAGCTACAGGGCCTCCAAGACCTGAAGCACACCCTAGACCAGCGCTGGGTAAGGGCAAAATATGCCTCTTTGGTCCTAGTGGGGTGCCAAGTGCCCAGCCCTTGATGTCGAGCCAGGCGTTAAAATGAAGAATTACAAAATGAATGAGGACAGTTTGATTTGGTTAGTCAAGGAGCGGGGTTTCAAACCCATTCTATTTTTGAAATAATGCGCTCAGGTCAAATCCAACTTCAATCAATCACTCGAGGTGAAGTCAGTTTTGGTCTATTCTATCAACTCTAATGGCAGCATCGACCTATTGGTGAGTCAGTGCTTGGGCCCACTGCGGCATTAACCCTATTTCCCCAGTCAAGTTTAAATACATTTTCCCCAACCAACTGTCCTTGTTGGTTGACTCCCAAATATAAATTACCCCGTTTTCCCATTTTTTATATGTTATTAAAAAGTTTATGTGCGTGGACCCCTTTGAGGAGGTCTTTCACTCCATTCAATTTGCCATTTTGAACACAATCTGATTTACCCAAAGTGCACCGTTGGTTCGCCCAGGTCCCCTCCAACCAGGTCCGTTTACCTCTACTCTTCTTGTGAACCTCATCGTTTTTGGGTGTTTCCTGATCGCGTTTTTTTAGTTTTAGTTATTATTGCTTATGCACCCTCTGCTGGGCTCTAGTACCTTTATTACTAATGGCTAGTTTCCACATGTTATCTCGGTGCACTGAACACCTCCACGCTGGAAACAGGAGAGTTACAGACACTCTCCTTACATTAGTTGACCAACCAATCTTTCTTATATGCACAAACTTATTCCATGTGGAACTTTTCTGAAGTGAAAACAATGGCTGTCGGCTGTGGGCCCTGACTGATATTAGCTGCACCGCTGTATCCTCTTTTTCCCGATGGTTGGAGCAACTTGGCGTTATTCTGGTTGCCTCCAACTGGAAAATATCCACCCTTCATGTTCATACCTGGTAGATTTGGATGTTTCAATGTCCAAAAGTCATGATTCCCTGACTTTCCACCAAATTTATTAAAATTCATTCTAATAAACAAATTTTCCATCGCCAGTGCATTCAGACAATGCTGGCGGAATCAGCGCAGATGGGCCTGGGGGTGTTGGCCTTGGATAACGTTGTGCATTCTGTTGTGGCTCCAGGGATAGGGTCATTCACGTCTAAAAACGCGTTTTATAACGAAACCATGGACTCTATCTTTGAACCGTTTATTTGTTCATATGGCCTGGATGAGGACCCTATTCCGGTATATCAGATTACCCCTAAGAACCCACGGTTGACAACTACCATGATCCGGCATACTCAGTAGATGGAGAAAGAACTTTGTTTAAAATATAATCAAGTATATGCACCTGCAGAAGGCATGGTGGGGTATGTGGCCTCAGTATTAAGAGTGGCAAATATCCCACCCCTTTTTTGATTCCAAAACCAATTCTGTTTGCATGCTTGAACCAGATGATAGAATCTTTGGTGAAGTATTGTCATTGTATATAATAAATAAAGACCATTCTGGGTATTTTCTATATACTGCCACCCTCTCCTCTCCTTTAGGGAAGCTCACCACTACTATTTTGGTGGATACTGGCGCTTCTGGAAACTATATGGACCAGTACTTAGCCGACTACCTTGAGCTGAGTTACTTGCCAGGTGATGTAGTTAGAGGAGGGGCATCCCAAGGTATTCCCACTCTGAAGATCATTGGGACAGTGAACTATCATGTTGGCAAGTACCACTTGTCTGATCACTTCAGTGCGATCAAAAACCTCCTGTTCCCTATCATTTTAGGTGTGGAGTGGTGGCGGAAGTTTATCGTCAGAACTAACCTGAAGGAGAATACCTTGTCTCTCACCATGATGAATGGTCGCACATTCATTTCGCCTTTGTAAAAGAAAATGCCCCAGGAAACTTTCCCCATTGGCCCCACCATATCCCTTGTCGCCTTGCCTCAATGCAGAAGCCCTCAGTGGAAGTTCCTATACCTTCTTGTTTGGAGGGTTTAGAATCCTCTTTGATGCAGCATCTGCCAACGCACTCCCTGAGCACTCTGAGTTTGATTGTGACTTCAAGCTCACGGTGGATCTGGTGCATATCTCTTCTCCTATTTACCCATTAACTGTCCGGGAGGAGGAGGCGTTGGATGTGTGGGTAACAGAACAGTTAGCCAAGGGTGCGGTTTTTCAGTGTACCTTCCCTGTATGCTCCCCCTACTCTTTGTGGAGAAGTCTGATGGTACCTTACGCCCATGCGTAGACTATGGTAACCTTAACAACGTTACTGTACCAGACCTCCATCCCATCCTTTGGATTTGCAGATTGCACGCTATGTGGAGAAGGAGAAGATCTTCTCCAAGTTGGATTGCCTCAACGCGTTCAATCAGATCCGGATTAAAAAGGGACAAGAGTGGTTGACCGCATTCCATACCAGAAAAGGGATCTTCCAGTTTTTGGTCATGCCCTTCGGGCTTAAAGAATGCCCCTGCTATCTTTCAACGCCGCATTGATGCAGCGTTGGGGGACCTGTTAGGGGTATGCGCGGTCGCCTATATGGATGATATCCTGGTGTTTTCCCTGATCAGGAGCCCCATGCAGTTCACCTTCGGCAGGTGGTGGAGCAGTTAAAGGCAGCCAGCCTTACATTAAAAATTTCAAAGTGCGAGTTCTTTAAGTCCCAGGTCACGTTTCTGGGCAACGTTGTGTTTGACCAAGGACCCATGATAACTCCAGACAAGGAGAAGGCGATTTGTGAGTGGCCTACCCCACCTCAGTTAAGGAATTAAGGCTTTTTAGGACGTGCACGTTCCTCAAGAAGTTCACTCCCAATCTGTCCTAGGCGGCGGCTCCTTTATACAAGGCTAGCGGTGCCAAGGTGCTTCAGTGGTCCCCCACTTTGGAGGATGCTTTCCAAGCAGTGAAGTGCACCCTGTTATCCGTGACTGTTCTTCGCCATGTTGACCCTTCAAAAGTTCATTGTGTCGACTGATGCCTCCAACTTTGCCATAGTGGCCGCCTTGTTACAAGCAGGCGAAGATGGGATAGAGCATCCGATTGTATATTTTTCTAGTAAAATGTCTTTACCAGAGTTGAATTATGCCGTTTATGATAAGGAGTTATTGGCAGTGGTGGAGGCGCTAACATATTGGCGTCACCACTTGCATAGCTCTTCCCAACCTTTCCATGTATGTACAGACCACCATGCCTTGCTGTACTACCGCGCTCCTCATGTCTTAACCCCACGGCAGAATCGTTGGCATGAGACCCTTTCCCAATTCTCATTCAGTTATGAGTTCACCAAGGGCAAGGATAATGGTTTGGCGGATGCTTTGAGCCGCAACCCTGCTTTAGCGCCTGATACTAAAGAGGTGAAAGTTCACAACACCCAGGTGATTCCTCCAAGTAAACTCCTACCTCCATGACACTCTATTCTGGCCAACGGGCCCAAGCATGTACCTCTGAAAAAGCGGAAGAATATAATATGTTTAGGAAGGCAGTCCTTTCTCAGCCGCTGGCACTGTAAAAATACTACATTACTTGCTAAGTGCGAGTTGAATCAAGAGGATCTCTCCAGGGGCTATCACATGAAGGATGAGATGGTGTGGTTCCAGGTGCGCCTATGGGTTCCGGCTAGACCACTTCGCCTGGAAATCACCTGGGACCATCATGATGGACTTACCATTGGTCATCCTGGGAAAGAGAAGACATTAGAGTTAATCCGGCGCACATACAATTGTAAGGGCTTGTCTGCTCAGGTGGGGCGGTACTGTAAGGAATGTTTAGTCTGTAACCAAATGAAGCCAAACCTTCAACCTTTAGCAGGGTTTTTGGTACCTGTCCAGAAAGCTGAAGGGCCCAGGACTTCTCTATCGGTGGACTTTATATTAGAACTACCTGTCTCAGATGGTTACGATGTCATCATGATGGTGGTGGACCAGTTTACAAAGTTCTGCCACTTCATTCCGTGCAGAACTACAATAACCACAGCTGATATGGCCAGGCTTTTCGTCATGCATGTGTTTGCGCTCCATGGAGTTCCCCAAGAGATTATCAGTGACTGGGGACCCCAGTTTACCTTTGTCTTTTGGGAAGAGTTGTGTAAGACTCTTCAGATTCTCCCTTGTCATTCAACTGCCTATCACCCCAATCAGATGGGCAGACCAAACGAGTGAACCAGTGCTTATAAAATTTTTTGCTGTGGTAAACTTCTGAAGATCATTCAGATTGGGCTTCTCACTTTCCCATGGCCCAGTTTAGCTACAAAAATACCTTGTACTCTTTGATCAGTTGTTCCCTATTTTTTGCCAGCCATGGCTTTAACCCCGCCTTTAACATGGAGCCCAGCTGTGGGTCAAAGGTTGAAGCGGTGGTGGACTTTTCCAAGACTATCAAGAAGTTCCACCAGGGGGTTTCCACAAGCTTAGAGGCGGCTATGCAGGTATATAAGGAGAATGCTGATGGGAAGCGCCAAGTGGGTCCTGCATACAAGGAAAGGGATCTTGTAATGCTTGCTGCTCATAACATCTTTATCAAGTAGCCATGCAAGAAGCTGGGACCAAAGAGGATTGGCCCTTACCGCATTGTTATAAAGGTGGGCCATTTTTTATACCAGCTGGATCTTCCCCTTTCATTTTGGATCTTCTCAGTGTTTCATGAGAGCAAACTCATGTTGTTTGAGGGCCCCAACCAGAGACTCCTGAGGCCTATCTCGTGGATGGGGCGCCTGAGTGGGAGGTGAAAGAGATAATTGCTTCCCGCCGAGATAAAAGAAGACTTGAGTACCTGGTATCCTGGAAGGGCTTTGAGGCTGCAGAGAACAGTTGGGTTCCAGCGCGCGACTTTATGCATGCCCAAGACTTGATTGACGCCTTCCAATAGTGTTTTCCCCAGGCTTCCAGATCCCAACCAAAACTGACTGTCGCCACCATGAAGTTAGCCCCTGCCCACAAGAACTTTTCCCTTGCACAAGCCCCTGGAGGGGGATTGAGCCCCATCAGGAGGAGAGGGTAATGTCATGCACGAATGACATAATAGTGGGGATCAACCCCAAAGACAAGGCTGGGCGCCTGGAGCCCAAAAGTGTAGCTAGAGGACCTTCAAGACCTGAAGCACACTCTAGACCAGTGCTGGGTAAGGGCAAAATATGCTCAGGTTGGTCCTAGTGGGGTGTTAAGTGCCCAGCCCTTGATGTCAAGCCAGGCGTTAAAACAAATTATTTACTAAATGAATGAGGATGGTTTGATTTGGTTAGTTGAGGAGCGGGGTTTTGAAACCCATTCTATTTTCGAAATAACGCGCTCAGGTTGAATCCAACTTCAAATCAATCAATTGAGTGAAGTCAGTTTTGGCCTATTACAGCAACTCTGATGGCAGCATCGCCTTATTGGTGAGTCAGTGCTTGGGCCCACTGCGGCATTAACCCTTACTCCCCAGTTAAGTTTAAATACGTTTTCCCCAACCAACTGTCCTTGTTGGTTGACTCCCAAATAAAAATTACCCCATTTTTTCCGTTTTTTAAATGTTATTAACAAAGTTTATGTGCGCAGACCCCTTTGAGGAGGCCTTGCACTCCGTTCAATTTGCCATTTTGAACACAACCCAATTTTCCCAAAGTGCACCATTGGTTCGCCCAGGTCCTTCCAACCTGGTCCATTTACCTCTCCTCTTCTTGTGCACCCCATCATTTTTGAGTGTTTCCTGATCGTGTTTTTTGGTTTTAGTTATTGTTCAAGCACCCTCTGCTGGGCTCTAGTAGCTTTAGTACTAATGGCTAGTTTCCACGCGTTGACTCGGTGCACTGAGCACCTCCACGCTGTAAACAGGAGAGTTACAGACAATCTCCTTACAGGATTCCTAGTTGTGTCTGAGCCAGTGATTGTTCTACCCAATCAGAATTATGATATCCTCATCAGCACCAACTTCATGTGGAAGTATTGAGTAAAGTGTGACTTTGAGGAGAATACTCTTACAAACTTGGGCAAGATGCTACCATTGATCTATCATCAAAATTGGATGCACTCCTCAACTGGAGAAATAACTTAATAGACATGATGTACAAGGATGACATCATTACTTTGGTTATAAACTAGTTGTGAGAAAAGATCCAGCCTTATACCAAAACATATGCATAAAAACTGAGGAATTACAACTTGAGTAAAAAAGAAATTAATCATACTGCCTGGGATTTAGCAGTGGTCAATACTGGACTGACACTGAAAATTCCTAAACAATTTTATGTCAAAATTGAGGTTCCCTGGCGAAGATTGAGAATTGAGCCTTGAGTAGCTCCAGGTATCCTAGATTGCTGGTTTAAGGAAAAAAATGTGTCCTATAAACCAATCTAGGAAAAACACCCACTGAAATCAATCAAAGAAAGTGGTTGCGTTTGCCCAGTTAATCGCTATAACAGAGCTCCATTCCTTTCACAAATTTAAGGATTCAAATGAAATGGGATTACCAGATTCAGCTGGAAGCATTAATTTGTTAATCGCTCAGGAACAATTATCAGGCTTAACTAAAGATCAGCATTAAGAAGTATTAGCGCTATACAAATTGATATTGGACTATTTTCGCACAAAAAACCACAATCTAGAGTACCTGAAAATGTAATCCATCAAATTGACACAGGAGAAGCTGCCATAATTAGAATGAGACTTATTTGAAGGTCCCAAGTGGATGAGGTAGTAGTTGCCAAAGAAACAAAAAAGATGTTGGAGCACATATTGCTTGTGCCTTCATTTAGCCTATGGGTTAGTCCAATATTAATTGTAAAAAAGAAGGATGTGTCAAACCAGGTTGTAATCAACTATTGCTGTCTAAATAAAATCACATAAAAAAGCTCTTAACCCTTGCTGAAAATTGATGAAGCATTTGATCAGTTAGGCGGGGCTAAATTATTTTGGCGATGGATCTCATCTCAGGATTTAGCATATTGACATGTCACCTGAGAACCAGGAGAAGTGTGCCATTATAATGGATTAAGGGCTTTACCAACATATACGGATGCCTCAAGGCTTGTGTAATTCCCCTGCAACTTTTCAATGGGCTATGGATACCATCTTGTGCGACCCTAATTTTTCCATGTTCTAGTTATCTAGACAATATCAATGTATCTAGTCGAACATTCACAGAAAACTTGCAACATTTAGATAACGTATTCAAAAATTAGCTCAGCCAATCTCAAAGCTCAAGCCTCAAAAGTGTTACTTCTTTAAGAAGCAGTTAGAATATCTGGGCTTCATTATAAACGTGGATGAATTATAACCTCAAAAAATATTGATGCTTTTGATCAAACGTTGTCACCAAAAAGTGTTTGTGATATACAATTCTTTTTAGGAATAGTCAGTAATATCGCCATTTTATTAAGGACTTTGCAAAAATAGCATATCCATTATCCCATCTGCTTAAGGATCTGAAAAAAGGGTTTGAATGGAATGAAATGACCCAAGGAGCATCTGATGAATTATGGCAATACTTGATGACAAGCCCAATACTCAAATATCCAAATTTTACCAACCTTTTATAATATTCAGATGAATCACTCATGGCGATAGGTGCCATACTTAGTCAAGTAGATAACAAAGGTGAAGAGCACTTTGTGGCATAAGTCAGATATACTCTAACCAAGGCCAAAATGAACTATACAGTCACTGAGTGCAAATATCTTATAGTTATTTACATTTGTAAGCAATTTTTATTTTTATATTCATTTGAAGCTTTTTCAAGGTTATAACCAATAATACATATCTCCATTGGTTGCAAAACTTAAGAAAAGCTGAGGGGAGACTAGCACAATTGGCCTTGAAATTGAAGGCGTATGATTATGAAATCAAACATCACGTCAGGGATATAAATCAAAACGCTGATGGATTATCCAGACTGCTGGCAATTCTTGCAGTACAAGATTGTGCTGATGAACTATTCAAATGAATGATGAAAGGAGAGTTGGAGGATGAGCCACCAGTTTAAATAGCGTTACAAAAAGCCATGGAGGAAAAAGAACAAAAGAACAGACAGTTATTCAAACTAGTGAATGATAAAAGGCTTCTGTTCCCAAAACCATCTGAGCAGATAGATATATTTTGCATTGCTCACAAAGTTGTTGGCCATGGTGGCCTCAAGAAAACTTTAGAGAACATTTGCCAATATTAATGGGAATTGTTAAACTATGATATGGCGGATTTCCTTTTTGTGTTGTGTAAAGTGTCAGCTCCGCAAGCTACACAAAAATGTAGCTGAATATTGGTTAGTGCAATCTGGGTTCTCCTGGTATGCAATATCTAGTGATGTCATGGGACTTAAGTACAACTTAAAATTTAAACTTTAAATTCATTTGAGGTACGCTGACTAGGGGATGGACATTACCAATAATCATTGAGCAAAAGAACCTAGAAAACGAACAAATGAAAGAAAAAATAAAGCCAAAACGAAAACCCAACCAGGTGGGGTGCGAAATACCACTAACCCACCATGGAAGAGGGTGAGGGGGGTTAAGCAGCACTTCTACAAGTATATTTTCAAGAGAGTATTTTCATAATTGTAGAATCGGACAAAAGTGAAGAGCCAGGGCGTTGGGGCATCAGCGTGGTGAGGGTGGATGACAGTAAAAAATTGGTTAACTTCTTCATGATCAGCTTAGAAGACAGCCTCAACTAATTCCGTGAGGTGATGTTCATCTTGAATGAGGGCATCATAAAATTGAACATGATTGGTGATATTTTGGTGGGTGATTTTAGCAGATGGGTCAAAAATCTTCTAGTTTTTCTAAATTTATGGCAGCTCTTTTGGCATCAATCAATAATTTGGTGATTTTGTCCTTTGCTTCTTTGGGGAAATCAGAGGGGTAGAAGAGTATGCTAAGCTATTCATGTAATTGAGCCACTGATTGGGTCACTGCTTTGTGGAGGTCTGTACAATGGGGTGAGGCCACTGCTGCTAAAGTGAGCTGGTGTTCACTTTGGTAGGGGGATGACATTGGGTTAAGAAGCAAAGCGTTTGGGGATGGGGCTTTGTCAAAATCAGAATTGTAAAGTTTAGCCCAGCCATAATTGAACTGCTAAGAGAATTTCAGATTCCTCATTTGTGATAACATTACCTGATTTGTCAATCTTAGCCAATAGGTCCCAAGAATTTTAGTTCACAAGAATAGTGGACAAAGAATTTGGGTTTTTAGTCAAATGGGCTGTTTGGGTGCAAATTGTGGTCCAGGACTGACTCTGATTAGCGTGGGTGAAATTAGGTGCTTTAATGTGGGTGGGTGTTTTGGTGAGGGCTAAACTTATCTTGCACCATCAAATGAGGACGTTGAGTGCGAGGTGGAAACAAAACGCCCCATTTGGAATCCGCTGAATGTGACTAAGAAGCCATACCAGAGAAAGTGGCTCAGGAAAGGATTTTGAATGGTCAAATACAAAACAGAGGGGACAAATTTGGTGACCATTATCCACCCAAATAAAAAGTAATGCTCTGGCGCCACTGAAATATGAGCATGGGGGGATTTGTTGGGCTATGAAAGGGTGGTGTGGTATTATGGTTGCAGTGGCGCGAGGTGCATCAAGGCACTCTGCACCAGAAGGCATGGTGAAGACAAGGTTGGGATGTGTCCCATAAGCCAAAAGCCCCATCATCAATTGATCATATAAAATCTGGGGTGGGAGTTGAGATGGGAGGGATGCAAAGGACACCACAAATGTGGTGTCTGAAGGAAGTCAAGTATGGGTAGTAGGGATGTGATTATTTTTATAATAAAGTTAATTAAAGCCGCTGCTGCAGTGTCCTCCTCCATCTGGAAGCCTATGTCAAAATAGCCCTTAAATGAGCAGAAATTGATAAAGCCCCCTATTGCAAATGCAGCAATGGCCAATTTGATAATTCTTTGTCAGCATATGGAAATAAATGCCCATAGTCAACTCATAGGCAAAATTGGATATTGGAGTGAGAGAGAGGATGGGCGAGAAGGGTGGATGCACACCAGGTGGAGTGCTAAGTCTTGTGGGGGAACAAAATAGTCAGAGGAAGTTGGCAGGCTATTTTGACCTCATGCAAACGCATTTACTCACAGGGAAGAGAACGCTAGGTGGCGGAGCATCGCTACACCACATTGAAGCAGCAGGCTGATCTGCAGACATTAATGGGAAAACTGGTGTGGCTAGATGGTGGTGAAAAAATAAACTATTACTTTAAAATTATCTCAAGAGTTGAGATCAAGTGGAATGCGGGGACCTCTAAGTACAAGCACTGAAGGAATGTGATATATCATAGTTGCAATTGATCATCTGACCTGAAGGATTGAAACCAAAGCTATGTTTAGGTCAATGAAATAAATAATGCCAAATTTATTCTGAATCAAGTGACATATCAGCATGGCTGTCATCATGTGTTCCTGAATGATAATAGAATGAACTTAACATCCTTTGTCATACATCAATTGAATGAACTGATGGGGATCAAAGGGGACATATTATTCCCATATTGGACAGAGGCAAATGGACTGGTCAAGAGAGTGAACTCTACCTTAGCCATTACGTTACAAAAGCTCGTTGCAGGAAAAAATCTGCTTGGGCTTCATACTTAAGTTCAGTGACATTTGCTTATAAGGTCAGCTATCATTCCTCAACTGGGAAAACACCCTTCAAATTGCTTTATGTAAGAAAAACCCTTTACCACCAATTCTATTCTCAGCACTGCAGTTAACTTTTAGATGAGTCCTGACCAATATTTAAATTGATTAGCCAGCATTATGATCAATTTACAATCACAAGCGTTCACTAAAACCCTTCAGAAAAAGATTAAGGCTAAAATGTACAATAATAATAAAATGACCTCCCATAAAAAGGCTCAAAATTGGTGATAATGTACTCTACTGCGACACGCATGGATTTAGGCCACAAAAAAAGCTGGATGCTTTGTAGATAGGTCCCTTCAAAGTAATTTAAAAATTGGCAATGGATGTCTATACAATCGAAAATATCATTGATGGTTGCATAGTTAACTGAGTTCATAGCAAGTTTTTAAAAAATTGGCACCAAAAAGGAATATACAAAAAAGAAAACAAAAAACATCAGTAAAAGACATAAAAAAGAAAATAATAACAATATTAATGAAAACTATATATTAAAAAACAATTTTATTTTTTTGCACTTAAATTCTTTGGGTAATGTTCCATTTTATCATTGGCAGGGCCAGCTTGGGTTGCAACTGGGTCCACCATATTAATCCCAAGAACTAAAGTGTCAGTAGGATCAGGATGAGATGAAACTAGATCTACCATGAGTAATACCTAGGAATGAAGAAGATTCAGTCTGATCACAAATGGAGAACCCACTCTGGGAGAGTATAGGATTTCTGGGATGTGGTCGATGATATGCCCAAGTAGTCCTGTTATGACATGAGGCTGTAGGACCGCTCTCAAAAGAGGCAGTAGCAAGAAGGGGACCGCTGAATTAAAGAGTTGGTTGAGTCCATAAGAAGGACCTCAGAACTAGGCTTTTTAGTTAAGTCTTGAGAAGAAGCAATTGCTTTTGAAAAACTGTCTCACTGGGTAATCTGGTCAAGTAGGGGATGTGTTTAAATTTAGTTGATCATATTATCAATCTCACTTGCTAATTAGAATTTTGAAGGTTGGTAAAAGCAATTTATTGTTTGGCAATGGTTGCCAACTAAATTACTAGTAGTAGTTAACCAAAGGATATAATCTGACAATTGGTTACAATTAATACCTTATCAGGGGACCATCTAGTACTAAAAAAAATACCTTATCAGGGATTGTCAACAAAATTATTAGTTGTAATTAACTAAAGGATATAAATTTGATGATGATTTCATTAGTGTTTTATTAAGGGCATCCTCAACTATGTTAAATAGACAATTCAATGAGGGCTTAATTGCCAATAGTCAGCTTGCCATAGTGAATCATTAAAGAAGAGGCGCTTAACAATTAGGATCATTTTTATGAGGCTACCAAAGCGTTTTAACGCTTGCTTTGGCAGTGGTTAGTAGTTGTAATCAGTTAGCATGACCCTCAGACCATCTTTATATGGTTCCTAACACAAGGGGATGGCTGCTGATCCATAAAAGATTACAAGGCTGAGGATTAACTAAGACAAAGACATTCGCCATCATTGGAAGAGAACCCTAAGGGTAGATGTTTCAGGGACCAATCAGTTGATTTTCAGAGAACTATCTTAAAAGTTGTCTGTCTTCTGCCTATAAAAATCCCTAGCATCTTTTAATAAAACATAACTCAATTAATATATAATTATTATTTTTACTTCTAAATTGAAGATTGAGGGTTAAAAAGCACAAGTTGTTTTTCTCAAACAGTTTGCTAGAGTGTATTAGTTGCCACTTATTGTTAAGACTCAACCTGCTAGTTGTCACCATATATCTAATGCTTTTACTAAGTTTACAACAAACCTGTGCAGTAAAATACCAAAAATTTTACAGTATGCTTCCTCTACAAATTTCAAGTTGATATTTTTATTCAACGCAATGATCACCATGTAGTCCAACCAAAGCACTTGCAACTAATATAAAAGGACCATTTGTGATGTTTGAAATTTCATTTTTGCTTGAGATCATTTGTCATTGGCTATGATCCTGAGTCTCAGAAAGATTAGATCTAAATAGTTACTAGTTAAACAATGATACCTTTACCTTTTCAGGGTTTATATAACAGCTATCCCCCAAGCATTAGTGATTGTTATGTTTATTTTCTGGTTGCCCAACCCATGGGTATTAAATTTATATGAGTTATTCATTGAGTTGCAAGTGGAAATTAGTTGTTTACTAGTGGAAGTCTCCAAATATGGGCATTGGGCTGGCAACAAATGATGAGTGCAGTTTGTCAGAACTTGTATTTAATGCCAAGCATGGTGTGCACTGGGAACTCTGTTGTTATCTAATTCTCATGATTAAATGAAAGGCGAGATGGCTTCAGCCCAAAGTGAATCTGTTGCTTTGGAGAAGAAGGGCTAATAATGATTTAACAATGGCCATTGTTGACTTTTACGGTGAGTAGTGGGCGTCAATTGACCCATATATTCATTCTTGTATCAAACAGGATGGTATTTTTTGCCCTTTCTATGGCCAAATAATTGATTTGAAATATTCTTGGGGAATTACTCAGTGGGGGAACTGATTTAATGGTACCTTGTTCATTACGACTTTTCTTAGATTTCTTTGGCCCTACCTTTTTCCAAGTGTACCTCTATCTTCTTGGACAACTCCACCTTGGTAGTACGGGCTTGAGTATATTCAGAGAATGGCTCATCATCTATTATATATGACTCCAGGTTAGGATTCATAAAAGGATTATCATCAGACTCTGGGCGCTTTGTCATTTTTATGAGTCCACGCCTCTTTGTGGGCAGCATTTAGTCCCTGCTACTGAGGCTTCATATCTGTGGCCTCCAATAGGTTGCGCAGTAGCCATTCCTTGGCTTTAGGGCGGAGGAAGCTTTTGAACTAAATTTTGTGATTCTTCTGGTAAAATCATACTCATAACCACGGGGAAATTTGCCCTTATTATCATACCATTGTGCCATCATGTGTCTCATCT
The DNA here is from genome assembly GCA_022478985.1 of Massospora cicadina. Taxonomy (NCBI): domain Eukaryota; kingdom Fungi; phylum Entomophthoromycota; class Entomophthoromycetes; order Entomophthorales; family Entomophthoraceae; genus Massospora; species Massospora cicadina. Next base: position 196,944 of record JAKSZP010005316.1, on the reverse strand, counting down.
GGTAACAAAAGCGGAAAACCTGTTTGGCATCCTCCTGTATTACATAAACCGCCTGTTGGAGGCCTGAAATGCGGATAAACTGCTGAAGAACAGTTTTATCTGGTCTCATTCAGGGTGCATGCTCATACAGGCTTCCAATCAGAGGGTGAAGACACATAGGTTATAAGGACTGCCATCTTGTCAAATTTTGCCTACCTCCTCATAGTACAAAAGTCTAGTGTAATTGTCCTTTTGAACCCATTTGGAGTCATAATCCATTGGCAAGTTATAGGATATTACCCATCGTTCTGTATGATTAGCATAGTGGGTTGTATCTGCGCGCAGATAGGAAACTCTATACTGTATTCCCATCTCCATGAGTCGCTTATGGTCAAATTTTTCCAGAATTGATATATCAATATAACCTTGTTCTGGCACCCAATAATGTTATAAACACTACAGGATATTAGGCTGCTGAGCTCTTGGTAAATTGCAATGATCAGATAAAACACTCCTTCTCCCTGACCATTTAGAAGTGTATGCAGATTTCTTACTTAAGATAGGTTTTTAGTGCCTGGAAGTCAGACAGCCTCCCTTGATAAACATATGAATAAAGTCAATATAGTTCTGGCACCTTTCAATGACTCCTTCTCACGAGGGGCTGTTGCAGCACAGTATGACTTCGTTATTATTACAAGGTAATGGGGCATCTGTGGGGGTTTCCCTTCAAATCTAGCTGATTGATTCATCAAGGATGAATCTGTGGGATAAGAAAGCTTGTACTTGTGTATTTGAATGCCCTGATTATGAATAGTGCAGGACATTGCCATGCCAATCTTTAGAGCTTACCAGAACAATGCATAAAAAGAGTGAAGCTAAATTGATAACAACTTACTGAGGCCTTTGGGCTGCAAGCTGAGTGCAAATTAAAGGAGCACCTTAAGATTAATGGCGCTCCAATGACACCAGTCTCTCATAGTGACACTTTTATACTCAGCGTTAGTGAACAGGCATTCTGCATCTTCTGGTACTTCTGCTTCATCTATTAGAAAGCTTTGGCAGGAGTAAAACCTTCCGCAGTGTAGGAGGTAACAATAGAGTGCTCAGTAAACACATAATTCCAATCCCAAATAGATTCAACATTAATGCCAAATTTGAGCCGATCTCAACTGAGTTATGGGACCATAAACCATTACACTGTTGCTGATGCATGAGGTGGGTCTCATGTTTAATTCAGGCGTGAGTAGTATAGGGGTGTACCCCTCCGCATCCCAGTCTACTGCTGCGGCCAGGGGGCATAGTCACGACAGAGCTTCCATCTTTCCAGCAAGAAGGAGCAACTACGCAGGGTATCATACTTATTTTAGTTACATCCAAACTAGCCCAGTACCTGATTTTCTCAATAATGGTATCCATGCAGATCAGGTACTTCATCTTAGTGGGGGTAAATCTGTTAGCGCCCCAGTATATAGTGACTTTCAGGAGCACTCATAGAAGAGCCCTATATTAACCGCTTTTTCCTTTGTCCAACCAGATTTTAGCAAGTTGAATGCCATAGTAAGAGGGATCCACGTGGATGAACAGTACATGAATTTGTTCACCTTAAATAATTGTAATCTATGGTAGAGAATCATCAGTAAAAAATATAATTTTATACCATTTTAATACAACCTCAGCTATAATAGTGTGGAGCTCCAATAAAGATAAATTTCAGCATTTAAAACAGTTTGTATAATCATTTAGATTCTTCTGTGAAAGATGCGGGCTCTTGGCTGAGGGAGGCAGCTTTTAAAGGATTCCCGCATAATTGATTTTAATGGCAAACATAGAAGTTAATAACTGCACCCAGTCATACCTTTGCATCCATGGGTTTTAGGTTCCTGCAGACAGCTTCTTTCACCCCTTGGTAGTCAACTGGAAGTTTCATATACTCAAGGGCTTCCTAAGTGTGGATTTGTGACAATTTATAGATTTTTGTCAACTTGATTGAACATTACGTGTCAAGCAAACATTTCACTGCACCAGAGGAGAACTTGTTCATGAGTCAAGTGGCTGTTGACATAGGAATTATGGATTTTTCAAATCAAATAAGTCACCGTAACATGAGAAAACTTCAGAGTTTCCAATTACATCACATCCTGGGCAGAAATGTCTCTATGGGTAAGCATTTTATTCATTATTAAAGCATACCCACAAGTTTTTCTTTCTTGTTGCAAACACTTTTGCACCCTATTCAATTCAAAACTAAATCTAGTTTTATAATCTCACAGAGGAGATTAGTCTGCGCCTATGTCAGGGAGCAGTTGGGCAAGCAAGGTAAGAGGAGCAGGTGGAAGGCCCGGAGCCTCCAACTTCTGAAAACGCCCCGGAAAATCTGGCGGAATTGACAAAAATCTCAAAAAACTGGCGGTCACATTTCCCTAGAGATACTCACGTGGCAAGCATGATGCAACCAGTACATCAACACGCCACACTCCCAGCCACTTTTGCCGGTGGAATTCAGAGTCTGTGTGTATCTGGACATCCAAAAAATGGCCTTATGGGAAAAATTTTGTAAAGATGTACACAAAATTTTCCCAACCGCAGGGTACGTTGCACCTCACTCCATGTCGCACAATTGGCTGGGCCTAGTTTTCAAAAGCAAAATAGCAGCAGATGAGGCTACAGCAGTGCGCATAGTGGTCGACCTCCTAAAGGGCAATGGGTCATCGAAACCAAACGCACCAGATGGACAAAATCAAACCAAATTTTCCTCACATTTGACTTTTTGCCTACTATGGTAAAACGTGACATTTTAGAGCAACACCTGAAAGATGGTCTCGCTGTATACAGCGAAATACAATCTTTCAAAATGCAACGCTTCATGCTGATGCCACACCTGTGCACTGGCAAAGCCATCGCAGTTCTGACCCCAACTGAGGAGATCATGAAAGACCTAACCCAGATCCTGCACTCCACTTTTATTGATATTGCAGGGCATACCACCCACCCATTCTGGGTAACCGTGGACAGCGCGCCCCCATTTGCACCCACTGTGACGCGTTCAGCCATAAGGCGCACGCATGCCCCATCAAGGAGGGCGTCACATTCCAAGAGCACCCCTCGGCGGCCATGGCCAGCGGAGAGGCGCACTACAAACCAACCGCAAGCACCAAGGAGGCTTTCCCGTGGGGAGCACAAAGCTGCTACCTATTGGTAAAGCCCATCTCCCCACAGGAGCAGAAGAAGGCCAAGCAAGCCCAAAGGGCTGTGGCCAAGGAAGCGGCCAAGGCCACCACCACCATCCCACACTCACAATGCCAGGAGGATATGGAGACCTTCACAGTGGAAGCGACTCAGGAATCCATCATCCAATCAGATTGGGAAGCCCATGCTGAGCGGGCCACTCAATCTGAGGATCTGATGGGAGATTTAATCTCACCCAATCGCTGCACCCAAGCTCGGGTGAAACTAACTTGGGACCTATCCCAACTGAAAAGTTTTTTTGACCCACTCAACGGTGCACCAAACTCATCCGCACCACAAAAAATTCATCTGACGTCAGGAAAACAAAAAGCAAAGGCCAAAGCCAACGCGACTCTTTCCACAAAAATTAATAAAAACCCCAATAGCATTGCTGCTAACACCTGCGCTGCTGTGAAAACCTGTGGGGACCTTGAAGGGGCTTGTAGGCCTGGGGGCCCACCCCCTCACACCTAAGGTCCGATGGGGGAACCTTCACTCTAGGGATGTTGAATATTGCCGGACTCAAGGCCTCCCCATCCTGGACTAGGAAACTGAGTTTTTTATAATACAATTTACCCGTGGATATCCTGGCCATCCAGGAGTCCCACTGTCCTTGGAGTTCTGAGGAAGCTTGGAAAACAATGTTCCTCCCATCCCTATCCTTTTGGTTGAAGCACTGTGAGGTGCTAATTTGGAAAAATAATTTTTTCAAATTACATCCTCAGAAACATTCCTAAATGGCTGAGTGCTCGTCGTCACCTTCTCATGGGCTGACGTTGCACACGCAATCGTCAACATCTATGCCCCAAACAGTGCACACGAGCATCAAGAATTTCTTCATCAGTCAAATACCTCCCGCTACCCCCTGATTCTTTCCTAGTTGGCGACATGAACTGTTGGCTAACCTCACCAACAGACCGATGGCCTCCCTCACCCCACGCCCCACAGGGACATGTAGAACTACGCGTTCTAAAAGCCACCCTTAGGTTAATGGATGCGCTGCCATGACATGCCCCACTGCTCAAAAACATGACGTGTCCCCACATCCACAACGGCCAATTAAGGTCCATGACCCGCATTGACCTTATCCTAATACTGGCAAAATTTCAACCCCATATCCCACTTCAAAACAACGAAAATGGAATTCTCAGACCACCAACTGGTCTCAATAACCTACCACTTACCCGTCACAGTTGCAAAGGCCCCACATTGGTGCAAAATCCGCCCCCCCGAGCTCGCATCGCCAGGATTTTCCACGTGGGTGGAAGAGGCAACTTTGGCAAAATTGTTTGTTGCACTGTTTTGCGCAGACCTATTTCCACATGGGCAACTTTCAAAGAGGAAACCACCTGCCACTATTGCCATCTCTCCTCCAGAGACTCACGAGCCACATCAGTGGTTATCTCGCATGCTCTGGCAGAATTGGCCCACTTGGAGTCCAACATTCCAGCCACAGGATACAGCCCTGCATGGGGCTGGAAGTGGGCGGAGGCAGCCGCCCACCTCAATGCACTCGAAAGGCAACACAAACATCAGGTTTGTGTCCAATACAGGGCCACACGCATCACTAAAGGTGACAAGTGCACCGCATACTTCTTTAAAAAAATTTCGCACCACGCCAGAGTGTGGCCTGCACACAGGTGCGAAGATCGGATAATTCCATTGTGGACACACTGGCCAAAATGGCAATCAAAATTCAAAAATATTACTATGAGTTATACCGAGCCAAAACAATTCAGCTGGCCAAAATGGCAGAATTTTTTGACTGAGCTCATATCTGCACCATTGTCTGATACCCGGAAATAATGTATTTAATTACTCCAAACAAATTATGGACAGCCATTTGCAGTGCGCCAAACTGAAAATGCCCAGGCCCATATGGCATTCCATATGAGTTAATACAAAAATATTTCAAATATATATCTCCATTGCTGCTAGCCTCACTTAACCAAAGCCTGTTGGAAACGCGCCTCCTACCAGGAGGACATGAGGCCTTTACTGTCACACTCTTCAAGAAAGGGGATAAGCTTGACTTAGCCAACTGGCGCCCCTTTTCTCTAACAAACACAGACACCAAATTTTTAACAAAACTCATGGCTAACCGTTTAGGGACTGTAGCATCTGCCACCATCTCCCCAGAACAATTCAGTTTCATCCGCAGAAGGTCAATTTGGGACAACGTGCACTCTGTGGCTAACGCATGTCACTCCACAGCCTCTGGGGCACAGGTATTTTTGGACCAACAAAAGGCCTATGATAGAGTAAACTGGGAATACCTAAGGGCATGCCTCCATCAATTCCGCCTACCCCCTGCTTCATAAACTGGGTAATGCAGCTCACGGAATCTGCAACAATGGCAGTGCTTGGCCCAGGCTTCCTAACGGAAGTAGTCCGCCCTCAAAGGGGCTTGCGACAAGGGGACCCCTCAGCCTACTCTTATACAACTTCAGCCTTGACCCACTACTGCGAAATGTGAATGCCCAACTCACTGGGGTCCATGTGATAGGCCAAACCCCAGTCAAGATGATGGCATTTGCAGATGATTGCGTGGTGGGGGTGTCTAATAACAAAGATGCACGCGCGCTTGAAGCCCTCATCCAGGAATATTCCCGGGTAAGCAACGCGGCACTGAACGCCTCCAAAACCGAAATCATCCTCCTTGGTCAGTTTCAGAACTGCTGGGCCCCAGCAACTAGTTCCCAACCCAGCCCATCTGCTCGCCCACGTCCACGCCTTACTAACTCTTCACACACTGGTCCAATGGTGCTCCCCTTTGTGCCACGTCCTAACATAGTACCGGTGCGCCATCTGGGCATGTGGATAGAGGCAGGCGGATATGCGTCAACAGTAATGGAGTGCCGCATACTGGACAACGTGATGAAGCGAATCGCCTCTCTCAGAGCCCACCCTACTTCCCTAACTGGCAGGGTTGTTCTTGCCAACTCTATGCTCCTATCCAAAGTCTGGTTCAGAGCCCACGCCATCCCCTTCTCCCCAAGCTTCTTCAAATCCCTGTATGCTTTGCTGCAAGGATGGCTTTGGTCAGGCCGCCCTCCACCAGTACGGCTAGAAATCATGTTTGGCCCTCATCATCAAGAGGCATGGGCCTGCTTGACTTCAAAGCCCATGCTGCCAAGATCCTGGGCACCTGGATCGCGGCTGTCACCACTCCTACACTCCCATCCCAACACTGGTCCCGCACGGCCCGCTCCAACTTCTCCCAAGCCTTAGGCCTCAACAATCCATCAAACCCCCACTCCCTGATGAAATACCTCACATCACACACATCGGTCACAGGTCCTCACGGGACCAAAACCCACTACAAACGAATCCTACTCTCCATGCGAAGCGCAGAGTGGAGAATTTGTATTAGTGGACATACAACCCGAAGAGGCCGCCCCTCTCCTCAGTTCACACAAGAGGTACAGGGGCTACCCATCCATGATGGCGTGATCCCCATTCGACCCCAAGTCCTATTCAGGGTGGACTACCTGGACATGATGGACATCCCTTATTCCACTGAGACCCAAAAGACTATCTGGAAATACGCACACCATCCTCTGTTGCAGCCTCAAGTCCGCTCCCATGTGTGGCGCTGCCTGAGGCGGGTGTACTGTACAGCTGAGCGCTCTAACGCTTTACACTCATCCTGTGTCATGTGTGGCCAGTACGGAACGCTGTTCCACCGCCTGGAGAAGTGCCCCACCTCTAAAGTGATATGGCGCGAAGTCCAACGTCTGCTGGGCCAGGATCAAACGCATCCCTTCAGTCTGTCAAGAGATATGTTTGCTTCATCAATGGCCTCCCCCCTTCCACCCTCCCTCCGTGCTTTGGTGGTTGCAATTGCCATGTGGACTATCCACACGATTGTCTTGGATGCCATCTCTGGCTCCATCCCCACCCTCCTAGAAGCTGCCCACAGATTCCGGTCTCATTTGGTGGACCACTTTCAAGCGTGGATGTTTGGATACCTCCCACTGCGTCGCTGACAGCTGGTCTCCTCCTAGTTCCCAGTCTGGTTCATCAAATCAGACCCCTTCCTCCACACGTGCTCAATAGTGGCTACGGCCTCTTCACACGTTCCCTCCCCCTCCCCATAAGTGGCGTTCCCGCTGGCAACAAGAAATAGCATCGCTTCTCTGGGGTGCCTCCCCTGGTATTAAGTTTATCTTTCCTGAGACATATTCGGAAGTGTCCGTCCCATGGTCGGCCTTCCCCGCAATAAATTTAGATTTAAAATTTAAAAAGCATACCCACAAGTGCATTAAGGGTATAGCACCGCTTGCATCATGGGTTGCTTAAGAGTATTTGGGGTCATTTTTTGAGGATTAAATTTTTTGGAATTTTTTTGTGGTCTGACAAATCCAATTTATATCATTAATCAACTGTTATATCATCAGCGTTTCAGCCCAATGTGAGGTTAATTTAATGAGTGGATTTATTTTTATTGGGGATGATTGCCAAAAACTTCACATATGGTATATTTATTTCTGAATCTCTTTTTTGTGCTCGGCGTAACCTTATAAGCAGATCATATGGAAAACAGAAAAAGCAAATTTTGATTGCCCACCATAGTTTTGCTCTGATATCCTCAGATTCCCCGCCAGCTACCACAGTGTGGGGCAGCGGCGAAATTCCCCCTGCCATTTCCTACCAGCGGGAAAATGTGCTTAGACTGGCTCGCCCAGTCATACCAAACCCTTGGGATGATTCTTTCCTTCCAAGGACCTTAACGCCCACCTCGCATGTACCCAAATGGTGCCTCATTATCACATGATGCTCCCCTGGAGCAACATGCATTTCAGCCTTAGGGTTGATTATGGAAAACTTTTCCCTTACCATGACTAAGCCATTATTGAAATGGCTCAGGTGGTGATAACTCCCGCCAGTTTTATCAATTTTCGCCCCTATAAGGTGTGTTTTGATCTCAGCTTCACCAGTGAAGCTAATGCCACCACTGCGGCAACTGTGTCCCTGGTTTTCCATAGTACCCCTCTCCCCACAATTCGGACCCAGCTCCCAGCAGATACCACTTTGGTGGTTCAGTTTTCTGGTTTTCCCGCCCACCTTCCCCCCAACGGTGCTCCACCAGGAGCTGATGGAAGGTTTAGCGGCCTATGGCTCCAACCCCATCTTAAAATTTGTGGTCCCAAATGGGTCCACACGCCTCGCTGGGCCTCAGGTGTATTCCATTATCATCACTGAATTTAGTAAAATTGCCTTGTCAATTCCTTCTCACGCCGTCATTCCTTCTTCCCCTGACCATCCATTCTGGGCCTGCGTTGAGGGTGGGTGGACAATCTGTCCATCCTGTTTCGAGTTGGACCACTTGAAATGTAAATGTTCATCCTTAACTGCTTCTGATGGCTCTGATTTTTTGTCCACTGGCTTCCAATCTACTGCCCACCCCATGCCAGCTTTGGTATGGGGTATGATCCTACCTTCTCCTCCTAGGCCAGTTGCTGCAGCTGCGCCCACAGCCACCAATTAGCCTCCTCCTCACCCCAGTGCCACAAACGCTCCCTCTAATCAAGCACTGGATTAGACCCCAGTTCACTCCCATGTGTCCTCCAACAAACTAACCAAACCTCAGGAATTCGCCGATTCCCCAATGCAATTCAACCAAAATCCTTGGGATCTATTGGCTGAAATTGATGAGTCTGGAAATATTATTGAAGACCTAAATCCAACTCACGCAGTTTCATATGCTGACCAAGATGCTAAGCTACCCCCTCATTTATTTGCCCCCCAGAAAAATGCCAAAATGTTCTGCGGCAACCACCAGCTAACTGTTGAAGCAACGGTTGAGCCAGATTGTCATCCTCTCCACAAATCTGCCGCCAAATCAGTGGTGATTCTCTCAGGACGAATCCCTCCTCCATTATCCCCTCCATGCCAATAAAGCTTCAAAAATATCTTGATTGAATCTCACAAAGCCGCCAACAACGCCATCTAGCATTTGGAAGTGGTAACGCAGAATCCCAAAGCCAAGATTAACTACACCAATATTGCCACGTTTTTAAATCTCACTGATGCATGCATGAAAGCTAAAACAGCTTTGATTAGTTATATTGTCTCTTTATAGTCAACTGCTGTCTTCCTGCCACCCTGATATATCAGAAAGTTCTCTCTGCATCCTTCTGATGCCCTGACGTCCCTGCTCTCCGCTGTAGCATGTGCCATTCTTTAAGATGAAGATGATGCCAATGATGAGCCCCCTGATCCCTCCTCCCCTTCCGCCATGATGGGATAAGCGGTCCCCACCGTCCAACCTGGTTGGTTGGGCTCATTTTTTGTGTGTCATCCACTCATTTTGGGCGGTTTATTCATTTTGTTCAGTGAGGATTTATTTGTTTGCTCTTTAAGATTTGGTAATGTCCATCCCCTGGTCATCAAACCTCAGTTAAATAAAACATATTAATCTCTAATTAAAATCCAACTATACCTCCAAGTTTGGATCAATTGATTCGCTTCTTGGTGAGAGAACTGGTTAGGGTCAACACTCAGCTTTTGGGGCTTCAACAATACCTGATGGAGATGGGTTCTCAGTACTGGGCATTTGAATGAGAAAAAATTTATTTGGGGCATTGCCCGTCAGTACCTTAGCCTTACTAAGGACTTTTTTAATTTGCAAGGATTTCAGACTCCACCCAAGTAGCCTTAGTCCCAATTGTGGCTGAGAAGCCATTGGAGGGGTTTGGGTTTCAAAATTTACTTTTTCAAAGGTTGCGTCATTTTAATTGCAGGTTTGGTGGCTGAGTCAATATGGTGTACTTGGGCCTCATTCTCAACAACTTTAAAACATGTGTCAGCAGGCAGACCCTACCAGATGAATTAACCATATGGCGGGGTAGTTATGTAAAGTTTAAAAAACTAGTTACTGTGGTCCATTGGCTCTATAAGCTAAGCTCTTCCAGACAAAATCCTGTCTATATCTGGAGCAGTGAAAATTAGTGAGTACTGTTCTAATAATGGAAGTAGGAGCGAAATAAAAATGCTTTTTCTTATATATCTTAACAGGTCACTCTTTTAAAATAAAAAAAGTGATGCTAAGGCACAACAGAAAGATTATGTATACATACACATCATGTTTTCTTACAAAGATATTACCTTATGTTTTGTTGATAGCCCCTTTACCCAGAGTTGATTTTTAGTTTAATATTTACCAGATGATACTAATCATTTAGTTTATATATTGGTTAGGGTCATCAATAACTTTAAGAAATCAAATTTATTAAATTATTATGGCCAAATCACTCTGAAAACCAATTAAATCTATCAGTCTAACTAAAATATCAACCATTTACCTGAAATAATTGAGCCCATTGAATCAACCAACAACTACCAGTCACTCAGCCCAAAACCAATCGTTGAACCTATAAAAAACCAAAATCTATCAGCTGTTTATCAAAAAACATGATTTATCAAATTACATGAAAGTACCAAATAGGCTCAGCTGAAATGGTATGCAATTGCCATTAGATCCTATCTCTTTTTGGACCTTATATATTCCTTTTATTTAAAATCAGTAATTTTTGAGATATAATTATTACTATTTTTATATATATAAAGTATTTGTGCCAAGTTTAGTAATTTTTTGGTTCATTTTGTTAATGCGATATTATGTCCATATCCACATACACATACATACAATATTTTTATCTATAGTAAGATTTTCATATATATAAGATTGACAAAGTTAGATGTAATACTTTTGCTTTTTACCATGATTTTAAGTATTCTATAAATCTGATTATTTGTAATGTTTAGAATAAACTCACAGAAGGTATTGAAAAAATCAACCATTTGGACTTCTCCCAATAATATCAGAATTAGGGGTGTTGGTTAGTCAGGCGTGATTGCAGTTATTCGCCTGATTTAATATAATTTAATTGTTATTTAAATTATTTATCAATTTAGGTTTGACAGAATCTGCGTTTACTACTGATTGCCATTTGTGGGTCATTGTGTGAATTTTTGGTGAAAAACCAATGAATTCATTACCAAGTGTTTGACTATGATTCCACTCACTAATTTGGAGCACTGGTGACTTTTGCCAAGGATGCTTGAAGTTATATTTATATTGATTAGTTATATACTATTGATTGGTGACTCATGCTGAGGATGGAATGAACTAATCTAATATTTGATGAAGCAGATGAGCGGATTGGGAGAGAATCGCTACCAGAATGACCAATAATTTATTAAAGTGCCAGCCTGGATAGCTGAGGGGTTTTCATAGGCGAAGTAACCTACAGTGTGAATAGTCATTCTTCCCTCCAAATTAAAGTTCTCTTTATCGCACATTTACTTTTAGTTATTAGTAGATTAATCAGCTATATTAAGTTAAAATAGGACTTGTAATCCCTGAAGTTGGCGCGAGATGATGTGCCTGGAGTGGCCAATGCTTCCAGCTCCTGTACCACCTTCTAGGAGGAACTGGCGGGAACCTGGACAACCAGCCACCAACAGCATTTGCTAACTGGCTGTCAGCCCTGTGGGGTGCAGCATGGGAATGCCTTGGCTGCACAGGATGGGGGCAGGACTCACTGGGCACACCACAGACCCTGGGGCTAAGGCGAAGTCATTGGTCTGCTGAGTTGGTAGGTTGGATGTGGACTTAGAGGGGGTTGGTAAGCTATCAAGGTGAAACAGCAAAGGGTCAACTATTCTCCATACTATTTGGTCTGGCACACTAGCAGAGCCCACTGTTTGGAAAAGCGATTTTCCAAAATTAGTGCTCACTACAGGGGGCTTTGCTAAAAAGATTGCTCAAGTAGTAGGTGGATAGGTTAGGAGGTGGCAAGAGCCACTGGTTCAGACCTGGCACTCCTTTAGGGGGCGCTGGGGTGTCCTTGGCCCACCATTGGGGTGGGTCACACCGAAAAATTTTCATTTAATTAAGTGGGGGAAAATGTCAAAAAATTAAATAGATAGATTTTTCTTATGAAATCAGAATTAGGGTGTCATTTAGTTGGACATGATTGCCAGCTAATTGCTTAGTTTTAATATTATTTAATGTTATAAAAATAATAATTATTTTAGTTTTGCGGAATCCTAGTTTGGCGCCTAAACCAAAATTGTGGATGGTTGTGGAAATTTTCAGCAGAAAGCCGATGTATTTGTTTAATAGCATCTGATAATGATTTTTCTAACTTGAATTCAAGTTTAGCAGAATCTTATCGCTGTGCCAACTGCCATAGAAGATGATTGTGGGATTTATTGGCAGAAAACTGAAGTATTCATTATTAATTATCCAACTATGAATTTGCTGCCTAATTCAGAGAATTAGTGACTTATGCTGAGAATGTTCAAAGTTATATTTATATTCTTTGATTTTATGCGATTGATGAGCAACTCAAGCTGAGGCTAGGTCAAACTAATTTAATATTAGGCGAAGCAGATGAGTGTATTGTGAGGGAATCACTACCACTAATGATTGATGATTTATTAAATTGCCAGCTTAGATGGCCGAGGCGTTTCATAGGTGAAGTAGACTATAGTATAAATAGACATTCTTCTCTACAAAGTAGATCTCTCTCGCCTATTTTATTTTTAGTTATTAGTAGTATTTCAGCAAGGTTAGATAAGATAGATTAGGAGATACCTGAAGTTGGCATGAGGTGATGCGCCTGGAGTGGCAGACGCTGCCAGCTCCCATACCAACCCCTAGGAGGAACCAGTGGGAACCTGGCCAACCAGCCACCAACAACATTTGCTGACTGGCTATAAGCCCTGCGGAGTGCAGCATGGGAGTGCCTTGGCCACCCAAGATGGGGGCAGGACTTTCCAGGGCATGCCCATATGGGTCAGAAAAGGGTCATGATGATGGGGCAGCGCAGGAGTGCCTTGGCTGCTCAGGATAAGTCAGGACTCGCCAGAACACCATGGCCCTGGGTCTAAGGTGAATTCGTTGGTCTGCTGTGTTGGTGGGTTGTATGCAATTTATAGGGGGTTAGTACTCCAATGAAGGTGAAACAAAAAAGGCTCAACCAGTCTTTATACTGGTTGGCCTGGCACACTAGTGGATCCCACTGTTTAGAAAAGTGATTTTCTGACACATATTAAATTATTAATTATTTTATACTCAATCTCGATGGATAACCAATGATCTGCCATCATTAAGTTAGGCTTATCATCCAGTCAAGTAAATTTCCTAATATTAACCCCACCTTGACTGGACATTAAATCTTTGGTACCACTTCAATAAACGTTTCTTTGTTTTTTTATTCAAAAATGAAACAGAGACCCTGAGCCCTGGCAGAATTTTTTGAGTTGACATGACAGTAGTGTGGGCGATCCAGGACAAATTACACTATCCAGATTTTCAATTACTCTGAGCTACAAGGGGGTGCCAGAGGTAGATGCTGCAACCATCTTGGCTCAGTAAGAGCTCCTACCTGAGTTTGTTAGCCATATGACATTCTTGCACGCCCCTTTTGGTGATATTGTGGTACATCTGCACTGGGGTGGAAAGTGGAGCAGAGACCTTTGATTAACAAAAGTAGTGCAGCTCCTAGTGGATGGCTTCAACTATCTATTGCTTCCAACTATTGAAAAGCCTCATCCAGAGGTACTGGCAATCAGACAGATATTATGCTTCATGCAATGGGTAATTGTCACCTGGTTTGGGGCCTTAAGCCCATGCTAAACCACATCCGCTTGCTGTGGTGAACTTCCAGAACAACCAGCTGAACTGCATGCATTATGGGGTTTCTGCCACATTTGAAGCTCTGGACGCCAATGATTGTCCAGTACCTCCCCATAATGATGCTTATCGGGAACATTGTTTTCTTTTCCCCCATTGGAGAGTTAGATTTGGTGACGAATCACCATAAGGCAATGCTGGAGTGGTTCTGTCTGGCGGCATTTTCTTCATCCACTTTCTTCCAACAATCTTAACTCAGACTGATCAATTTCCTCATGGATTGTTTGGCACTTGTTACATCTTTTCCCTAGAGCTTGAACTTAACTCCATATTTGCTGCCTGCTCCATCTATATCCCCCTTTGTCATGTAACCCTTGTTATCCTAAGACCTCCAGTGGTTGCGGGCCTTGCTCCTGGTGGCCCAGGAGTGCATTTTTTAGTCACCTAGTCAAATTTCCGCCTCCATAACTCTTACCCTGAGTGCATAGTCTCACTCCCTCTAGCAGTTCATTTGCTGCGACCTCTCCCCTTCTGCTGCCATTTCATTCCCTGTGCTGGTACTAACCCCTTCTCCTCCAATAACACAACCTCCTCCTTTCCTCTTCTACTAACCACCAAATGACCTAGTAAAAGCAAAACCACCTGTAAAACAGCAGAAGGAAAAGAACCATGATTCCCACCAATTTAGGAACTCTTCTCACCAAAAGAAGCATAAGGGTGAGGCAATCATGAGGCATTCTGATTGATGTTCTGAACCAGTGCTTTACTTTCTAACAAAACACGATTTCAACTTTTCCTTATTTTCATTATTTAAATATTTATTTGATTTATATTTAATATATTTTTCGTTATTATGTTTTTAAGTTTAATATTAAAATTTCTTTACCATGTCCTCTATTATATAAGCCCAAAGAAACTTAGCGTGTATATGATTGATGTCCTGATCACTCTCTGGATCCTTGATTGTGTAGCATTCACACATGTATTCTCTACTATCTCAAAGGGGTCAATATATATGCTAGCTTGCTTATTCTACCATCCAAACCCATGCTGGTCATGGAATAGAACACTCTCTCTGACCACGAACTACAGAAGTCCACTATGTCTTAGTTGACTTTCAGCATGATTTTTGATCCTTTTAGCTAGGTTGATTGGGTACGCTTCAGTCTGGAGCTTGATTAGTGAGGACGTCAAAGTCATTAAGTAGCGTTGTGGATCTATCTCGAAGGTATCCTCTATGTATAAGTAAAGTAGTGAATGCAGAGCTGGGTGCCTTTGTAAAGCAACTGAAAGGGAACTTTTCTGATCACAGATGTTATAACTAATGTTGTAGGCAAAGAATGATGTGGAAAAAATGACATTCTATTCTAATGGTCTACCTGTCACTAGATTCCAGAGTATATTTACCAATGTTCCTGTTGAGATTCTAAAATGACAAAATTTTCCCGTCTGAACAAGATTATAAGTCTGCTTATCTGCTAGGGGCTGAGGCCCTCTAGTGGATATGGGAGTCATCATTCTTATATGATGACTATTCTTAGGCAAATTATCTTGAATAAATATTCATCAATCCACTGGGCTTTGATCCGGCAGATCAATAATGTTTCATTGTAGACCATCCCAACAATATATAAGCAATTAAGTTGTCAATTTTCATATTGATAATTAAATTGGCTTGTAAAAGTTGATTGTGTTTTATTGCCAATTTACTAATGATTTATTTGCTATGCGAGTGATGCTTTTTGCAATAGTAACTGAAGGTTTAACCTTTTGGGTATCACGACTTAATGGTTACAAGCAAGAGTCTCATTACCTAAGCAGGTTGTAACCTGATAATGGTGAATCATTATGGTTGAATGAGGCGTTACTTCAAGTTCTTCATTTTAATCTAAAAAGGTGCATTTGAGTAGGGGAGAGAACCTGACAACACCATGTTGAAGACCATCATTTTGCGCTACCATGGATGGTGAATTCATCAGCAATGGCTGCCGTTTCTTAATAAAGTGTCAACAGAAGAATTCGGCGCCGAATCCCCATATATATCCCCTTGAGAATTATTTAATAAGGTAGAAGTTTTCAGTAGATAAATATTTTAAGATTTTATCTCTCATTATATAATTAAACTGAGTGCTCTACGGTTCTTGCGTCAAGGGAAGAACCTCTGAACCTAGTCATAAGCTATTTTCTATAGGAGAAATGGATAGAAGTTCACCAAGGAGGCCACTGAAATAAATTTTTCCCGGATAAGTTCAATGGGAGACCTCAAAGCTAGAATTGGTAGTCAATTCTTAAGAGTAGAAGTTCCCTTTAGATCCTCTGAACCTGCTGCTAGTAGGTTAAGTTCTGTTGTTGTCCAGAAGTTGCCAGCTCTGAGGTGGAGTTGAATGGAGAGAGATTCTCTAGTTTTCTAGAGCTTTGATTACCTCACCACTGGTTTGAAGGATATTTGTACCTGTTCAAAGGAGAATCCAGATCATGAGAAGTATTTGTATTGAACTACTCAAAGGGATAATAGTCTCCATACTAGTAACAATTATTCTCATATTTATACGATTATTTATTAACAATTATTGACTGCACATATAAAAAGCCTGAGCAAGAAAACCTTGGGAGCTGAAAGAAGTTATAATCCTAAAAGACCAAAGTCTCAAGTTTACATATTGGTTCTCATTTCAAAGGAAGAACTATGTAGCCATCAGTACCAATCTTCACATATTCTCTCCATAAAAGATATTTTTAAAAAACTATTGCCAGTATGATTACCTCTTTTATCATGAAAAAGCCTGATGAATTTCTTATCTCTTGTTTGACTTTGGCGATATCAACAAAATATGGTAGTACCAGACGCGCACTCCATAACTCTAGAACAACAAAAACTTTCACGCTATGTTTAAAGTGCTAAGGTCATTAGAAAGCTGGACTGCTCAAATAATTTCAACTATATCTGCACTAAAGAGTGTCAGGAATTAAGTGAAAGCATTCTGCACCATAAAAGGCATCTATCAATTTCTTATGATGACTTTTGGTATAAAGGACGCCCTTTACTGCTTCTAGTGCTTCATTGATGCCATGTTTGGGGACCTTGTTAGAATGTTAACCATTGCTTATATGGACGACATCCTAGTTTTCTCCCCAGAAAGTAAGTCTCATTCTAAGGATATTTTGTTGTGATAAGTTTCTCTCAAGTGAACCTTATAATAAAAGCAAGTAAAGAAGAGTTTTTACATGTTCAAGGTCTCTTATCTAGGCATAATTTTCTTTACTAATGGGACATGGATTTTTCACCAGAAAAGAAAACCAATATTTGGTTTAGGATCACTCCCACATCCTTGTCAAAACATTGGGTCTCCTTTTTCACTTGAAACTTTAGAAAAAGATTTCTCATCATCTTAAGAGAGAGCCACACCACTCAGCTTGCCTCTGAGATGAAAACTCTAACATGGACACCTGAGTGTTATGCTTCCTTAAAAGCTGCAAAGTCCATTGTGTTGCTCATCTTAATCCTGGTTTACGCAGATTCCACGCTCTCATCTATTGTAAAAACTGATTCCTCAACTATGCTATAGAAGCGGTCCTTCTGAAAGAAGGAGATGACAGGATGGAACGACCAATGGCCTTTTTTGATCATGTTCCTCGCTCCACTAAATTATGCTATCTTTGATAAGGGGTTGTTGGTAGTGGTTAAAGCTATAAATTATAGATGCACCACCTCCACGGCTCCAGTGGCCATTCACCATCAGGAAGTTACCACGCCCTCCTCTTCTTCCAATCCCTGAAAAAGTTGACCTCACGCCAGTCCCTCTGGCTTGAGATACTTTATAGGTTTAACTTTATGTGCAATTTATTGAAAAGTGTCAACATATTTTTCAAAATGCTCTTTTGCAAATCCCTTCTCACTAACTTTGTTGTGATTTTCCCTTAATTAGGAAAATTCCCAACTAAGGGCCATGTTCTGACTATGGGTGGATGCCATATTAGGCTCACCATTAACTTGGGTTGAGCCCAATCTGAAGTATTGTGGATCAGCCCCAATAATATTTAATTAATTTAATAATTAACACCGGTGACTAATGCCTAACATGTCACCCAAATTATTGGTTTATGGCGGAATCCCGTTTTGGTGCTCACATCACAATCAGTTACTCTTTTGGGATTACCAGCGAATTATGCTGAGGATGGTCTCATTTCTTTTGTATTAATATTATTATTTGTATTTTATCTTAGTCAGCAATTGATATCAAGGTTCTCCCTATCCCAATTCCTCCCTTTCTTGATCCTGATTCTAGCCTTGAGGTCTTATAATTACCTTGAGGCTAGTTTCAATATACCCACCGTTTTGCACAATCTCTTTCGCTTATTTAGCTTTATTTAAGGCCTTGATGGCTATTAATTCTCTGGATTGGGGCCTTAGTTAATAGGGGCTGGGTTGGAGTTGCTCCCCCATGTCCCAACAAACCTGACAAATTTTAGTGATTTAAACAATACACATGTAAAAATTACTTTGGAATAGGAGGTGACCCACTCAAAGATACCAGACCCAAAACCTTTACCTTGTTTGCTAAGTTAGAGGACTCAGACCAAGCCTCTTATTTTTGCCTATCAAAACTCCTCTATTGGAGTTTATAACTATTTATGAAGGCTAGCACCAAAAATGGAGAGCCTATTGACTGAGGCTATCATATTCTTAAAAAGCGTTATGCTGCTTTAAGGGAAGTGGTGGATACCTCAGGCACTCTCAAATAAGAAATTATTTGCAAAAACCATGATTTCCATTCAGTAGGCCACTCTGGAAAGGACATAACCAAAAACCTCACCAGACGCGCTTATAAATGGAAGAGACTCTCCACTTTGATGAAAAGGCTTTCTCCAGTTTGCAACAAATGAATTTAGCAAAAGAAGCCAGATTGCAGTCCATATAGCTGAAACTACACAAGAGAGAAACTTCCTGCTCTGTGAATTAAGGCCACAATCAGTTATGAATCCATATAAGCTAGTGGCAATAATGCTGGTTGACAATAGTGCAATTTGTCACGTGACAAGGAATTAATAGAAGTTAAAGCCTGTGATAACTCACTATCATAATACATGTTGAATCCCGTCATACAATAAGTATAAATTAGAATAGAGATTTATTTAACTTTTAGTTTATTTATCTGCAGGATTGAGAAACCGAAGTTAGAGAATTTAACATAATTTTCTGTATTATATGTGCTGAAGAATTCTAGTCACTCTCATGGTTTAAAAAAGCTTAAAAAATTTAAATGCCTTGTTCAAAACCTGAGCTTAAATTAGTAAAAATTCGATTTTGAACTTAAAAAGTTTCTGACCTTTGGCCTGCTTATGAGATCTGAACTTCAGATTCTGACTACCAGCCTTAAATGTATTATTGAAATTATTATTAATATTGTATTTTCAAACTGAACCATCTCAAATTTGATTAAATATAATGTCTGAACTTTGAAACTCCTTCTCCATGCTCTTGTTGGTAGCCCTAAAGATAAGGACCATATGGCGGTCAGATAGGACCTTGACCGTTACATCCACAGATGTAGAAAAATATAATAAGACCTAACTACATGTTACCATGTCAAAGGCAGCTGTCAAAAGGCAACTGGACTACTTGTACCCTTGAAGTCTGAAGAAGATCCTCAGATGTCTATATCAATGGAATTTATCGTGGATCTTCCTCCCTCTCAATACTTTGATGCAGTGATGGTAGTGAATGATCGCTTTACAAAAAAGCTCATTTTGTCCCATGCATCATAAAGAATATTGCTTTGTTACAGATAACCCAGTTGTTCAATGATTAAATCTTTGTTTATGTGTTTTACTTAAGTAAGTAGTGTGGGATAGAGGTCCCCAATTTACAAAACAATTTGGGAGGGCTTGATATTCTACCTTAGATCTGCTCTTGCCGCTCTAATCCATTATACCCAGCGTCTGATGGGCAGATAGAGAGGTTGAAACAAGGTAAAAATAGTTTCTAAGTAGCTACACAAAATAATTACAAAACAACTGGCTGGAGTACCTAATCTTGGACAAGTTTCCTATAAAACTTAAATCACGCCTCACATGGATTCTCGCTCTTCTTTGCAAACTATGGTTATAAACCAAGCTATAGCTTATCCACTGCCCAGATACTCATGGTGTAGCAGCGAATGAGACAACCAGTGAGCTCATGGAATTCGTTGCGTGATAAAGTAAAATATTGTGGTCTTTGTGAGGATCTACAAGAAACAGTGGACTGGAAACTTCAGAGAGGTCTGGAGTAACAACCATGAGACCTTGTGATAGTTAATTTTAGATAGATGGTATGCTAAGGAAAACCTTGGCTTCCTTTTTTGATGCTTTAGCACCCATGATAGAAGTCTCAGGCCACAAGGTACCACCATTCTTATATTGCGGAGCTGGCGGTAGTGTATATGGTATATTGGAAGGTGCTGAATGTAGTTGCATGCTTGATACATGGCATCTAACTTTTCTTTCCTGTATACTCTTGTTGATAAAAAACCCTTAGTAGCCAAAGGCGGCATACCCATAACTTTCTACTATACTATTAGGTTCAACTCTTTCATGTGCTTATTTATTTAAGCCTGGGGATGTAATTCTTTTTTATATAACTTTAATTTAAGAAAAAAGTAGGAAATCATAGCTATTAAAAAACTAAGGAAAAGAATAACTCAAAAAACCTACAAAATGCAGGCTGTTGTTATTATATCTAAGAACAGGAGCGAGGTCTTGGCAGAGTTTAAATTTATAAAACAACCTACAGTATTTGAACATTCGCTTTAATATTCATTATTCTAGCTTAGTGCTTCAAATTCTAAGGCTGGTCTAAAAATCCTTTGAGTTTACTTGGAAATCTCAGATTTGTTGATGCGTTCAAAGCTCAGTTGTAAACTGACTTTGTCAATTTTTAACTCTTACAAACCTTTTATAAACATTAGTACACATGAGGTTATCACGAGTAAATAAGTCAATAATCAAGGATTCTCTTAGTTGAGCAATTGTTCTGGATGGAAATTTTGCCTTTGTCCATATACTTTTAACATACCACTAAAAATAAGATCAGAGCCACTTGATCTTTAGATCACCGCTCTGCTGACTTGGCGATGGTAATGGTTTTTTTAGGGTAGTTGAGGAATGTGTTAGTCTAAGCAGGGAGGGAACAGATGCCACCATCTCTCATCTAAGGTGAGCCTTAGATCAGTAAATTTTGGTGAAAAGAAAGCCCTTGTTTATTGTGCCCCTATCAATTCTGAAGAGTTTTAAGATCCATCTAAACTGATAGAGGAAGAGGAGAACCTTTCAGTTAACAATAATTCATTTGAAACAACATTATGAAAAGTTAGGTCCAAAGATGACTATTTTAGCTATATAATAGATAGTGTTGGGTCCTGCAATTTTTAGTATTGACCTTCTAATACATCAAGGTCTTTAGTGATTTACATTTATGTTTGTTGAGACCCTATACTGGACCTATTCCAGAGTCACCTAAACCTATCATAGTTGATAGCAAACCCTGATATATGATACATGCCATTATGTCTTCCCAACTTTACTGTCGCCATCTTTAGTACCTAGTGACTTTGAAATGTTATAATGAGACAACAGTTAGGCACCAAACCAAGACTGCCTCCATGTCTCAAAATATCTCATAAATTCCATGAGAGTTTTAAAAAGAAGATGGTTTTATAACTACCCACACCTAGCTTCCATCAAACTTCTTAACTCATCATAAGAACTTAGCTAAGGCTCAAATACCGTCAAAGGAGTAGATCCCATAAAGTAGCAAAAGAGTTTTCACACATAGTCCCCTTTTTTCTGTAGTTGGCTGCAAAAAAAGGACATGAAAATCTGGGATCTCCCAAACTCTAACTCTAAAGTTCTTGTCTGGCTTTTCCAAGGTTATAGACAAGATGTGGGTATTATCCCATAACACAGAACAAATATTAAAAAAAGATCCATGAGATAGAATAAAAATTTATTAAAAGAATAAAGTTCCCAAAAAATTTTTATTGTTAAGATCTAAAAATATGCGATTCTTTGAAATAGACAACGTTGGTAGACTGAGCTCAAAAGTATCCTTAATCCTTTTGTCTTAGATTAATTCTAGACCCTTATCAATAGCCCTTGGAACCCAAATAATTATCGATTTTATGGGGCTTCCTCACTTCTATAAGAAATTTTAAACCTGGAAATAAACAATAATAATTTCTATATTTTATTTTTTGAAGTTTGGTATAAAGTATTTACATAAAATGTCAGTTTTGATTCGTTGTTTGTTGCCATTGCATTTCTTTCAGCATCAAAAAACTTTTATATTAAATTTGATGGCTTGGCTGATTTCTTGGTGTCCACGCCTAAACATGATGTAAAAAATTTGACTTAGTTTTTATTATAATTCCCTGAATTTAGCATATGATTCCTATACATCTATGACCCTTTTACAGTTTTTGTATCTTAGGTATATATTGGAAACCTTTGTATAATTTTCTAGAATACTGCGTACTAATAATTTCAGAAGCCTTGATGTCTCTGGCTCTAGACTTAGGAAGTCTTAATACTATAGTTCTCACGACTTTATTTTCCTGACAGTCTATGCAAATTGAGTTTTTCTAAGTGGTAAATTGTAGTTTTGTAGATTAATTTTTCTAATGATCACTGATGGCAAAATAGATTGTTTGTAATATTTTGAAGCTTATGATTTCCCAGTTAAAACATGGCTTCAGTAACTTTATTGTCTTATTTAAGTAAATATTTCCAAATTCAAGTGCATATTGATGATGATTGGCCAATCCTACCATTCAGGGATATTCAAGTTAGCTCATTCAATTTTTATTAAAGTTTTTCATTCTCCAACAGGTATTGGCTTGCATCTCATTTAGTGCTAATATTAATTGTGGAAGTTCATCTTATTACTTGCTGTTGATTATTTTCGCATACACCATGTCAGTGAGATCCGCTGTTATAGCTACAGTTGGTAACCACAATAAGTTAACCATAATATAGTTTTTGGCTCTGGAGCAGTAAACTATTTTAAAGTCAAAGATCTGAAGCTTAAGGTCATAGTGCGCTAGTTGACCTTCTAGTTCTCTAAGATTTTGCAATTAGTGTAGTGATGATTGATCATTCATAATATTAAAGCTTTCTTTATGTAAATACACTTGAAATTGTTTCATTGCATAGAACATGGCTAAACACTTTCATTTAATGACAGTGAAAATCCGCTTATGGAAGATCAGGCTTTAATTACCTTAATTAACCAGAAATTTGGCATTGTTGTCATCCCATGGTGTAAGCACCGCCCTGATAGTGGAAAATAATGCATTAGCCTGTAATTTAAATTTTTAATAAGAAGGGGTATTGTAACATTGGAGCGTTGACTAATGCCGTTTGGAGAGTTTAAAGGCACTATGGCACTTTTTAATTCATTTAACCATTGTATCCTTCTCTAAAAGTCAAAAAGTGGCTCACCTTTACAGCCAGAACTAGAATGAACCTCCAGTAATATCTGACCATTCAAATTGACTTGTTGTTTCATATTAAGCATGTTTGTCTACTTGTTTGACGGAATTGATTTAGGAAAGCTGATGTCGCAGGCCTTTGTCATTTATTATATAAGCCAAGGTACTCCTATTGGTCTTAAAGAAGTTGCTTTTTTGTGGCGTTATCTTCAGATTAGCAGCGGAAAGCCAGTGAAAATATTTCTTTTAAGTTCTATTAGTGCTATCTCTCTCTGCTCAGAGTAACTTTCCAAGAAATTTATTTGATAAATTAAAAGCAAACACTTAATTGCACTTTGAAGTCTTGCTCCAATGTCATTGGATCCCCTGCTGACTGTCCCAGCGTGGGGCAGTGGCGAAACTCCCCCTCCATCTTCCATCTGACAGAAAAACGCGCTCAGACTGGCTTGCACAGTCATTCCAAACCCTTGGGACAATTCGTTCCCCCCAAGGATCTTGATGCCCATCTCGCCCAAACCCAAGTGGTGCCCCACTGCCCCCTGGTGCTCCCCGAGCAACATGCATTTCAGCCTTAGGGTTGAATATGGGAAAATTCTTCCCCTACAATGACCAAGCCATTATCAAAATGGCTCAGGTAGTGATGACACCAGCCTGTTTTATTGACTTCCGCCCCTATAAGGGGTACTTTGATCTTGGCTTCCCATGTGAAGCTGATGCAGTCATTGTGGCGATGTTGCCATTAATATTTTATAATATTCCTTTTCTAACAACTTGGACCCAGCTCCCAGTGGACACCACCTTGGTGGTCCAGTTTGCTGGTTCGCCCACCCACCTCCCCCTGAAGTGCTCCACCAGGATCTGATGGAAGGTTTGGCAGCCTACGGCGCCAGCCCCATCTTGCAATTTGTGGTCCCAAATGGGGCCACACGCCTCATTGGGCCTTGGCGTATGCCACAAACAGCCCTGAATCCACTAAAATTTCTTTGGAAATTCCACCTCGTGCCACCATCCCATCTGCCCCTGACCATCCATTCTGGGCCCGCGTCAAGGGCGGATGGACAATTTGTCCATCCTGTTTTGAGTTAGACCACTTGACACACAAATGCCCATACTCCGAAACTTCTGCCAACGCCAAAAGTCTTCCTGATGCCCACCAATCCGCAACCCACCCCACGCCAACTCCAACATGGGGTACGATCCTACCTTCCCCTCCTCCAATGCCTGATGCTGCAGCTGCACCTGCAGCCACCAATCAGCATCCACCTTGCCCCAATGTCACGCGTGATTCTAATCAAGCGCAGGATTGGACCCTGGGTCAATCCCAGGAAAAATCCAGAAAACCAGCCAATCCTCAACCATACGCTGATTCCACAATACAATTCAACCAAAACCCATGAGAGTATTTGGATGAAAAATATGAATCAGGTAATGACATTGAGGAACCATCGCTACAAGTCAAGCAGTTCTGTAATGCAGAATGGGATGCAAAATTCCCGCCTCAAAAATATGCCCCACAACCTAATGCCAAACTGTTCTATAGTGATCACCAGCTTGCAGTAGAAGCAGCCACCACACATCAGATTGCCGTCCACTATGCAAAGCTGCCACCAAATCTGTGGCTGCACTCGCAGGAGGAATTCCACCTCCCATTATCTCAAAAAAATTTTACTGCACAAAGTAAGATCAACATGAAAACTTTACACAAAAACGTCACAGAAGCCATCCAGAGCGTGGTAACAGTAGCACGGAATTTAAAAGTAAAAATAACCAAACCAACATTGCCATGTTCATTAAACTCCCAGATTCCCACCTCAAAGCTGAAGATGCTTTATCCAAATACATCGTTGGCATTATGATGGCTGACAATTATTTGGAAGTTCCAGTCATCAAGAATAATGAACCCCATACCGCCGATGCCCCCATACCCTTACTATCTGCCTTAACACGCGCCCTACTCTGGGATGAGATGGATGCAGCTAAAGACGAGCCCCCTAATCCCCCCTCCCTGTCCACCATGGAGGGATAGCAGTATTCGCTGCCCATCTGGTTGGATATTTTGTTAGGTATGATTCAATCAATCTATCCATTTTGGGCGTTTTGATTGAATCATTATGTTTTTATTATGATTTTTAGTTTTAGTTTGGTAATGTCCATCTTCTGGTCAGCTTACCTCAGTTAAATAAAAATTCTATTAATGCTTTATAAAAAAGTATATGAGAACACTTTATGTTGATTAAGTATAAAAAGTGAAGATCAATTTAAGTTCTCCAAGGATATCTTCTATCACTTGTTGAAACATTGACAAGAAAGTAAAAAACTTTTGGGACATTCAAGTAGTTTAATAATTCTCCTGTGGGTGATCATTACACACATCTCTTTCATTTTTTAAAACTATATCTTTCTATAACCAGAGATTAGATCCATAGGTGGAAAATAAATGGCGTCAGCAAAATGGTCCACACATTAAATATTTCTGGAAGGGGAAATATTTATCTCTTCATTAGAGTTTAAATTTTATAGTAATCTATAATGACCAAATGTGTACATATTTTATCTATTAATATCAATGATTTGTTTGAAATTTTGGTGATTTTCCAAAATCCAGCACGCTTAGAGCACTGATAGCAGCCACAGCATTATGGTAATTCATATTGCTGTCCTGGAAGCTAACAAAAAGATTTCCCTAACAAATACAAAGCAATGTCTCATTTTTGATGTCATCTCATTTGATATTTTCCAGTATAGATTCTTTGGAATCATGCCTCCTAAATGGCGCCGCCAAATCCAATTATTGAAGTCTACCTGGTTCCTGAAGATAAATTACTCCCATAAATGCTTATCCAGAAGTCATCCTGGGACCCTTAGGTCTTGCCGCCATGTCCACCACCCCTACCCTTGATTACAAGGATAGTTTCATATAGACTACCGCCATGGGGGATCAGAGGCTTCTTATGATTATAATTTTTATTTTATCTCTTTCTTTTATTAATCCTTTTAGTATAGTTGGTCACATGGTCCTCCTAATTAAGTAAATAACTAATAGCACTGGAGAGTCCAATGAATTATGGACTTTTTAGCATTCCTTATTTCAATAGCTTCCTAATTTTTCAGCTATTACTTTCTCTATGGCGCGTGAGAAGTGGATTAGCTGCAATTGTAGGGTGTATGATCTCACATGTCTATACATTCATTGCCATTGTAGCGCATCCCATATCTTGGTTTTCAGTGATAAAGATCATTCAACACTTCTTAAATAGCATAAAGCTTAATTTTTATCTTTGGTTAATTCTTCTAACTTTCTCTAAGACTATTGCCAAGATACTGGTTGAACCGCCAAATTGTAATCCAATCTCCTAAAAATCAAATACTATATAAACGTCCTTATTTTATTTTTAGAAATTGCTTATAAGTAAGATATCATTTAATGCATTTCATAGTTATAAAATCTTTCTGTAAGTTGGCTTAACTTACTTTTATCTTTCCATGTTTGGTATCAACCTGAGGGCTACATGGAGCTTTTACTGTGAGCTTTGGTGCAACATAAACTTCCCATACAGACATTCTGGTAAAGAATATAAATCAGTGTTTACAATCACCTGATGTCCAGATGATATCACAATACTTTTACTAGAGCGTAAAGATAACCCTTGAACTTGTAGATTTAATTAGGGATTGCTCTAGTTTTCTGTTAATTTATGGTAGTGGTGAAGAACACTCATTCTTGATATGCCATTTTACTGGAGATGTAGGCGTAGGATCCTTCAGTATTCCATGCAACATAAAATAAACTAAGACCTTCTTATTTAATATTTTAAACATTTTATCCGCTATTTTAGCTATGGGACCAAATGCATAATTAACTCCGCACCTATTAACATTTTGTAATGTTGGTCTTCTGGACAATCACAGGCACTGCTACAGCAATTAATCAAAGATGAAGGGCAGTAATCTGTAAGCTCTTTTTAAGTAAAGTGCATTATAGCTCAAAAGCTTCATATATTACAATGCTCAACATCCAGTTTTAGTGCTATATTGTTCATTACTATAGTATTTACAATATTTAATGGTGCTCCAGTGTCTATGATGGCCCAAAATTTAACTTTTGCTAAAAAATGTCAGTAGTTATATTTAGAATTAGAATAATAGTTATTATTTTGTATTTGTACGTCCAAATAATCCTCATTTAAGAATATCTTTTGCTACATATTTTAATTTGAGGGTTATATTTGGCTGCCATATCTATTTGAATTGTCACATTTACACCTTATAAAATGGTAAGTTGTCAGAAAGATGTATTAGAATTTAAAATTTTGCTCTACTATCTAATATTAATAAAGTTTTTCAATTTGTTTTTTTCTTTTTTAGTACAAGATGGTCCCAACCCAAGGGGGGATTCATCGATGTTTGTTTGCAAGATTTCTGGGCTTCACTTTCTTTGTCTTGTGCTTGAGTTACTACATGAACGTTGTTGGTGGGTTGTTAATACAAATGATTAGTTGACGTGCTAGGTTCATTATAAAAATTCTTTGCTCTTAAGTGAGACTGTTATGGTTATGTTGAAAAAGCTAGAGAGCTTTTCCTTTCTCCATTCATTCTTTTACAGAGTTGTGAGGGGGTGGCTGCACCACATGTACATACATTCTGACATCTCAATTTATCGCATAGTGTCATTTATGCTTGCACTTATAGCAAACTTCTGAAAGTGTATTACATCTTTGTTAGTCATTCATAGCACCCTCATTGAGTTTGTTGAGTAGTATGAGTTTCCCTTGGTAGGGTTAGATGCTGGTGGCGCAGTAGAGACTATAAGTGGTTCCTGTTATTAGTTTGGAGGTTCAAATGTGGCAGACAATTGCCACACATAATTACTTATTTTAAGTAGGGGCGTGTCACTTTATAAGGAACGTTGTCATTTCTTTGTAAATCTCATAATAATGTCTTTAATTTGACATGTACTATCCCATCATCTGCTTTAAAAAGTATTTCTGTGGTGATTAATACACAAGCCTCTTTAATGCACTGGGTTTTAAAATTCAATTGTGATCTCTTTCAAAGTTTTAAAGTACACTTCAAAAGTGGCAGTTAAGTCTCAAAGTATCGTTATAGACTCTCTAGCAAGTCACAAAGTATAGTAAAAATAAGGTTGTAAAAAGACCTCTCTTATGTTATTGAAAGGATCGAATATTTATTGGTTTTAAAGTAGTTTGGAGTTTATCAGATCTCTTCAATTGCTGAGTGATTGAATCTTCTGATTTTGCCAGATTGGGATATGCATGATCGTTCATGTTTGAATAGATAAGATTAGATTCATTGAGTTCCCCCTACAACATTTTTGGTGGAATATTTGGGGTAAAAGTTTTGGGAATGGAAGAATTCAGCGAAATCCTAACACTTCCCCATCAAGATTTGATCATGGAGGATGATGAATTCCCAAAACCTAGGATGGATACAATTTACAACTATACCCAAATCTACAAGTACAATTGAATATTTTAACTCTTTAGGAATATAACTCAATAAGTACCAGACCAATCATATCTCAACTTCTCGGTTCGTCCACCAGGTCAGGAGTGGTAAAACATAACATAATCTCCAATTTGGTAATCAGATAAAACAGGTCTATGTTGGTTACTTTTCTGAGTCTCCTTTTTGGTGGTTACTTCAATTGATTCCATGGCTTGAGCTTGAAGGAAAATAATCTCATCAGCCATATTACACATAATTAAATCAGACTTTTCTTTATACTTTCCTTGAGTATTGATTAAAAACTTGAAGGAACAGAGGGATCTTACTTAAAAATAAATTTGAAGGGCGACACCTTAATAATTTAATTGTAATTTATACAGTGAGTGAACAAAGCATTAGGTAAATAGATGTTCCACTGAAATGGGTCTGTTGAGGGAATTTTCCTTAAATAGAGACTAAAGTTCCATTGAATCACTCAATGGCTCCATTAGTTGGCTGATGGTAAGGAACAACAAACCATTAGGCGGTATTGAACATCTTTGACAACTCTTTTATTTAACTGAGGCAAGCTGACCAGGGGACGGGTATTACCAAGTATGTGTAGGAAAAAAAGGGGGAAGCGAAGGCAGTTCAAATAAGGCACTAGGATACTCAGGTTACCCCCAGTTGCCAGCGGGACTGCCAGGTATGGGGGTTGGTGCACTACTCCAAGGGGGTTTCCCCCACTATGAAGCAGGTGTGAAGGAAAGGGTTTGTGTGAAGGAAAGGGTTTGTGTGGAGGAACCAGAGTGGGAACCACGATTCTATGAGCGCCTGTTTCTTTGACCTCATATATCCATAGAGCCAGGCTTGGAAGTGCTCCAATAAGTGGACGTGGAACCTGTTGATAACCCCATGGATGGTTGGGACCGTGCCCTTGAACGCATCTAAGGCAATGGTGTGGATTGTTCACATTGCAATGGGTATCATTAGGGAGCGGAGGGTATATGGGATTGGTGATTCAATCTGGAGCGCGAGGAGGCTCTTTGAGATAAAAAATTATTGTTCATTTTGGAGCTTAAGCAGGCGCGCGACTTCCCGCCATATGGCTTTGGTTGGGGGGCATGTTTCTAGGTGGTGGTATAGGGAGCCCTCCCCCTCATATACTGCGCAGGTTGTGTGGAGGGAGTTGGAGTGGTCTGCCGTCCTATAGGTCCTTCTCAGGCAGCGCCAGGCGTTTGCTCTTATCCTCAGCTGTAGGAGTGGGTGTTGCGTCATTTTCCACACTGCCTTCTGTGTGGTTAAGTCGTATGGAATGTCCAACACATCTAGGTATTTGATTCTAGTAATGGTTGGGGTCATAGCAAGCATGTCTCTCTGGAGGTGGTTTTCTGGAGTTCTTAATTTGAAGTGGGGGCTGGGTCGTCCCCTTCCCTGCACAGTGCCAGTGTTCTTTAAAATCCACCCCATGTGGCAGATGGCTCGGAGGATGCGTTTGAAGTGAGGGGGGGTTCCATGTGGGCCCATTGTGGTAGGGCGTTTAGCAAGATATGATAATAGTCTGGGTGGGCTATGTGGGTTATTTAATTTGAGCGCCTGTGCGAAGTTAGTCATCGCTGCCCTGAACCAGTGTGTTGTGGGAGGTCTGGGGCAAGGACTTCCTTTAATCAGATATCCAGGATGCAGTTGGCGTGGCTCTCAAAATATATTAGTCCCATGGCTCCGCTTGAGCGTGGGCCAAAGAGTGTTTCCATCTGAAGGAAAGATGGGATCCGGGCCACAGCCAGCCCAGGATGAGCGCGCAGATTGAAGTTAGAAAGGTGGGTGAGAAGGCTATCGCTTGGGCAGGGTACCATAGTATTGGGAGGATGAGTGAGTTAGCAACTGCTACTCGCCCCGTTAGTCCTGAGGATCTTCCCTTGAGGTAGGCGACGCGGTTGGATACCGCTGTAGCAGGTTGCTTTCCATTGTATCACTGGCATATCCCCCTGTTTTCAGCCATATCCCAAGGTGGCAGACAGGAGTGGTGGTGGGAGGTGATGTGAAGGGTAAGATGAGTGGGTTTTTCCTTTGTATGGGGGTGTGAGGTTCTGGTGTTGTAGCCCAGTTGTTAGTTTACTTTCCTAAGAGAATGATTTCTGTTTTCCTTTTATTGAGTGATGCGTTGCTCACCATGGAGTATTCCTCTAGGGGTGCATTCCAGCTGTCAGGAATCATTGTTGTTAGCTATACCTGCCACGCAGTCATCCGCAAAGGCCAGTATCTTGACTGTTGGCTGCCCTTGTGCAGTTATGCCCATGAGGCGTGAGTCAGTTACTCGGAGGAGTGGGTCAAAGCTGAAATTGTATAGCAGTGGGGTGAGGGGTCCCCTTGTTTGAGCCCTCTGTGTGATGTGATCTTGTTAGTTAGGAAGCCAGGGCCGCATACAGCCATGGTTGCAGATTCTGTAAGGATCATCGCCCAGTTTTTTGGGTGGGAGTTTGAAAGTGTGTAGGCATTCTTTTAGGTATGGCCAGCTAACACGGTCATACGCCTTTTCCTGATCCAAGAAGACCAGGGCTCCAGTTGCTTTGGACTGACATATGTTTGCAACAGGGTGTATGTTGTTCCAGATTGAGCGCCCTGGTATAAACCCAAACTGGTTGGGTGACAGGACGTTATAGGCTCTTGTGCCTAACCTGGCTGCTAAAATTTTTGTTAGAATTTTTGTATCAGTATTAGAAAGTGCGATTGGACGCCAGTTGGCCAGGTCCAGTTTTTCACCTTTCTTATACAGAGTTATGACATATGATTCATGGCACCAGGTAGGAGGCGTGTTTCCACCAAGCACTGGTTCATAGACGCCAATAGGGGGGCAATTTGTTAATAATTTTTGTAAAATTCGTAGGGTATCCCATAAGGCCCTGGGCATTTCCTACATGGTGCACCGCGGATTGTATCCCAAAGCTCCTCCCATGTTATAAGATTTAGTATATTGTATTCCAGCAGTGTGCTTTGTATTTTGCGGTATTTATAAATTCTGTGATTTTTTGAGGGTCTGTCAGTGTATCGCGGTATAATTCAGTGTAATAATGGTGTGCTTTCACCTTGAACTCCTTAGGGTCAGTTGCCACGATGCTGTCAGTCTTGCGGACCTGTGTGCATGTGGGATGGTTGCCGCAGGAGTGGAATTGGTGGATGAGATATGTCAAACATGTTTCGCCTTACTTTATGAACTTTTGCTTGATACTTTGATTCTGTGTTGGTGCTCAAAGATGAGGGTGTTTAGGCGGGCGGATATTTCCACCTATTTGCGTCCCCAGTTGGGGCTGTAACCGGATATTGGGGTATTTAGCTTGAGGTGGTCCAGTTCCTTCAAGGTACACCTGATTGTGGCTGTGTCAGCGGTGTACCTATATGATGCGAGATGTCAGGTTCTGTTGATTAGTTCCTTTTTTAAATTTGCCCAGGTTATGATGGGATCTGAAGTGAATGAGGCTGTGAATTCTGTGTTTGTGGCCTTGTGTTTGACCCAGTCATATAATTTGGGTGATTTTATGTTTTCTGGGTTTAGCTTTCTCCAGGGCGACACCTGTTCATGGGTACAGGTTGGCAATAGCTGCACCAAAACAAGTCAGTGGTCAGAAAAATTGACTTTTCTGTTGAAAATTTGGAGATGCTTGATTGTTAGGATTGCAGAATGAGGATGTGATCAATGCGGCTCATTGATATGAGCGCTCCCTCGCATATGTTGGGCCATTTCATGTGGGGAAGGAGTGGTGATTCGGGGGGAGGGCATCCTTCAGGCCAAGGGATGCCTTCAAAGCGCTGAATTCGATGTGCCCCAGTGGGTATCCCTGGGGTTAGGCCATCAGTCCATGTTGGGGTTATCCCAGCAGTTAAAATCGCCCAACAGGATGGTATCTGGTGGGAGGGTGAGTGTTGGAATGGTTTCAAAAATTGTTTTCTCTCAGCTGCGGTGCATGGTGCATAGATGCATGCTAACAAAATTGTTTCCTCTTGGCACATAATTGTTGCTACCAAGACTTGACCATGCAAGTGTGATGATAAATTTGTAATTTTAAATTTTTTGTTGTTTTGGACTATCACCCCACAGTGAGACGTCCATACTGATTGTGATGGTGCGACCCTGGTTGACCAGGATTCTTCTTCCCCTTGTAGACAGTGGGTTTCTTGGATGGCAAAGAATTCTACAAGGGGTTTTCGCAGGTAATGCCAGCTTTTTAGCTTGGGATATATGAGCCCTGGCTCCTGCGATGTTTAGCATCCCTATTGACACTGAGGTGCCTGCGGCGCCTCAGGAGCGGTTGGGAGGGCCCTCTGGCCCTAACCCACCACGGCTCATTTTGGCCATGCTCCGTGTCTGTACTCCAACTCATTCACTGCCATTGTTGGTTCCCTTGATCTGACCCAATGATTCAAGGGAATTGCGGTTTTTGAAATTTGCATTATCTTTTCCCGCACATGTCTCATGATGGTTCAATGCGGGGTGCTTATTGTATTCTGTGATTTTGGGGTTCAAGTTTGGAGAATTGTGCACCGCATTTTCGCCCATAATGCAGCCGAATTGTTCCTCAAGGTGTGCATGATTGATGTCACTTGGTGACTCATTTGAGTTGCTGTGAAAATTTTCAACCTGGGCATATTGTTCTAATGGTTGGTTGGCTTAATGTACATCCAAAATGTCCTCTTGAATTTGTCTGGGGTCGATGGATGATTCCACGTGCACTGCCGCCTCAGCTGCTGCCCGCTTGTAGGCTTTTTGTGCTGCTTTGCATTGTTTATTTGTAACTGGGTCCACGATGGATTAAAGTCCATCTTCACCCCAGCGGAATGGGTGGTGGCCGTCGGTAATTCTGGCAAAGTTTTCGTTTCTTTCATCCATGGCTTCTTCACAGTAGTCTGCTTCCATTAAGCCCTCCTTCACGGGGCATGCATGTTCCTTGTGTCCCAATGAACTGCAGTGGTTGCATATAGGCGGTGCGCGTTCCAGTGTGATTCAGAATGCGGATGACTGTCCCCCATCTTTGACAACTCTTTTTAAAAGTTAAGAAGTATAGTTTGTTCCATTATCTAACATAAGTATTCTGGGACGACTCATGTTTGGGGATGATATTGCAATAAAGGAATAATGCAGTAGTTCTTGCAGAGGGAGTAGCAATGGATATGGCTTCCGCCCATTTAGTTAAATGGTTGACAGCCATGTTAGCGCACTAGAGTCCATGAAATCCCCAAGAAAAAGGTCCTACCACATCAATACTTAACAATTAAATGCCTTAGTTGGGGGAATCACTTTATGCTAATAATTAGGGTTGGTAGCGCCATGGCTTTTACAGATATGTACTAATTTAGTGTTTCTCTAATGGTTTAAGTCATATTACTCCAATAGTATCATGGTTTTAACACACTTGGGTTTTCTTTAAGCCACTATGACCTACTTGTCCATGTCCTTCAATGATAGCGTGATACCTTGAATTTTGTGCAAAAAGGGTAGCCACTTAGACTTGACCTTCTTATACAGAGATAATTCCATGATCATGGTATCTTTAGTAATAGTTCTTAGAAGGCCCAATATTATTTAGATTTTTAATCCTACAATTCAGATCATCCAATTAGGTTATATAATTTTCTCTCTTCCAGAATCCAAAATCAGTATAGGCAATCAGGATAGGTCATCAGCATTTTTGATGTTGAGTACCCAAGTGATGTACAATTAAAAATTATAATTTTGCAGTCTTAAAGCTTAACGGGATAGTCTCTCATCAGGATCTTTCATATTTTGCAACCATCTTAAAGAAGAATGGTCAGTAGAAAATGGTAAAATGGTTGCCATATAGGAAGGGTCAGAAGTATTTAATTGCTAAATTTACAGTTAAACACTACCGCTCAGTTATGCTGTAATTTTGCTCAGCTTTTGATATTGTTTTCTGTATAGCGCTACATGATGGTCAACCAACTATTCATCACACTGGGATAGAATAGCCCCAATAGCTACATTACTTTCATCAGTATGAAAAACAAAAGGCAAAAATTGAAGATGTATTAAAACAGGTGTCTTTTGTTATAACAGTTTGGAGAGAATAAAAAGATTGTTCCAGAGCTTAGCTCCACTCAAATGACACGCCTTTTGTAATAAATGGAATAAGGGCTCTGCCATATCAGCAAACTTAGGTATAAATTGATGATTATATCAAACATACCAAGAAAAATTTTTATGTCCCGCTAGGAAGTTGGAGGAGTCATTCAATGGATAGCTTGGATTTTACCCAAAAGTGGTTGAATTCCTTTAGCCAAAACCTGGTGACCTAAGAACTCCTTTTCATTCTAAAAAAAGGAGCATTTAATGGATTTGAGCTTCAGTGAAAAATTCTAAATTCGCCTAAAAACTTTTTTTATTGATCCAAATGCTCAGCAAACGTTTTCAAAAAGATGGTAATATTTTCCAAATATACCAGAATTCAACTCAGTTTTAAATCCCGTAACATAACATTCATGTTTCTTTGGAATCTTGCTGGTGTGTTGCTCAACCCTTGGGGCGTACAGGTTTGTTTAGACCGCCCTCGCTAGATATTAGGGCACATTTAGCTTGGTATTCCCATGCTAAGTCAATTTACAGTACCAGCTGGCTAAGTCCATCGTCAAAAATTAGGTTGAGCTAGCTAACAACTGGAGGGAATCATTGATTCTTGGTAAAGGGTAGCTATCTTGACAAGTAATTGCGTTTAACCTGCAATAATCCATGACCACCTTATGTGAGCCATACTTCTTTTTCACCAATAACAGAGGTGAGGCCCAGGGACTATTGGGAGATTTTAATAATCCAGCCTCCAATAGTTGATGTAATTCTGTGGTGACCTGTGCTTCCTCCACTTTTGACTTAAAATAAGGTTTGGCATGAATAGGGGGTGATATCCAGTTTCAATTATATAATTTACTTCCTTAATTTTACCAAAATCATAAAGTATGTTTATCAAATATAACGGAGTATTCTTCCAATAATTAAAGAACTTGTTTCTCCTATACTTTATAAAAGGTGTTTCCCTATTGCAGGTCTCACAGTAAGAAGTCATGATTGGTTTCTAACCCAAAGTCTTTTATTTTTCCAAAGTTCTAATTTATAAATCTGAGATAGGGGCAATAGTTTACATAGGCTATTGGAGTTTTTGATCTACCATTTTTGGTTCATTGGTAAATTCTGTTAATAAAACAGGTAATGATCCAGAATATGCATAATCCAATACTCTGGACAAGGCAAGATCTCTTTAACAGAAGGGTTATAAATACCTTAAACTTTTGATAAATGACCCTTGGAAATAGAAAAAGTAGAAAATGTATTAACAATTACCTGAGTTTTAGCAGGATAATCACATTCTCAGGAGAGAAAATCATAAACCCTTCTTCTATGTCAGCCTTCTTAGGGGGTAACCTTACTTAAGGGCATTCAACATGATACTGAATGGAATAGGACCTTTTTGATCTCTCTAGCATTCATAACCGACATTTAGTATGTTAAAGATGCTCATATAATAGCAATGAAGCCTATACCCCAAAAGGGATAGAGAAAAGTCAGGGTATTTATTATTTCCATTGAAGTCACACAAAAATTGAGTCCCCAAAAGCAGGTTATAACTTAAGTTATCAAGGATGATTACAGTATCTTAAAGGTCAACTTTCCAATTCTCAATGGGAGTGACAAAAAAGCTACAATTGATTGAGTACTCTGAGGCCCTGCAGTGCCATATTCTTCATAATGTGAAATATTGGGAGTTAGTTTAATCCACTTGATCAATTTCAATGAGACTACATTCACAGTAGATCCAGTTTCAATAATAGCTTTGGCATTAACTTGATTAACTCGAAAATCAATATAGGTGATTATACTGCCAAACTGAGAGGGCAAAGTCAATAAGGAGGTCAAAGAATAGGAAGAATGTTCATCTTTATTATACTCTAAAGGGTTTTGATGTTCCTTGCTGCATACTCATATCATTATCATGATGGAAAATCTTATTGTTTTTGTGTTTTTTATTCTTTTCATCAGCTTCCTTTTTATAGAAATGATCTTCTGTATGGAAGTATCAGTGACAATAATTACACTATATAGCTCTAGCATTATCAGGCTCTGCGTATACCTTAGGACGACTGGGTCTTTGTGAGTCATAGATTTGGGTGTTTTTAGAAAATTGAGGGGGCAATTCCAACAAGGCCTCTTTTATGTTTAAGTTACTGCTGAAGTTCTTTTTTTATGTTAATAAGGTAGACTTACATCTGAGTCTTAGAATTAAAAGCAAACATGGCAGCAGTAATAGTATTGTCCAAATTTTGACCAGCCACATATTAAAAAAAGTCTGAGTTTCCAAATAAATTTGATGGTCAAAGTCATGAATAGTTTCATTTTGATAGGTCTGTATGCTCATAAAAGTCTTTTTCTGGGAGGATAAGGTTTGTTCAATCCCAACTTTTCATCAATGCTTCCTTAACCAGGTACCAGGTAGAACAAGTCATCAAATGAGGTCCCATAAACCTTGGGCTAAATTGAGTAAGACAATTTGGTAAACAATTCATTTTTTGATGGTCCGTGGCCTCACTTAGAGCCTTCTCATATAAATAGAGGAAGGAGATTATAATGACTTCCCCAGGAGAGTTTTATCCTTGAATACAGGTTTAAAACTCATAAGAGCATTGGCTGATAAAACATGCACTCTAGGTGGTTCATATTGAGTAGAGACATAAGATTTAGAGTCAGAAGCTTGTGAAGAATATTGAGGATAGGAACCAGCTGCCTCAATATAAATTTAATAAATCCAACGATTTAGATCTGAATGCCCCAATTTTTGCGTACAATCTGTGAGACAACTGGAAAATTTGCTCCTGCTGTGCATGTTTTTAAGTTCCAAAGTTTCAATCTTCGTTTGAATCATATCACCTTTATATTGACAGGCTTTTAACAGGAAGTCAGTATCCTTTGCCCATTTATCCAGATTATTAAATTCGTCAGATAAGTATTGAAGCAATAACAGGGGATCAAAAGGTACTACATTGTGAGGTAAATTACACTTCTTGGCAACTATATGAAACTGCTCACGCAAATTTTAATTGTCTAAAAAAGTGTCATCCAGCTGAAGGGATCCTGAATGCCCATCAGCACCAGGTGGCCCACGAGGCCCTTCTGCTCCAGGTGGTCCATGAGGTCTATCCACACCAGGAGGTCCACATGGTCCTTCACCCCCAGGTGGCCCACGAGGTTCTTCAATACCAGAAGGACCTTGTTCCCCATGAGGACCCATAGTTCCCGAGGTGTTTTCTACTTCACTAACTCAAGATTGAATTCCAGAAAACAATTTCTCCAATTGGAAGAGGTGATCTTTAATTTCCTCTTTCCTAAATTTGACTATGATTAGAGAGTTGGAAAAAGTATCTCTCCATTCAACCTAAATTTCCTGGACTCTCTTCATTAACTGTAAGTTAACAAGCCTATATATTTCATGATCAAGTTGAACAAGTTGTTGTTGTACTTCACAAGAAGATTTCAATTACTTATATTTGGCATCCTGATTATCTTTACTGAACTCAGAGGAAGAATTGAAAAACTCAGAACATAAATAATCAAGGATTGGAATCCTTTTAATAAATCCAGCATCCCTTAATGATGCATTCCTACTACTTGTAATAAGTGGTATAAAGTAGGGTGTACAAAATGGTGCAAATATTGCTTGGTACCAATCCCTGGAAATTGAAAAGTTTTGTATAAATCCCTCATCATAGAATGTACAGCATTGGTCTGAGATCAATTAGAATGGATTCCAGGAATTTGAACCCCTTCAAGCATCTGTTTAATGATGCTGCTTAAAACCTCAGGCTGTAATTGAAAATTTGTAATAAAGCTTAAATTGGGACAATAAAATTCTAGGCTGGCACAGAATTCCAACGTAGATGGTACCTTGGGATTTCATTTCTAGTGGAACGGACCCATAGTATTATACTGCCTTGCTCATGGTCTTGAGTTTCTTTAGGCAAAAAAGAAATCTATTTATGGTAATCAACGTTTTCACTAAAGAGTAACTCAGAGAGCCCACTGTAGTGAGCACCACTTTGAAGTTTCAAATTACACTTAAAAAGTGGCAGATAAGTCTTGAAGTCACATTATGGACTCTCCATAAAGTTATAAAGAATTAAAAATAAGTTTGTAAATAGACCTCTTTTTCAATTATTGAAAGAATAAAATTTTATAGGTTTTGAAGTAGTTCAGGGAATCAGATCTCTTCAATCGCTGAGTGATTAAATCTTCTGATATAACCTGATTGGGTAAGCCTGATTTACTTGTTTGATTTAATTAGATTAAATTCATTGAGTTCCCCCTCAAAAATTATCTTGGTGGGATATTTGGGGTAAAGTTTCAGAAACGGAAGAAATTGGCGAAATCCTGTTAATCTCAATCAACAAAAAGTTAATGGTTAGTAAAATAGCCTTTTCATGTGACATCTTATTGACCTCTCTTAATAGTCTCAACACTGACTGTTTGACCTCCTGATATGTCACAGAACTATATTATGTTTAACATATGACTTGATCTTCACTATCAACGTCTAAAGTAGAAATCTTAGCCTGGCTTTAAAAATAATTTGAGGCTTCTTCCATGCCAAACTCAAAGCGTTTTTAGTAACCCATATATATTCCATCCTGAGTGAAGGTTGGCTTATAGACATGAAAATTTCATCCCAATTCAAGTTATTGGTCTCTGCTTAAACAGTTGTACTCCTAAAATCGACTAAGTAGGATTAAGTTGTTAGAGTAAACCATGCAGAAATCAGCTCTTAGTTATCTATTGTTTCTACATTATTCTACAGAAGCTTCCATTAACATGGCAGCGATTATGTGTATATACTAATGGAGGGATAGACTCTTCATATACTGAACTTTCACTTCCTGCTTATACACATTTGTTACCTTCAGGTGTTAAGGGTTTTTTTGGTGAGCGTATAATCCTTCCCCTCTACTGCAATGTTATCTCACATCATAAAACTCTATCATTATTAGCATCGATTGCATGATTGAAACCCTAAAAAGATAATTTTTCTGCATCCAATATTTTACTCTGCTCTATGAAGTCATTCTGACATGTCGTCTAAGAGGCTTTTCAAGTGATAAGTCTAACGCTCACTATTGCAAAGTTGTCTTTACTCTCAATCCAACCGTCCTAGGAGGAAATTACAAATGCGACTTGTTTTAACTTTAGACCATTGCAAGGCATTAATATCATTTCGTTTATAAAATATCCTACAGTCTCGTTGAATAGAACATTCAAGAGTCTAGTTTGTCTTAAGCTCCATGTGGCTTCTAGTTGAGCTAAATGTCCATAAGTTTCCCAAAGCTATTAGTACCAGGGAAGATGAGGTTTGCGATCACCACTTGTCTCATAATACATATATTTATAGATATTGTCAAGTTTTTTATGCCACTTCTTTAAATTTGGTATGATAGTAAATCTATTATAGGAACTTTATCAAGTAGAGGCACTATGGCAGCATTGATGCCGGTCACCCAACCAGCTTTTTCTTTCCTTTTCATTCTTTATTAGCTCCAAGCCCTGTTAATGTTGTAGATTTATATTGCAATTCCTAATTTTCAGCCCCTCTACTGGACCGTGACCAGTACCTATAGGTGTAAGAGGAATCCCTAAGTCTCTCACGGTTCCCTTGTCAAACTAAGTGATTTGGATCGTGTTGTAGATGAGTGATGGGTATTGTCTTGCCCCCAAGTATCATCATTCTCTGCCCTTATATTTGTACTCCTTATTGAAAATAGTAGAAGGGGTTTGCAGGGAGGTGGTCCAGTCCATGGGTCTATGGTGGTACGCTAAGTTCATCCCATTAATAGCCCAGATACCTTCAATATGCAGAATGATGCACAAACCTTTCCTGAACTTCATATGAGATCTAATTAGACAACAAGTCAGATCTTGTCTTTATAAATAAAATTACTGAAGATAAAACCACGGATCACTCAATCCACCCTAAGGCCAATTTAATAAATCTCTCAGTCAAATCAGATTCATGGAAAATAGGATATGCAATCCATAATGTAAACGTATTTATGTAAAGTTTTTGGATCTAATGATCTGGATTATTCTTCAAAAAGCAGATCCAATTAATGAACTTTTTAATACGTTATTAAAATTCTTGAATCTTATTACACTAACCTACAATACTCTTCTTAGTCCAAACAATTGTAAAGGTTTCTTGGAACTAATTACAGGTCAGTGCTTTGGGTTCCCCTCCAATTCTTCCCCTTCCCTCCTATAAAGGAAAATGCCCTTCCTTAGGATCTATTTTTGGTTTTCTTTCAAGACTTAACTCCTTCTAATAAACAACTTCCCTTTTCTACTTTCCTTAGATTCCACATTTACACCATATCAATAATTTCACTGGTCAATCTGTTAAATTACACCACCATCTGAATTAATTATACTATATTTGTGTATAGAGCGCTCTAATTCATTAATCTGGTGACACTCTGCGCTGTGACTGGAATTTTGAGTTTTTACACCCCCAACCCTTATTTCCAATTCATCTCACATGATATGCATGATGTGCATTCCTGAGACCTTAATTTTAATACTGATCTATTGCTAATTTGGTGTAATCTTCCTGACATATATTATTCAATTATACTAATAATTTAAGTCCAATATCCAAAAAACACAAAACCTATAAGTTTTGTCATCCACTCCACCTCCTCTTCCCCTGGGGATTAACCCCTGCAAGAACTGTGTTTTCCCTTTGCAACCAATTTGGTTGTCTATAAGGCCTTTGATACCTGTTATACATTTTTTCCCTCACATAGACCTAGACTTTTCCCCTCAGGGTTACTAGGACAAGTGTGACCCTGACTTTTTGGGCCCTTCACTGGGTAATGACACATCCAGATTGTTTTCCCAATCTTTTTTAATCATATGAATACATGACATAATAAATGACCACTAACTTCGGCACTATCTACCTTCTTCTCTGAAATTGGCAATGTGATTGCCCCTTGGTTACTATGTACCACCACCACAAATGTGAATCCTAGTTCCATCTCTCCTTATGAAAGGATCTGGATTTAGTTTAAAGCCCTATGCTATTGTTTGATCATGTTGAAATAGTTGATGTTTTCTGTGATGGCAATAAGCACATCCCACCAATCACTTGAAGCCCACTTCTTAACAAACACCTTCTCCACTCCTGTTACTCTTGCTCTCAACACCCAATATGATGCTAGGAATATTATACTTTTTCCATTAATAAAACACATTGGGTCACCCTAGATTACTGTGTCATTCTCTCCTAGAAACAGGGGCAGTCAGAAAATTAATGACTTCAGAATTTCATAATTTTAAATCTTGACAAAGATGAGGTCCTTTAATACTGGGTGCATCCTTTGAAATAATTAAATGCCTCAATGTACATCATCCTTAACAATTCTTTTATTATAAACTTTTTCTGCAACCACTTTTCTGCAGTGCCTGATATACTATACCCCATGATTACTGGTGTAGCTGGTGGCGTCACCAGCAATTGACCATTAATTTGGACCTCAATTCTCTCTCTTTTACCAATAAAAGTCTCAGTGGGAAAATCCCTTAGCTGATATCCTACCACCTGATGCTTCTATGAGTTCAATATCTCTTTCTGTACCTCCATACATGGACCTAACGCCTGACATCACTTCCTTCCTTATCCTTTACATTGATGTCTTTAACATGTTCTTAGCTACCAAAAATCCACCCAAATCAAAATATGACAGCATTTTAAATTGCAAATGACCTATTTAAGATAAACAGACCCATACCTATACACAATGAAGGAGGATAAAGCCTTTAATTTTGTCATGACGAGGAAATTAAAATATAACTGTCTAAAAGAGTTTAGGACTACAAAAGTTCCAGCGCAAGACATTTTAGTATAATAAACAAAGGTATTTAATTAAAAGAAAAAACTCCTAAATGGGAATATCCTTGTATCTTTCACTATTTTTTAACGGTACCTAGAATAATTGGTAAAAGAAAATGTAACGTTTACTTTACTTGAGCATAATTATATAGGAAATTGGCAATTTACTTTGGGAGAAATATTCAAGCATATCAGAGCCAAAATTTAACCTAACTTTCAACTCAAAGATTTTGTGGTATCTGGGTAAATTTGTTTAAATAACAATAATTGATCTTCTAGATCAGGTTTATACCCTAGTATCGAGAGGTTTTAACACAGTTAACTAGATATTTTCCCCTATGATAGTTTTGGCTAAACTCAAATAGGGTTAAATTCTGCCATCAGATTGGCTCAACTCTTTAATTGAAGCCATTATCCTAACAACTTTCCCTTGCAGATCTTGATATAGGGGGTAAATGGACGCAGAATTTGGCTGTGTATTAAATAGATCACAGTCCCTTGGGCAAACTCAACAATTTTAATGTTCATTTTCCTGATTATAAATGAATTTTTAGAGCTCTGTCCAATTTGAACCTAACTTATTGTACATTCCACCTGGCCTGTGATGATAAAATAGGACTAATTACCTGACTGGAAGGTATTCAGAGGGACATGACTATAGTTAAAAAAATCAGTCTCTTGGTTATAATTTCAGAAAAATTATCAAAATCTAAAGCCTGATGTCAAATAATATCATTAACTTTGCTTCTCATAGTGACTTTAGGGTCTTTGAGGGAGGCTTAGTTTAGTAAAGCATTTTGCTTTGGAAAGCAATTACTGATCCCTTCCATAAAAGTCTTGAAAAAGGACATTTTAATACCCTGATGGTAACTTACTCAATAGTCCTACTTGCACCAAGTAGATATTGTGGCCAATGTAGAGGGTCTGTAAAGGCCATTTTTCAAATGGTTGAAGTTAGAGTAGCATTTACTTGCTCTACTATTCCATTAGTTGCAGGATTGTAGGGGGTGGAGAACCCCTGAGTGGACCCCATTAACTTAAGCAACTCTTGCACCAACAATGATCAAAATTTTGCCTATTATCAGAGAGAATTATGTTTGGGCCCTCATGTTGGGAGATGTTTTGATTATATAGGAAAGAGGCAGTAGCTTTTGCCATTATTGTTGGATAATTACAGGTCCAGAATTGTAGTAAAAGTGTTTCATCTCATAATTTAGATGAAATTAACCAAATTACCCTGTGTGATTCTCGGTGGAACCCCTTGAATTAAAGTAGCACTTCTATTATTATCTGGGCAAATAACACACATTTGAGCAGTCAGATTGTTCCAAAACGTCAGCCAAATCTGGGGATCCCTTATGAAGTCCCTCCCCTTCATACTGCACAGCTAATACAACCAACAACGTGGAGACCAGTCCCTCTCATAGGGTTGGAGGGGTCTCGCCAGGTGCAAAATTTTTCCTATCAAATGATTGGGTAAATACATCAATACCTTACCACATGGGTTAGTACTACCTATCAACGATCAACTGTTTCCTTAATGCGAAGTGAGTTATAAACTGATCCAATAGGTCAAATCTAAGTATTTCAAAAATTCAGACTTTACTGAGCAATCCGAACTTCAAGCCTCAAAATCTTAAATAGTAATTATTGAATTATTAAAGTAGTTTATTTCTTATCTCCCGCTGCAGCTAATAAACATATAAAAATACAACTTTGTTGTTCTTATTATCAATTTACTTTTATTTTTATAATTAGTTTCAATCCCCCATTTCTTGATTTAAAGTAAAAAAGCACCTGTGAGCATCTTCCCCACCTAATAATCCAACAAATGTGGAGTGTAGAGATGTGGCTTCATCCGCTTTGTTAAGTGATTCAAACCAAAAGATGGAACTGGTGGCCATCATATGCATTAGGTAATGGACCTACAACATCAATACTTACTTATGAATGGTTTTATGGTGGAACCACTGAATGCTGTGATAGGGGATTGGGACCAGCCAGACTTTTACATACCAGGAAGGACTCTACTATACTTTGATTTGAGGGAGCATCTTTTCCCAATATCATTTGCGTTTAAGCCACTGATTAGTTTTTTGAATTACATCATGACTGACTTACAAATGTCCT
Source organism: Massospora cicadina (assembly GCA_022478985.1). NCBI lineage: Eukaryota > Fungi > Entomophthoromycota > Entomophthoromycetes > Entomophthorales > Entomophthoraceae > Massospora > Massospora cicadina. The sequence continues at coordinate 152,119 of JAKSZP010005316.1, read as the reverse complement.
AATAATATAACATCTATATAAGCAGAAGGTCGGATATAAAGTAACATTTCTGTGAATTTAGTTTGCATAGGTTACCATTATTGTTCTAAATATTTTCCAACTTTTCTTTTAACCATTCCTGGATGAACTTTGCCTCTTTTTTACATAACTGGGTTGAGATAAAAGATCATAGATTCTATCTTTCTCAGGGTTAGCTAAAGTTAGTATGGATAAATGAGATAAACAATATGTGTTCTAATGTATTGGCTCTGGACTATTAGTACTATTGAAAACGTAGTATTTGGAGATTTTTTGTCCATCAGGCCAATCTCCCGTCAGGATCCTTTATCTGTTGAAGCCATCACAATGAGGCATGGTTAGTAATTGTATTAAAGTGTCCCATATAGTAAGGGTCATAAATTCTTAATGACCATTTATACCGCCAGACGCTCACGCTCAGTAACTCTGAAGTTGCGTTCAGCTTTTGAGTGAGCTTTTCTATAATAAGCTATATATGATGATCCACTAGAATTTCATAATGTTGGGATAATATAGCTCATATAGCTATTTTGCTAGCATATGTAAAAATAAAAAGAGTAATCAAAGTTAGGATTTATAAGCACAGGGGGAGTGAGTAAGAGCTACATGCAATAGGTAAAATGCTGCTACTGCTCTTCTTTCCATTGAAAAGTAATTCCTATTTTCGTTTATTTGAGGTAAGCTGACCAGGGGATGGACACTACCAAAAGAAAAATAATGAAAAATAAAAGGGCTGAAACGCCCAAATGAGCAAAACAGCACTGAGTCCAAAAACCCCAACCAGGTGGCAATGGCGAATTTCTAGGCAACCATGGCAGATGGGGAGGGTAGATCAGGAGGCGCTTCATTGATATCATCATCCGCCTGAAGCAAGGTTCAGGCCAAGGTGGAAAGCAAGGGTGTGGTGGCATCCGCTATAAGGGGTTCCATATATCCCATAGGAGCACCAAGGTAAATACTGTGAGCCTTGACATAGGCACCAAATTAGTTGGCAAGATCATGTTCAGCTTTAAATATGGGCATCTGGGAGCTTAACAAAGGGGGCGATGTTAGTACGGAAAAATCTTGGATTTAAGGTTTTTGTCCACTGCCACGACATTCAGAATGGAGTGGTTGGCCAATTTGTATAATTAAAGGGGGGCCCGCTTACCTAAAGAAGTAAGGGAAGCTGAGACAGCAGGAGGGAGGAGACCCACCGCAAGTGATGCAACTGACTTATCTGCAGATTTGAGGAGAGGATGACAGTTAGGAGAGGCAGCTGCATCAATAGCGAGCAGATGATCATAGAGGAGCAGGATGGCTTTTGTTTGGTGTGCAAAAAACAAGGAGAAATTTAGGTTTCAAAGTTGAAATCCAGAAATGTTTAAAAATTAGATCTGTTGGCACATGGGATCTCCAGAGTCTAAAAACTCAGGCATTAGTCCCATGGTTTTGGGTGATTAGGATTGTGGCATCTGCATATTGTTGAGATTTGGAGGACAATGGAGCAGTAGATTTAGAGCGAATGTGATTCTAAGCCTGAGTCTGATTGGTTGGAGGGTGAAAAGATGGCTGAGGCTCAGAAGGGAAGCTGGAGGAAGGATGTTTGGGCTAAAGGCCTGACGATTTAACAGGTGGAGGAGAATCAGTAAGGTACCCCAGGTATATTCCATAGAAGGGCTTTGGCGTCAGAAATGGTGTCAAAAGTAGTTTCAGCAGTAAGCTGACAGGTTTTTTGAGAATGACCAAAAGTAAAAATAGGGCAAATTTGGCATTCATTATCAATGCGTGCCCAGAAGAAACAGTCCAATGCAGAGGCCACTTGAGACCTTAGGGTATTTACATGTCACTGTATACGCTTAAAGGGCTAATGGTAATGGTAGCACAGGGAGCCGTAAGGCGTTCAGACCTCTATGAAAAATGAAATGGAGGATAGGGTCTAAGCCATAGGCAGAGAGCCCAGACATAAGCTCCTCATGCAACACTTGGGGTGGTAGGTAAGATGGGAGGTTAACAAAAATTCATTACCATTATGGTGTCAGTGGGAAGGCGAGTTTGAGCTGTAGGATAGGAGTGTTTTTGTAAATGTAATTTTTTTCTTCTGCCATGGCAATGTCCTCCTTAGAGTGGAAACCAATGTTAAAATAGCCATTAAAAGGGCGGATTTTGATGAATCCTGATGGCGTGAAAGCGGTGGTGTCATCATGATGATTGCCTTATCGGAATACAGGAGTAACCTCCCATAGTTGACATGGAGGCAAGCTTAAATGGTGGAATGAGGGAGGGCGAGAGGGTGAGGGCATATTGGGTGGGCGTGCATGAGGTGTAGCCAAGCCCCCAGAGGGAATATGACAATTTGAATGATTAGAACTAGACGAACTAGTCTGAATGTGTTTTATGGCAGGTCAAAATGCTATAAGGAATTTTGCCACTGCCCCATACTGGAGCAGTGGGCGGCGGAGACGTGGACATTAGGGGGAGCATTAGTTGATGTTTGAGGTAGTGTTAGTTGAACTTTTTTTTAAAATGCTTGAATGTGAAATCAAGCGGAAAGAAAAACAGTCTTTTTAGGAATCTATATTTTAAAATATGAACTAAGGGTTCTGAAGTATTTGTGAGTAGGGAATGAATTGCCAAAAATCCAATCATTCCTATAAAAACTTGTACATCTTAAAGAGACTTGGGTAGTGGCATTTTAATAAGGCCAAAACTTTTTCCTCCATCTGGGTTAACCTTTTTAACTAAACTTAGTTCAAAAACCCATTTATCTTTGCAGAGGGAACATTTGACAGGCTATAACTCTAGAAAGCTTGCCGTAATTGCTAGAAACCTCTTTCAGGTGTGCTAAGTGGGTGGTAAAAGTTTAAAAGAAAACGGTTATATTGTCAAAGTAGACTAACGCACAAGAGCGCTTTTAATCCCCCTAATAATTCATCCATCGCTCTTTGGAAGGGGGCAGGGGCGTTTTATAGCCCCTGAAGCATTCAAGAAGGCTCAAATAACCCTTCACTAGAGATAAGGACGAATTTCTTGAAATCTTTAGGGGATAGGTAAATTTTGTCTATAACCACTTTTGAGTTCCATTACTTAAAGTTAGTGTGATTAGAACATTAGACGTAAGGAGTCATCTATACAAGGTAGAGGATGACTATACTTTTGAGTAATGAAATTTAGTTGGTGATATTCAATAAAAACTCGATGTCTGATATCCTTTTTATGTATTGCAAGAACAGAGAGGTCCAAGGGCTTTTCAAATGGTACAATTTTCCCAGCTTCTAGTAGTTGATTTAATTCAAGAGATAATAAAGCCACCTTGGTTTTGGATTTTTTGGTAGCCTAGAGATATAAATGGGGAATGATCTTTGGTTTTTTATTTGGTGAATTACTCCAGACATCTTTCTGTATCATCTGGTCCTAACAAAAAATAATTGTTATATTATTCAAGGAGGGCTTCAACATCCTAGCGTTTATTGGGAGTGAGGTTATCTAAATTTTACTATTGATTAAATTTATGTTTGTTAAAGGATCAAAAACTAAGTCTTATAGAGAGCTAAAATTTCTTACATTGGTAATTCTTTCAATAGAACAGAGTTTGGTATAGTTGATGAGAAAGTGCTGAGGAACTTGGAGAGGCTTATTGATTAAATTTCCTTATAGAAAAGGTGATAGAGTTTTTATATGCGTAATCTAAAATCCCAGGACAGGTCAACGCCTCTTAGGTAGATGGGTTTTTGTGTCATATAACTCCATAACTTTATTAGGGAAAATGGATTTTAATTCTGGAATCGAAAATAAATTGAGAACTTGGGGTATGCTAAAGGAATGGTATAAAGAAGTATCCTGTCCTCAGAATCCACTGCTTCAGGGGGAAATTAATTATACACCTCAAAGTTTGTTACTTTACTTTGCAGATAGGTGGTATAACTGACAAGGAAGGCACGTTTTTTCATAACCCTCTTGGTTTTGGTCAGGTGATCAAATATTAATGGTATCCAATATACCAAGGGTGCGAGGTTTTTCCTTGATAGAAAATTATGCAGATAAATTCCCACATTAGTTAAGCTTTAATAAATAATTCATAGTATAATTCTCTAAAGTGATTGTGAGAGTGATAATTGTCATGGCTTGCTGATGTGATTGAGGGTACCAACTCATAGGATAAAGCTGGTCGTCAGGAGGCCAAAAAAGGCAAGCTAGCAGGCCTTCCTGACCTCAAACATACACTGGAATAACGCTGAGTTCAGGTAAGATATGCTCAGGTTGGTCCTGGGATGTGCATGATGCTCAGTGCTGCGTTACAGCAAGGGCTTTAAAACGCACCACTATATCACAAATAATGATGGTTCAATTTGGTTGCTTTGCAAACAGGGTTTCAAAACCTGTTCAATTTTTGAAATTTCTAACTCAGGTAAGCCTTGCCTCAATCAATAACTTAAGTTTGCAACCTTGAGCTATAGTACCCTGGCCAATGGAAGCGTGCGCCTATTGGTACACTTAGGCTTAGCACCACTTCTGCCAATTGACAAAACCCCCCAATTGTTTAAGTATGTTTCTTGAGACCAACCTTCCTTGTTGGTCGACTTTCTTAAAAAATCCCCATTAAGCTTTACGTTTTTGATATAGTTCCTTGAGAGAACCTGTGTGTCAGACCTCCTAAAAGAGTTCTTTACCAGCGTTGATCAGTTTATTATCTTTAAATTTTCACCCGCATCTTGTGCACCACTGGGCGCTTTGGTCCCAACCAGATTAATGCGTCCAAGCACTCCTTCACTGAACTTCACTCTAATATGGAACCCTCTTTGAGGTCCAACCATGATTGGTAAATAATTTGTTTTCTCTCTCCTACTATATATAACGCACTGTACATTTTTCCCCTGTTTCCCATTTTCTCTAGCATCCACCGCGGTGCCCTGTTTACCATACTGCTAACGGATAGTTCCCTGGAGGTGTGGCTTTGCATCTCACTCCATCTCACGGGAATGAGTGTTACAGACACTCTCCTTACATTAATCAACCAACCAACTTATTTTACATGCATGAGAATTATCCATGTGGGGCTTTTGCTGATTGCAAATTGGGTGCACCTGCCATTTGTCACAGCCTTGATGAAGCTCACCACCATTTTCTCATTTGGCCAATGGTTGGAGATCCTTGGCGTTATTCACGCTACTTTAACTGGGAAAAACCCACCCTTCTTGCTTGTATATTGTGGATATAAATGCACTGCGATCTGGGTGTGATTCCCTGACTTTCCACCAAAATTAACAAAAACTAAATAATTAAAATGATTTATTTTTGGCACTGCATTTAGGCAGTTCAGGCAGGATCATCAACAAAGAGCATGGAGGTGATGGCCTAGGATAACGATGCATAACACCCCGAAAAAATGGATATTGGGTTGTCACATTCCAAAACGCGTTTTATAACGCTAATTCATTTATATAAAAATGGCCAAATAAAATCTCTTGTGGCTCTAGTTTGGAACCTAGTTCAGAAGACCAGATCACCCCTGAGAACTTGCACTTGACCCCTACCAAGATCCGCAGAACACAAGTGGTGGAGAAGGAGTTACCTTTACAATATAAAATTTTATGCAACTGCTGAAAATATAATGGGATATGTGACCTTAGTAGTAAGAATGGCCAACTATCTTTCTACATTCTATGATGCAAATACCTATTCTGGGGACATGCTTATGCCTGATGGAGAAACTTCTGGTGAAGTATTGGCGTTGTTTGCTCTAAATAAATACCATTATCTGTATTTTTTGTTGATTGCTACCTTTTCATCCCCCTTAAAAAATCAGTACAACCTTTTTGGTGGAAACAAGAGCCTTTGAGAATTTTATTGACCAAGACCTGACCGAATACCTTGAGTTGAATTACTTTCCAGGTGGTATGTTTATGGTAGGGGCTTCCCAAGGTATTACCACGCTGAAAGTTCAGGGTTAGTGGATTATCAAGTTGGCAAATACCATTTGACTGACCGCTTCCAAGCTATCAAAAACCTCTTGTACCCAATTATTTTGGGAGTAGAGTGGTGGCGAAAATTGGACGTCAGAACCAACTTGAAATTATACCTTGTCCTTAACTATGGAGAGTGGTCATATATTAGTTGTCCCCTTGTCTGAGGTTAATCCTCAGGGAAATCTGCCCCACTGGCCCAAATCCACACTCTCAGTCTTTATTCGTTGCTGAAGCCCACTCTGGAGGTACCCTTACCTTCCTGTTTGGAGAAATGGAATCTACGTTTGATGCGGCTTTAGCCAAAGTACTACTAACTCATTCAGAGTTTGATTGTGATTTCATGCTCTCAATTGATTTAATTTTTATATCTTTTCCTAATCACCCTTTAACTGTAAGGGAGGAAGATGCCTTAGATGTATGGGTTAAGGAGCAGTTAGATAAAAACGCAATATTTCAGCGTACCTCCCCAGTATGCTCCCCACTTCTGTTTGTGGAGAAAGCTGATGATACCTTATGCTTATTAGTAGATTATAAGAATCTCAACAACGTCACAGTATCAGACTTGCACCCATCCCACTGGACTCACAGAATTCTTGTTTTGTGAAAAAGCAAAATCTTCACCAAACTGGATTGTTTAATTGCATTCAATCAGATTTGCATCAAGGAGGGCCAGGAGTGGCTAACTGCATTTTTTATTAGAAAAGGAATTTTTCGGTTTCAAGTTATGCCCTTTGGATAAAAATACCCCTGATATATTTTAACGCCATATTGATGCGGCTTTGGAGGACCTTCTGGGGCTATGCACGGTATCCTACATGGATGATATCCTGGTGTTTTCCTTTGATTATGAGTCTCATGCAGTACACCTTAGGCCGGTGGTGGAGTGTTTTAGGGCAGCTGAATTCACGCTTAAAATTAGTAAATGTTGGTTTTTCAAGTCCCAGGTCACCTTCCAGGGCAACGTTGTGTTTGACTAAGGCCACATGATAATTCCAGACAAGGAGAAGGAAATTATTAAGTGGCCCACCCCAAGGTACGATGAATTACTGAGTTTACTAGGGATGTGTACATTCCTTATGAAATTCACGCCCAATCTTTCTGAGATGGCAAAGCCTCTATATAAGGCGAGTGAAGCTAAAGTGCTCCAGTGGTCTCCCGTTTTTCAGGGTGCCTTCCAGGATTTAAAGTGCATCCTGTTGTCCACGTCCATCTTTCGCCATGTGGATCCAGAAAAGGATTTCGTTGTGGCTATTGATACCTCCAACTTCTCCATAGTGTTAGCCTTATTTAAGTAGGCGAGGATGTAATAGAGCATCCAGTTGGATACTTTTCCACAAAAATGTCTTTACCAGAGTTAAACTACGCCGTTTATGATAAAGATATTTTTAGCAGTGGTTGAGGCGCTTACCTATTGGCGTCATCATTTACATGGCTCATCCCAACCATTTTGCATTAGTACAGATCACCATGTCTTGCTGTACTACCGCGCACCTCATGTCCTGACCCCACGGCAGACCCGCTGGCTTAAGACTCTGGCCCAATTTTTATTTCCTTATGAGTTTATAAAGGCACGTAGAATGGTTTGGTGGACGCTTTGAGCCGAAACCCTGCACTGGCTCTGGATCCTAAGGAGGTAGAGATGCATAATACCTACTTGGTGATTCCTCTAGGTAAGATTGTGTCAAAACATCTTAATCCCTTGGCCCAGGGGCTATCATTTGCTATCCTTTAAAATTCAGAGGAACATGGTATGTTCAGAAAGTTAGTCCTTTCACAGCCGTTGTTGGCTGAGTATACTATGGTTTTCTCCAAGAGCAAGTTAAATCAATAGGACATTACCAGGGGTTACCACGTAAAGATGGAGATGGTGTGATCTCAGGGGCGCCTATGGGTTCCCGCAGGACCACTTCTCCTGGGAATCATCTAGGACCATCATGAAGGAATCACCATAAGTCATCCTGTGAAGGCAAAGACTCTTGAGTTAATCTGGTGCACTTATAATTGGAAGGGATTAGCCGCGCAGGTTGACAGGTATTTTAAAAAAGCGCCTGGTCTACAATCAAATGAAGCCAAATTGTCAGCCCCTCGTGGGGTTAATGGTACCAGTTCAAAAGTCTGAAGGGCCTTGGACTTCTGTATCATTGGATTTTGTTGTAAAATTACCTGTATCTGATGATTACGACGCCTTCATGGTAGTAGTGGACCACTTTATAAAGTTCTCACTTTATTCTTTGCAGAACCACAAAAACATCGGCAGAGATGGCTCAGCTCTTTGTAACTCATGTGTTTGCTCTTCATGGGGTCCCCAAAAGATTATTTGGTGATGGGGTCCCCAGTGTACTTATGTCTTTTGGGAAGAGTTGTGTAAGTCTCTTCAGATCTTTTCCTGCCGTTTAAATGCCTATCACCCCCAATCAGATAAGCATACTTAACGAGTGAACCAGTGCTTGGAGCAGTTACAGCGGTGTTACACCACTGCGGACCATTCAAATTGGGGGTTTCCATCTCCCCACGGCCCAATTCAGATATAACAACGTTCAGAATTCATCAATCGGTTGTTCCCCCTTCTTTGCCAACTATGGCTTCAACCCTGCCTTCAACATGGAGACCCTTTGTGGATCCAAGTTGGAAGCAGTGGTGGACTTTGCAAAAATGATCAAAAAGGTACAACAGGGGGTGAGCACGCACTTGGATGCATCTATGAAAGCTTATAAAGAAAATGCGGACAGGAAGAGATGGGTAGGTCCTGATTACAAGGAAGGGGATCTCATGATGCTGGATGCAAAAAACATCTTCATCAAGCAACCATGTAAAAACCTGTGACCGTGGAGGATTGGGAATTACCGCGTTGTCAGAAAGGTGGTCCACGCCATATAAAAGTTGTATCTCCACCCTCATTCTGGATCTTTTCAGTCTTCCATGGAATTCAGCTTATGTTTTTAAAGGTCCCCCACCAGAGACACCATATAATTATTTCGTGGATGGGGCGCTGGAGTGGGAAGTGGAGAAAATTGTGCCTCACGCCAAGTAAGAAGAAGGCTTGAGTACCTTGTATCCTAGAAGGAATTTGACGCAGTAGAAAACAGTTGATTACCAGCACGTGACTGCGCCCATGCCCGTGATCTGATCAAATTTTCCATAAGCGTTTCCCCAAGGCTGCAGAACCCAAGTCTCAGAAAACCATCGCCGCTATGAAGTTGGCCCCAACCCACAAGAACTTTTCCCTGTCAAAATCCCCTGAAGGGGGGTGGAGCCTAAAAGAATGAGAAGGTAATGTCATGGCTTGATGATGTAATTGAGGATACCAACTCTAAGGATAAAGCTGGTCGTCATGAAGCCAAAAAAGTTATGTTAGCAGGCCTTCCTGACCTCACACATACCCTGAACCATCTTTGGGTTTAGGTGAGTTATTCCAGGTTGGTCCTGGGGATGTGCGTGATGCTCAGCCCTGCGTTACAGCAATGGCGTTAAAACGCACCACTATACCACAAATAATGACGGTTCAATTTGGTTGCTTGGCTAACAGGGTTTCAAAACCTGTTCAATTTTTGAAAATTTCTAACTCAAGTCAACCTTGCCTCAATCAATAACTTAAGTTTGCAACCTTGAGCTATAGTACCCTGGCCAATGGAAGCGTGCGCCTATTGGTACACTTAGGCTTAGCACCACTTCTGCCAATTGACAAAACCCCCCAATTGTTTAAGTATGTTATCTTGAGACCAACCTTCCTTGTTGGTCGACTTTCTTAAAAATCCCCATTAAGCTTTACGTTTTTAATATAGTTCCTTGAGAGAACCTGTGTGTCAGACCTCCTAAAGGAGTTCTTTACCAGCGTTGATCAGTTTATTATCTTTAAATCATCACCCGCATCTTGTGCACCACTGGGCGCTTTGGTCCCAACCAGATTAATGCGTCCAAGCACTCCTTCACTGAACTTCACTCTAATATGGAACCCTCTTTGAGGTCCAACCATGATTGGTTAGTAATTTGCTATCTCCTACTATATATAACGCACTATACATTTTTCCCCTGTTTCCCATTTTCTCTGGCATCCACCGCGGTGCCCTGTTTACCATACTGCTAACGGATAGTTCCCTGGAGGTGTGGCTTTGCATCTCACTCCATCTCACGGGCATGAGATTTATAGAGACTCTCCTTACAGTGATTAAAAGCTTTCCAAATTGGAGAGTTAAGGCAGATTATGACTCAATTACCTTAGTAGACTGAGCTTCCACCATCCCAAGATTGTTTTTTGGATCAAATCAGTAGCTATTTTTATTTTCTGTATAAGCTGGGAGGTTATAATGTCAGCTGGGGATCCAGTATCAATTATAGCCATTTACAACTTTGCAAATGGGTACTTCACTCTTACTATCAAAGATTCAAATGGGGAATTAGCAGTTAATAAGAAAATGGTATATACTTGTAGTGAGGCATGTGGGTGATTTTGCCGTGGCCAGGCTCAGGGTTTCAATTTTCGAAATTTATGTGTTAAAGCTTGGCTCTCACTTGAGGAATTGACTGTAAGGGTTTGGTTGGGTAATTGAGCAATATACAAATAGGACATCTTAAGGCCTTCAATGCCTTGGATAGTAAGAGGCACCTAAAATCTTCTGGAAGATGGTATAAAGCAACTTAAAATATTATGCATAGATCTGGGAGGTGAGGCAATAGGGTTTTGTCAGCAGAGGGAGCCTCTTGCCCTAATCTGACTTATCTTTTGCTTCCTTATGGCAAAAAAGATGATGGCAGTGGTTTTTAGTACTCTGATGTATTTTTTAGGTGCAATAAAATCTGGATGTGGGAGAATCAGATAGCATTACTGCTAAAACTTGAGATTGAGTCTTATTGTTAGGATGAGTTGACCAGGCATGGTTAACTGGGCTGGAAGGGATTTCTATAATAGCTTCCTTGATATGCAAAGGTGCCGTAAGGTGGGGTTTTACCGCTTTAAGGTAGAGTTGGATGTCAGGATTAGTTTTGAATCGATAAAGAAGAGGTGATAGCGTCAACAAGCGTAAAGAGTTTTCCTACAGCCAAAGTCTGGGCCTTGAGATAAGCCTTTATGCAAACTCATTCAAGTACTCTCCCACTGTTAAGGCTTATTACCATAAATGCCTGTTTCTGGTTGGCTAGGATTAAGTCAATCCCAAAACCTCAATTCAGAGCAGCCTTGGCCTCATTTCTTATGCAACAGGTCATCAGATGGGTTCCATTATATATTGTGCTAGATGGCTAGGGGAATTTAGTCAAGTGTCTGAGACATTTTTGATTAGTAGTTTCCTCATTGCACTTTTGAAGCAGTACATGAAGGAGAAGACGCTTCCTTCTCCCAGAACATACTTGTCTTCATAGGAGGGTTTGAACGTGTACTTGGAGGGGTTGGCAGATGAATGATATGGACTGACACCAATAGCGTCCTTCAGCTGAAGAGGAAAGAGTATCCCCATATTATTCTTGGTGGAGGGCATTCACTCAACTCCACATATTATCTACATATTCAATAACTAGATCAACTAGAGCATGGGTGGCCCAAATGGCCACTTTGGTGGCGGAAAGCTAAACCAGCTGCTTTACTTCAGTTTATAAATGGCCATGGTGTACTAAATCTTGGGTTGATTTTTTATTGGTAAGCACTCACTGTTACAGCCCCATATCAAGGAGGGTAGGGCAGCCAGGATCTCGTTCATTTGGATATGATTTTTCAAGGAACTTGGGGTGACCTGACAGTGAGCACCATCCTGTCAGGACAAAAGGGATAAAATCCATCCATTCAAGCCAAGTTCAGGACAATTAAAGTCTCAGGTGGAAGGATTTTAATATGATATAAAAATCTTCAACCAAGGGAAAACACTCCTTAATTGTTTATCCTTGTATCTTTTGTTATTTAAATAGCAGTACCCATAATAATTGTTAAAAGACCATTTAAGTTAATTTCCACTTGAACATAATTATAAAGTAAATCATTAAGTACTTTGGGGAAAATATCCTAGCGCTTGGAGTCAAGATCCAATATTAAATTGCTAATCAGGGATCCTGCAGAATCTGAGTACATTTGTCAAAAGTAACAAAATTTAATCTCCTAATTTGGGTATGGACCCTGATATCAAGAGGTTTTAATAAAGTCACTTGGGATTATCTCTGATAATAGGTTTGAGAAAATTTTTAGATAAGATTCAAACCATAACATTATATTGGCTTGACTTTTCTATTGGATCTGAAATATCTAACAGATATATGACTGGATGATATGTTGTAATAGGGCTGGATCTCAAGGAATTCCTTTTATTTCCTCCCCTTTTACCTTTTCCCACAAGGTGAATGGTTCCCTGCTGCCCTGTGTTGACTATAGGCATATGAACAATATAATGTTATTGGATTTTTATCCCCTTTCCTTAGAAAAGTCCCTTATTCAAGCTATTGCAAACCTTCATATTCTTTACAAGTTTAGCCTAGTAAATGATTTTAACAAAGTGAAGAGAAGTAATGGTGGGAGTGGCTCACAGTTATCTACATTAGCAAGAGATCTTAATTCAGGGTGATGTTTTTGAAAATAAGCATCAACAACATTTCACTGCCTCATTTACAATTTCCTAGAAAATCTCTAGTTTTTAACCGACTTTGCCTATATATTACATACTAATTTATTTGCCTAACCATGAGCAACATCTGAAGGAGCTGGAAGCAGTGATGTCGGCCCTCCACAATACTGGGCACTTCTAAGCTCGATAAGTGTGGATTCTTCTGTGAGGAGGTGACCTTTTTAAAGAACCTAATTCTGAAGGATAGCCATGCGGACCCTCCTGTAAGCTAAAGGCTATCAAGTCTAGGACTAATCTAACGACCCAGAGACAAAATAGAGCTTTGTCAGAATGATGACTTTTCTCAAGAAGTTCTCTTCAGCTCTTTCTCCATTTGCTGCACCCCTCCATTCACTGAACAACAATTATGCTTTCTTCATGTGGACAAACAAATGCTAAAAGCATTTGAGTCCATAGTGGGATCCGCCAATGGATGCCACAAATATATTAAAGTGAGATATTTACTTTTTGGTAAAAGTATAAAATAACAATTATTAAAGTTTTTTATGTTTTTTTTATTATTCAGGCAGGGCAAAACCAGAAAAAGGTCCCCTTCTCAATACTATTTTCCTATTTAAACTAGTTCAGATTTTGAGACCATGGGTATTTAATGCAAAAGAATACAAAGCTCAGTCTTCCAAATTAGGGAATATAGGCTTTTGGCCTATCAGATCAGAGATAAAATTTTTTGAGGCAAAACCAACCCGTGTGGTAACGATTTGATGTATTGTATCCAATCACCATTGAGTAAAATCTTTTCACCTCAGCAGTGGTCTGACTCATGTGGTAATGATTGGTTAATCCTTACCCTATCATTGTTGAGTAGAATTGTTGCACCTCAGGAGGGTTCAGATCTGAGTGGTAATGATTTGTTCATTCACACCCAATCATTGACAGGTAAAATCTTTTCACCTTGCGGAGGTTTGGATCCATGCAATACTGAACACCTCAGATTTGGCTGAGAAGTTGGAGTAATCCTATTATTAGTTTTTACCTTTTTAGGCCAATTTTGATTATAATCCTTATTTCTCCAATAGTCAGGATTCCACTGAGAATCCACTAGGGTCTTTTCACCTTTGGTACTCATATTGTTAATAACTACAATATTATTTGAAGTTTGGGCAGGTGATAGGCCAATCATGGTAGCAGATTCAGAAGCGCTCATACCTCCAACATTCTTTCTCCTAGGTTGAGAAAGTGAATGTCCGACATTGCCCCCTCAAGAATGTTGGAAGGGGTGTAGGGTACTAGGAAGCGGCCATGTACCCAGTTTATGATAATTCTGGTGGCCAGAGACTTTATAGAATACTCATTTTCCTCTCTTATATGTGATGGTGAATGGCCCCTCCCAGATTGATCCAAGTTTGCCACTTCGAGGAGTTATGTGATTGTGGTAATATAAAACCTTATCTGACACTTGGAAAGAAGGTAGGGGAGCTTGGAGCTCATTGGCAGCTTGGCCTTCTTTAGTAACCATTTTAGCTAGGTTGGTCATAGCCTCCAATTTAAGCTGAATGATGTGGTTAGCTAACCTTTGCATAGCTTTCTTGGGTTCCTCTCCTCTAGAGAAGACATCCTTAGCTAATAGAGCAGGTATGGCCAGTTCCCTGCCATACAAAACTTGGAAAGGGGACATTTTCAGAATCCAGTGATAGCTAATTTGGTAAGCCATAAGCGCTTGGGAGATATTGATCCCAAAGAAGGGGATCAGATGAAGCCATTTTCCATAATATCGAAACCAGAGTACCATTGGCTCACTATACTGTACCATTGGTTGATGGGTTATATGGAGCTGAGAACAGTTGCTGGGCTCCCATGGAGACAGCTAAGGTTTTGACTACTCTAGAGGTGAAGTTTTTTCCATTATCGCAGAGTAGTACTTGAGGGCACCAATGTCAAGTGAAAATATTTTGGTGAAGAAAGGTGGCAGTGGCCTTAGCAGTTTGGGCTGGCAACACCACAGCTTTTCCCACTTTGTGAAGTGGTCGAGCCTACCAAAATGTATCTGTTTCCACCTGTGGTTTGAGGAAGCGGCCCTACTACATCCAAACTTATTGTATGGAATGGCTGCTGCGGGTTAGTCAGCTGATATTGATATATAGTCTTGAATTGAGACTGCTTCTTACACATAAGGCAAGCATCCAAGACTTTGATAATAGCTTCCATGATTCCTTCCCAGAAGTATCAATCCTTTATACACTCATAGGTTTTCTTTGCTCCTCCATGGCCTAAAGTTGAATGAGCTTCCAGGATGACAGGTACACGTTCCAAGGATCATAGGTAAGGCAACCACTTCGCCCCCACTTGTTTATATTATTTTCCATTTTCTACTTTTGTGTTATGGGAGTGCCGGGCCAACATCTTCTGTACAGGTTCATCCTCATCTTCCCAGCCGTTTGGGGTCATTAGAAGATCATACAGCCGCTCCGCTTCACTATTATCTAGGTGGAGAATGGGCAGCCGAGTTAACCCATCAACATTCATGTGGCATGTTCCAGTGCAGTGTTTGATCTTCATATTGAAATGCTGGAGCTTTAGAGATCAGAGAGCTAAGCGCCCCATAGGGTCCTTCATGTTATGCAACCATTTCAAAGAGGCATGGTCTGTGATCACAGTGAAAGAGGTCCCATACAAGAAAGGGCGATAATGCTTCACTGCGAGTAGAATGGCGAGACACTCCTTTTTGGTAACACTATAGTTGCGTTCTGCCTTTGATAACATTTTACTAAAATACAAGACAAGGATGATCTACCCCTTTTTCATCCAGTTGAGCTAGAATGGCCCCGACGGCGTAGTCTGAGGCGTCTGTAAACAAAATAAACGGTTTTCCATAATCAGGTGCCTTAGAATAGGCCGTCCTTGCAGCAGCAACTTCATTGTTTCATAGGTGGCCTTCTGTTCAGTGCCCCATTGAAAAGGGATATTCTTTTTTAGTAAACGAACAAGGGGCTCGTTGAGTTGAGCAAACTTAGGGATGAATTGATGGTAATACCCCATCATCCCCAAAAATACCTGTATATCCTGTAGGTTTTGGGGGGAGGCATTCTGAAAATCGCTTCAACTTTATCTTGTATGGGTTGTATTCCTTCTCAAGAAATGGTATGTCCGAGGAAGTTTAATTTCTTTTATAAGAATGGACACTTTGAAGGCTTTAAATTGATAGTTGAGCGTCGTAAGCGCTGATATACCTCTTTAAAATGATCAAGGTGTTTATTGAAGGTCTTCAAAAATACGGTAATGTCATCAAGGTAGACATAAACGCAGGTTAACTTGAGATCCTGCAAATGTGATCCATCGCACGCTGGAAAGAAGCAGGTGCATTGCACAACCCTTGGGGTAATCGCGTGGGTTGGAAAAGACCTTCACTGCATATCAAAGCGCATTTCTCCTGGTCTTGGGGAGATAGATCTATTTGCCAATAACCACTGGCCAAGTCCATGGCAGAGAAAAAATTTGAGCCTAAAAGCTGGGCCAGGGCATTGTCAATGCGCGGGATAGGATAGCTATCCTTTTTCATGAGATTGTTTAACCTGCAGTAGTCCATAACTACCCGGTGACTTCCATTTTTTTCTTAATTAGCAGTAGGGGGAAGACCAAGGGCTCTGCGAAGGAACTAATAACCCCGCGTCTAATAACTGCGTGAGTTCCGTCCTCATTTGTTGTTCTTCCACCTTTGACTTGTGATAAGGTTTGGACCATATGGGATGAGCATCACCCACATCGATGGAGTGGCACCAGCCCCTCATGTGGCCATAATCACTGTCCGACTTTGAAAATATATCACTATACTCACCCAGAAGAGTTTGCACTTTCTCTAACTCATCTGAGGTCAGCTCATCCAAAATATGGACATTCGGCAAGGTACATGCCAGGTTATCTATGGACAGGCCTAAATCTGTCATCAAGCCAATAGAGTGGATTTGTTCAACTTCCTCCACAGGGAGTAAAAACCCTCAACCCACCTCCTGGTGCTTTTTTACAATTATGTCCTTTTTGGTGAGGTTTCCCAACAACAGAATAATAGGCCTCTGATAGGCTGGGTCTAAAAGGCCAGGCAATACCTGAAGCTCAAAAGGGCTAACTCCATCAATGCTTAAGAGGTGTAATAAGCAGTGGCGCGGGATTTGAAGTGTGATTTTTGTATCAACCACTTGTTGTTCACCTGGCTTAATCACCACCTCATCTGCCACATAAAATGGAATACCATCGCTAGCCTCCACTGAATCAGGCAATTTTTTAGTGTTGCGTCCAGAAGTAACATAATGTAAAGACAAAGCGGAAGAGGGGTATTCAACCAAGCAGTTGTAGTCATTATTGACGGGTTCTTTGTTGGATAAGATTAATGGAACTTCGTCTTCATTAAAGATAAGAACCCTTGCTTCATGTTGATGATGCCTTCATATTTGATCATAAACTGAGTACCTATGAGCATATTATAGGAGTTATTATCTAAGGCCACAGCAGGAGCTGATAGGATAAGCCTCCCAACGCGTATGGGAAGGGACGAGTAAGCACCCAGTGCGCGGGTGTTGTTAGGACCAGAGGTTCCAAATTCCTTGATACAATCTAAGTCAGGCATCAATTTAATCTTTTTCATCAGCTGAGATGAGATTACATTCACTGGAGAACCTGTATCTAGAATAGCCATCACCCAGACTTTGTGAACAACTACTTCAACCTTGGTAAGTGTGCTTCCAAAGTCAGCTGACAGCGCTAAGACCTCCTTGAGATGTAAAAGTGGAGGTTAATTTGCATGCGGTCTCAGGGTGAGTCTCTAGAATAGACTGCATGGTAAGCCTTCACTGTAAAGGGTGAATTAAATCTCTATAGGAGCTGATCAGCGTCGCTGGCTGTGTCAATAGTTTCCATACAACCTATAACTTGGCAGAGATAAGTATCCTCAGGTATGGTGGTTTCATCTACTCCTTCAGCATTTAGGCGATCAGGGACCTCCACTTCCGTGGGAGCTCCCAATAAGTAGTACCCAGCATCATCGTAACCCCTTCAGAGTCAACCTCAGAGGTATTTTCAACCATGGGCAAGGTTGTAATTGAAGTGGGAGAGACTGCCACAAGAGGTGGGGTAATTAGCTGGGCTTTAACCGCCTTTTTTGCATCCCCAGTAGTTCCAGAGGGTATACTCTTAGGGAGCGCACTTGTTGACTGAGTGGAAAGAGAACCCACAGTAGGGATCTCCGCTTTACGTTGCTCTATCTTTTTGAGATGGGAGAAAAAGCTAGCTAGTTGCTTCTCAAGAGCAACTAATCGTGATTCAGAAGAGCTGCTCACGTTTGCAGCCTCCATTACTTTTTTTAATACTTTATTGAAGTATTCAGGGGATTCGCCCCCTGTAGTGAGCACCAATTTGTGGGATCCGCCAATGGATGCCACAAATAATATATTAAAGTGAGATATTTACTTTTTGGTAAAAGTATAAAATAACACTTATTAAAGTTTTTATGTTTTTTTTTATTATTCAGGCAGGGCAAAACCAGAAAAAGGTCCCCTTCTCAATACTAGTTTTTCCTATTTAAACTAGTTTGGATTTTGAGACCATGGGTATTTGAAGCAAAAGTATACAAAGCTCAGTCTTCCAAATTAGGGAATATAGGCTTTTGGCCTATCAGATCAGAGATAAAAATTTTTTTGAGGCAAAACCAACCCATGTGGTAAAGATTTGATGTATTGTATCCAATCACCATTGAGTAAAATCTTTTCACCTCAGCAGTGGGCTGACTCATGTGGTAATGATTTGTTAATCCTTACCCTATCATCGTTGAGTAGAATCATCACACCTTGGGAGGGTTCAGATCCGAGTGGTAATGATTTGTTCATTTGCACCCAATCATTGACAGGTAAAATCTTTTCACCTTGCAGAGGTTCGGATCCATGTGATACTGAACACCTCAGATTTAGCTGAGAAGTCAGAGTAATCCTATTATTACTTTTTACCTTTTTAGGCCGATTTTGATTATAATCCTTATTTCTTTGATAGTTGGGGTTCCACTGAGAATCCACTAGGGTCTTTTCGCCTTTGGTACTCATATTGTTAACAACTACAATATTATTTGAAGTTTGGGCAGGTGATAGGCCAATCATGGTAGCAAATTCAAAAGCACTCATACCTCCAATATTCTTTCTCCTAGGTCGAGAAAGTGAATGTCTGACATCCATCAAAAAGGATATCCTTTTGGCACCAATTCTCTAGCATGTTGAAACGTCCAGGCCTTTTAATATGGCCTGTGACACATTTTCAGTTGCTGTGGTGGTAGTGTTTATCCAGGAACATGATGGTGTTAAATTAGTTGTTGATTTTTTACAATTTTTGCTTCCAAGCAAGCCTGGAAATCTATTCCAAGGAACTGTAGCCATATACTGGACACTAAGTTACTAGTAATACCTCCTCCAGGAATCACAGGATGAGATTAATAGTGTTTACTGGTTATCAGTTGTTAGTATACTACATAAAGCCTCAGAAACTTTCCCACCGCTAAGGCTGCACTTATTGAAACCTATGAAACTTCAACTTTAAATATGATTTTGTCAAAGGGTCTTTGTTGCCTTGATAGATATGCTAAATTGGAACCCTTACATGAGTTTTATAATTAACCTTCATAAACTCACAACTATTGTTCCCTCCTTGCAAATCTGAATTTGTCTCCTTTATCAGTTTCCTTTGCCAGTCTACCTTCAGACGTGCCATCCTTGACCAAGTCCTTGCCGCCCAGATTCTTTTCCCAGTGGTGATTGAGTAGTATGAGGACTGGAGAACAAGTCCCAGAAGCACACTCACCATTCCCTAAAGGACAGTAATCTTCTCGAATAAGGTTTGGGCCCCTCCTTCTTTGACTAAGTGATTCAATAACACCATGATTCTCTAACAGTGGGTCACCCTGGGTCTAAGATGTGTTAGGTGTTAGTTGAAAGAACTTACAGCCTTCCAGGATCCTCAAAGGAAATTTTCTTATAATTTAACTGTGTAGTGTGTGCCCACTATGTATCAGAAATATCTGGAAAGAGACATATTGCATCCATTGGAACAGGATGAGGGCCCTTGACCTCAGTGTCTGACAACTTTAACATGGAACTATATTCTCTAAAGTTATGATGTGATTATAATAATTGCAAATGCTTTACCAAGCTCCCCCTCAGTATTCCTTGTAACGCAAAGGTTACTTTTTAGATAATGCAGACCTATTTGTGACACATGCCTTTTCTATTTTTGATCTTCTCAAAGAAATAATAAGAAACCACGGACCTCAAATTACCTTCATATCCTGGCGTGCCTTTATTGCCTTTCTCCATTTTAACAACTATCAAACCGCTGATCATCCCCAAAAATTTTTTGGTCAAACCAAGAGGGTAAATTAAACACTCTAACAATACCTCTGCTGTAATGTCTCAGCTAGCTATGACACATGGTCATCAGACTTCCCCCTAGAGCGGTTTGCTTACAACAACGCCCCTCATGCCTCCAACAGTTTCTTCCCCTATGAGGATATCTTAAGATATGACCCCTTATTCCATATTGGCATCTGCCTATCTTTCACAGTTTCAGCAGCTTAAGTATCTGAACCACCTACACAAAAACCCAAAATTTTGTACTTGATTTCCTGTCTAAAGAATTAGAAGAATTTAAGAACTTGTGAATTAAAAGGGCACCCTGTCCATGAACATAAGTAATAAGCTTTTGTCATGTTGGACACCCATACCTTGAACATAAAATAAACTTCCAGAAAGTTTGCATGAAAAGCTAAGGATTTTACAAAGTGCTGAAGGACTTGGTAAATGGTACCTTCATAATTTAGCTTCCCAACTACTGGAAAACACAATTTGCTTTAGGTGTCCCAGTTATCTCCTTACAAAGGCTTAATGCCCACGTCACCTGAACTGATTGTGGTAGACAAACTTTAGGACGATAAAGTAGAGTCTATTCTGGATTACAGTAGACACAACGCTCCTTTCAGTATCTGGTAGCCTTTCCAAGCTACCCTTCCTATGAAAACATGTGGATAAGTATTTGAGATTTCACCAACTTAAATATTCTGGCAATAACTTTCCACGTAAATCACCCTGAAGCCCTGACCCTTCCAAAAAAGGTTGGTGCCATCCTCTCAGATAATTTCCTAAGAAATCAAAAATGGCACAGAAATTATGACCTAGTCTATACCCCAGCAGGTAGAATATGTTCAAGGGAGGGTAATGTAAGTATGTATGCCTAGACTCTCCGCCTAAACCATGACAAGTACTTTCAGGATTTGAACGAGCCAAGAGAAATTTTGGAAGAGATGTGGGGCTCTGAGCACCTCTACCAGAGGCTCCAAACTGCAAGGTGATATTATACAGATGAGAGTTAATCAATGAGAAGAGAGGGTTTTTTTAGAATCTTGTAGAGTTGAGAGTGAGGTTAGGGAATTACTAGTTTTGCTCATGCTGCCAAGGTTGTCAGGCTGAACGGAATATAGAACAATTTCTTTTCAAATAAAACTACATTTGGCCCTTTCCCAAAACTATAATCTTAGCAGCTCAATCTTTGTATCTCTAATTTAAATTATTAAACTGAAAAAGTCTTCAAACTAAAATTTTCATAAGGAAGTAAGATAATAGATAGCCCAACACCCTACTACTAGCAGTTTAAAAACTCTTTCCACTCAGAGTAACTTTCTTAGAGATTTTAAAATAAAACAAAATTAAACTCCAATCTCACTGCCATTAAACAGTTCTGACGATGTTATTGGATTCCCCGCCAGCTGATCCAGTGTGGGGAGCAGCGAAACTCCCCCACTGTTCTCTGCCCAGTAAGAAAACGCGTTAGGAATGGATCATCCAGTCCTCTCAAATCCTTGGGCTGGTTCATCCCTACTAAGGATCTCAACATTCACCTGACTTGTACCCAGGCGGTGCATCAGAGCCCCAAGTGCTCCCATCAGAGCAGCATGCATTTCAGCCTTAGGGTTCAATATGGGGAAAAATCTCATATGATGATAGAGCAAACATCAATCTTTTCCCGGGTGGTGATGAAACCCACTGGTTTTATAGACTTCCGCCCTTTTAAGGGTTAATTTGACTTGGGCTTTTCTTGTGAATCTGAAGCCACCACTGTGGCGACTGTGCCCTTTTTGTTCCAGGGAACCCTTCTCCCCACCACACATATCTGGCTTAACATGGTACCACTTGGTAGTTCAGTTAATGGGTTTGCCTAACCACCTCCTCCCGCGGTGCTCCAACTGGAGCTGATGGTTGGTTCAACCGCTTATGGCTCAGACCCTGTTAGGATTTTTTCCCACCTTTCCAGCCTCCTAGATTACCATGGATCACTAGGGGATAGATCCCTATGGCAAGTGAGTTGGATGTGGGAAACCAGCTTATTTTTGCTCGCTGGTGCGTCCCACCAGATGCTTTCCACAAATATTATTAATAATATTAAGTTATATACAAAGCAATACTAAAATTAGATTATTTATGATTTTTTTATATGCATGATAGGGGATAAAACGATGCCCCTTGACATCCAACTATTTAGTATTTTAAGTAATTTGAGGGTCGAGGGGAATTTGGGAATATGTTCAGAATAGCTTCAGCTAGTCCAAATTAGAAAATATGAGAATATCATACCATATCTTGGGACCTCGCTTCAGGGAAGAGGAAGGAAAGAAGGGGAATTCTGATTGGCCCAAACATACCTGTGAGGTAACGTTTATAAGAATTTAAGCCAATCACCACCCAAGAAATTTCTTGCACCTTGGGGGACCCCTGCTAGGCCTATAAAAAGGGGATCCCCACGTAGGTGTGTTAGAGGACTTTGTTGAGGTAAGGAGAGTGTCAGACATTCTCTTTCTCGACTTAAGAAAAAGAATGTTGGAAATAGTGCTCTCAAATCTGCTATTATGATTAGCCCATCTCCTGCCCAATCATCAAATAATAATGGGGATTTCAATGATATGAGTACCCATGGGGAAAAGACCTTAGCAGATTATTGGTGGAATCCTAACCACCAGAAAAATACAATTTATCACAAAAATTGGCTTAAAAAATAAACACTAACAATAGGATTACTCCAACTTCTCAGTTGAATTCGAGGAGTTCAATATTGCATGGATCTGAACCTTTGTGAAGCAAGAAGATCTTACCTGTCAATGATTGGGTGCAAGTTAACCAATCATTACCATCTGAGTCTAACCGCCGCTGAGGTGCAAAGATTTTACTCAATAATGATAGGGTAAGAATTAGCCAATCGTTACCATCTGGGTCCGACCACCGCCAAATTATCCAATCATTACCATTCAATTCTGACCACTGCCAAGGTGCAAAGATTTTACTTGATGATGATAGGGTAAAAATTAAACAATCGTTACCACATGGGTCAGTTTTGCCTCAAAAATTTTATCTTCAATCTGATAGGCCAAAAGCCTATATTACCTAATTTAGACAATTGAGCTTTACATTCTTTTGCCTCATATATTGATGGTCTCAAAATCTGAACTAGTTTAAATAGGAAAAACTAGTATCGAGAAAAGCACCTTTCCTGGTTTTGCCCCATTTACAATTTTAAAAACATAAAAAACTATAATAAAAAATTATTTTATATTTTTATTAAAAAGTAAGTTTCTCATTCTGAGAAATAATTTGTGGCCTCCATTAGCGGATCCCACAAATTGGTGCTCACTACAGGGGTTGAGCCCCTGAATACTTTGATAAGTAATAACCAAATGGAGACTGTCAACGTGAGTAGCTCTCCTGACTTGAAAATAGTTGCTCTCAAGAAGCAACTAGCCAGCTCTTTCTCCCGTCTCAAAGAGTTAGAGCAAAGGCCTTTCAAATTACCCATGAAGGACAGATACACCCCTGGTAAAGGGAGTGTTGATTCCTTCTTGTATGTTTATGAAGCTGCGATGGATGGCGTTACTGACAAACAAAAAGTTCAGTACATCCTTCCTTGTTTAAGCCGCCAAGCTCAATAGTTGATCATCCCTCACTTGGATCCTCAGCACACCTGGCCAGAGGTCAAGAAGGCCCTCTTGGCTGAATTTGGGTCCCAGCAGAGCTTATACCAGGAAAAACAGGCTTTTATGCGCCTTACCATGTATGAGGGTGAAACCCTCTTTAATTTTGCTGAGCAGTTCTACCTCACTGCTCAAAGCTTGGCTACGTCTAACCTGCTTACCCTGGATGACGCTATCGCCGCCATCTTAACAGGGTTAGCTTCACAACCCTCTCTTATCAGGCACATTGTATTGGTGAAACGCCACTTTACAACCTTCTGAGATATAAAAGAGGCTTTGTTAGACGTCACTCATATCCCTTTAGAGGAGCTGTAGCCTGATGAACCGTTGGAGGTGAGGCCACCTGTGCTTATCCTCCCCCAAAACCTGCTTCTTTGGTGTGACTTAAAACGGACATTCCTCATCCATGCAAAGCTGAGATCCCCACCATGGTTTCCTCTTCAGCTCGATCCATAGGTGCGCGCTCTAAGGGTATGTCCTCCAGGACTATGGGAGTTGAAAAAATGCCAGTTAAGGCAAAGAAAATTACCCCACCTCTCGTGACTGTCTCTCCCACTTCAATTGTAACCTTGCCCATGGTGGAAAATACCCCTGAGGCTGACTCTGAGGGGGTTATGAAAACGTTGGGTATTACTTGTTGGGAGCTCCTGCGGAAATGGAGGTCCCTGATCACCTAAACTCTGGAGGAGTAGATGAAGCCACCACACCTGAGGATACTTACCTCTGTCAAGTTCTAGGGGAGCCCATCAATATTGATACTGCCAGTGATGCCGATGAGGTGTTGTCTCACATTATTCGCCCTATCCAGCATGGCCATACCATGCAATCCATCCAGGAAAATTACCCCAAGACCGCGTGCAAATTAGCCTCCAACCTCCATCTTAAGGAGATTTTAGCACTATCGCCCACTTCTGGGGGGATACTCATGAAGGTCGAGGTGGTCATCAAAAAGTTTGGGTGATGGCTATCTTAGATACCGGCTCCCCAGTGAACATTATCTCCTCCAAGCTGATGAAAAAGATCAAGCTTGCACCTGACTTGGAGTACAACCAAGACTTTGGAAGCACTGGTCCTAATAAAACCCATGCACTAGGTGCTTACTCATCCCTTCCCATTCATATTGGGAAGCTTATTCTATTGGCCCCTGCAGTGGCTTTGGATAATAATGATTATGAGATGCTCATAGGTACTCAGTTTATGATCTAGTATGAAGGCATCATCAACATGAAGCAAGGGTCCCTATCTTTAATGAACTACAAAGTTCCATTAGTCTTATCCAACGAAGAACTCATCAAGAATGATGACACCTGCCTAGTTGAACACCCCTCTCCCGCTGTGCCTTTACATTATGTCACCTCTGGGTGTAACACTAAGAAATTGCACGATTCAGTGAAGGCTAGTGATGGTATTCCAATTTCTGCAGCAGATGAGCTGGTGAATAAGCCAGAAAAGGTTCAGGCTCCCAAAGTACAGCCTAGAAAAGAAAAGTCTACTGCTAAGCCTGTGGAGGCAGCTGATTCCTGTTCCAAGGCCTAAGAGAATTGATCTTCCAAGAATGCTACCCCACGCGGACCTTGGTCTAAACCATCACGCACTAAGAATGAAGAATTATATGCTAGGAAGTCTAGCTAAGCAAACACAGTGTTTAAAAAAGGTCAAGCTGCCAATGAGCTCCGAGCTCTTTACCCTCTTACCAAGTGTCAGATAGGGTTTCATATTACCATAATCGCACAACTCCCCAAAGTGGCAAACTTGGATCAAACTGGGAGGGGCCATTTACCATCCTACATAAGAGAGGAGATAAGTATACTATAAAGTCTTTGGCTACCAGAATTATCATAATCCGAGTACATGGCTGCTTCCTTCAACCCTACACCCCTTCCAACATTCTTGAGGGAGGCAATGTCAGACATTCTATTTCTTGACTTAAGAAAAATAATGTTGGAGGTAATAGTGCTCTCAAATCTGCTATTATGATTGGCCCACCTCCTGCCTGATCATCAAATAATAATGGAAAATTTCAATTATATGAGTACCCATGGGGAAAAGACCTTATCAGATTCTTGGTGGAATCCTAACCACCGGAAAAATATGATTTATCACAAAAATTGGCTTAAAAAAATAAATACTAACAATAGGATTACTCAAACTTCTTGGTCGAATTTGAGGAGTTCAATATTGCACGGATCTGAACCTCCATGAGGTGAGAAGATCTTACCCGTTGATGATTGGATGCAAGTTAACCAATCATTACCATCCGAGTCTAACTGCCACCAAGGTACAAAGATTTTACTCAATAATGATAGGGTAAGAATTAGCCAATCATTACCATCTGGGTCTGACCACCGCCAAATTACCCAATTATTACCATTCAAGTCTGACCACTGCCAAGGTGCAAAGATTTTACTTGATGATGATAGGGTAAAAATTAAACAATCGTTACCACATGGGTCAGTTTTGCCTCAAGAAAGTTTTATCTTCGATCTGATAGGCCAAAAGCCTATATTACCTAATTTAGACAACTGAGCTTTACATTCTTTTGCCTCATGTATCGATGGTCTCAAAATTCAAACTAGTTTAAATAGGAAAACTTAGTATCAAAGAAAAGGACCTTTCCTGGTTTTGCCCCGCTTATAATAATAAAAACATAAAAAACTATAATAAAAAATTATTTTATACTTTTAATAAAAACTAAGTTTCTCATTCTGAGAAATTATTTGTGGCCTCCATTAGCAGATCCCACAGAGAGTGCCGTATGATGATTGCCCTGAGGTCCTGGTGAGGTTTGAGTAATCCAACTGTTGGATTTTATGTTTGGTGCCTGTAAAGGTTTTGAACTAATGTTTCTCCAATTAATGGGGTTTCACCAAGAATCAGCTAGGGTTTTTGACCAAATTCCTTGACTTTATTATCATTAAACAAGCTCTTAGCAGATCAGAAAATTGCAAATGGCCAACATTTCCTTTTTTTTGGCAGAACTTGACCTACAGCATTCTTATTTTTTAACTGCAAAAGGCAAATGTCTGACATTGAATATTGGTTGACCCCAATTTCATATTAATAATGTTTGGGGGATTTTAGGTAATTTTTCAGGTATGGATCCATCAGGGATCAATCTGGGTTAATGCTTAAGATCTTGTCAAACAGAGTTGCTGACAAAATAGGGGCATTTAATAGTTGATTAATGACTAACTATCTGGTGTACCAATTAAAATTAGTCATGTCTTATCACCAACCAATTAGGAAATTAAGGAGCAAGTTGTAAGGTGTTTGATGCCACCTGCAACTAGCGAATTGATCATTTGGTTCATGACCTGCCATAATGGGTAACAAGTCCCAATACCTAAGCAGGTCACTCACCAAATATGGTTGGTTCACTGGGATCGAGTAGGAAAATGTTAGGGACATGTTTTCTGACTCTTTCTGTTTTGGGTCTTGAGGATGTCTGATAAAGGAATCCTAACCAGATGGATAAGACCATCGCTGGTGAGATATTTAAATGGAAGTAGCATGGCAACGGCTGACATTTCATAACTGAAACGCAAGCCAAAGGGTTGGGCGCCATTTCCTCCATAAATTCCCCTGATAATTTACATTAATAAAGAGTCTAATTTAGCAGAATTCATTATGGGTTTTAGTTCTATTTTTTCATGAAATCATTGCTGTGCGCTTTATTACGGACTCTTAAGTATGATAAAGAGCAATTATTGAGGATCCTCTCAAGAGAAGCTGAACTTAGATGTAAATTGCTGTAAACTCCACGAGGCCAGAGGAAAGGCCAAAACTAGGGGTCTAAGCGTAGATTTAGTTAGACGGATAAGGGTATAGGTCCCTACTGATGAAATCAAGAGTATTTTGTGTAAGAAATACAGGTTGAGCGTTGAACTAAAACAGGTTATCTACTCAACTATGAGTAATAGTCTTCATACTATTATCAATCAAACTATCATCTATTATCAGACAACTCAAATCATGTATATACTGAACCTGTGCAGTTAATCATTCTGGGAGCAATTGGTCTTTAAAGATCAATGAAAACTCTTAAATTTTAACAATCTGTTCTCGCTAAAGGGGGTAAATTAGTAGGATATACCAGTATAAGATGTCATACAAGGACGAGTTAAGAAAAGTCTGGATGGAGTTTGAAATTATCAACAAGAATGCCTTGAATTCTGCCAATCATTGAGAATTCACTGCCTTGGAGGAGAGAGTTACCAAGCTCGAGGAAGGAGTCAAAGATGTCTCTAATTTTGCAAAGAGTTGCTAGGGACAGTAACTTCATTAAAGAAATATAAAGGAGATTTAGTTGAGAAGTTTTATTCTTGAAAAACTGAATGCAAAGAAGATTGCATTTTATTACATTCATTCAGCACAGACATAGAGTGTCTAATGAAGCACGTCAAAGAGATTAAGGCTCATAAATGCGAACTTGAGCTCTATGTGGCAAATGACGCCAAAGAAAGGACCCTAAGAAATCCATTTGGGAAATCAACTATTCCACAAAATATGCCAACCGCATTTGCAGTCATTTTGGAGAAGACTCCAGAAATCACGCCTCAAGCTAGTCAAGTAGCTGAACCAAGAGTAGTGGCTAGAGAAGCTTTGGAGGAATTTAAGCTACACCAAAATTACCCACAATACATTGGGATATCGCCACTGCGTTTTTCCAATTGTCTGACATGACAATGTTTGTGTACAGTGATCATCAAAATTCATTGATGGAGATGAACTGTTTGAAGACCATATGTCAGAACATAGTGTTACCCCATCAGAGAGGGACAGCAGGTCATATTAGAAGGCCAAGGCGGCCATAAGAAAGAATTTGGAAGTCCCATGCATATGTCAAAGCGCAAATAGGAATATATGAGAATTCAATACCAGAAGTACAGATCCTTAGTGAGTTTCGCCAATTGATTCCACCAGGAATCACAGATTTTGGTTGGAGCAAAAGTCAAATGATTTTGATGCATGAATCGCATTGCAAGTGGCCCTTCAGCCTTATCACAATTTACTTAATCCATGTCTTCTGTGTTTGCTACTTAGATTATCACCTCACAGATGGTGGATCACCTGAAGATATTAGGAGCTAAATTTGATGCCCTAATAGAAGTTTCAAACTGAGTACAGTGCAAATTAGAATCCTACAAAGGTGTCTGAGAGCGCTATGAAGTCCATAAACTGAACCATGCCAGGAAAAAACCTGAGGAGTTCAAGCGGATAGCTATGAAATATAAACGCTGTTTTCAGTATATAGAAAAGGACACTTTGATGTCAATCTAAGAAGCCAAAGAAACAGATCAATGTAGTCTGGGTGAAAGAGGCTAAACCCGCACAGGAGGTTGGAAAAGAGCATGGAGACTAGATGGGGAACAGTCTAGAGCTGCGGATAAATCCATTACCCTGATATCTTGCATGAAGAAATTGATGTTAGTGAACTATTCATTGATGATGACGCGCAGAACCAACTATATAAAGTGTTCAATTTGGAAATTGATGCAGTAACCAGATCTGGAGAAAATGGATTGACCCCAAAATAATCAAGGAAGTTGCTTGGCCGTATGCATGACAACTAGTGGACAGGAAATGAGCCGTGGAGAATCTGGAAGAGTTGACCAAGACCAAACCAGATGCTGCAAATTTGTCTATCTCCTTAGGCCAATTAAGACATCGTTTCTTGATCTATTGGCACAAATTATCCACACACTCAATTCAGCAATTAACGCCGTTTTACACTCAGTAAATAAAATTTTACAATACTCCAAGTGTACTATATTGATAAACTGGTTAATTGAGTACAGGTACGGGCGATAATTGATAGTAGAGAGCCTATCAAAATTGCCTTAACCAAGCTTATATAGAAGATGAGAATCTCTCCTGATCTGGAACACAAGAAAGAAATGGGACATCTGGGCCAAGTACAACCATTTCCTGTGAAGTATATAGGGCTTTGTTACTTCAATTTGAATCTTTAGTGGTATCCGCCCCAAAAATAGTTTTTGACAACCAAGACTATGATAAACTTATTGGGACGGAGTTTATACAGAAGTACGGAGTTAAATGTAACTTCAAAGATAGTGCATTGACCATATTTAGTGATAAGTTACCACTAGTTAATCAGAAGTATGGGGAAGCTCTACTGACAAGGAGGAATATTTTTATCAATCTGATTTATTATGACAGCATTGTCCTGATTCATTACCAATTGGTTGGACAAAAATGAAGAGAAATTACAACAGAAATCCTGAAAAATTGTGAAATTCCGTTGAGGATTAAGGATTTGAGGACCATACCGCCAGGATTTCAGATAATAGTTGACACAGGATTGATGTTGGAGATACCTGAGCTGTTTTATGGAGAAGTCAGTAGCCCCTGGAAGAAGTCTATAGTAGAGTTTTGGGTGAGTCCTGGAATAGTTATGCTGAGGCCATGGAGAAACTCGAGTTCTACTAGCACATTTGAGTGAAAACCTGATGAAGATTGAAAAGAATAAGATTATCGCATTTGTTCATCTTTTTATAATGGCGTAATTGAGTTAATTCCACAATTTGGGACTCTTGATGAGATGGGATTATTGGAAGTAGTGAAAAAAAACGTCAATCTATTGGTCAATTGAGAGCAACTTGCTGATTATATGGACAGACAGAAGGAATAGGTACTTGAATTATTTGATAGGTATTGGGAATTATTCGCCCAGGATGATCACAATTTGGGATAAGCGAGAAATTTCATACACAAATTTAGCACTATGGAAAATTTGCCAATAAGGATGAGACCAGTTCGATGGTTGGAGGTGGCTGAAGCAGTAGTGGAAAAAGAGATCAGCAAACTAGTGAAGAATGAGCTTCTAGTTCCATTATCAAGCCTTGGGTGAGCCCTATCCTGTTGTGAAGAATAAGGATGGCTCTAATGGGGTGGTGATCAATTATTTGAAGCTGAATAAGATTACAAAGAAAGATTTATATCTCCTACCAAAAATTGATAATGCGCTAAAAAATTGGGAGATGCAAAGTATTTCTCCGCAATTTATCTGATATTGGAGTATAGAAAATCGATTTTCCAACAGAAGACCAGGATAAATGCACGATCATTGCTGAGAAGGGGCTTTATCAACTGACAAGGATGCCCAAGGTTTATGTAATGTGCCTGCAACATTTCAGAGGGCCATGGACGTCATCTTAAATGACCTAGAGTTGTCATGCGTCCTGGTGTGTTTGGACGATATAAATGTGTTCAGTAGGACATTTAATGACCATTTACACCATTTGGAAATAGTCTTCAAGAGACTATCTGTGGCTAACCTGAAGATTAAGCCAAAGAAGTGCCACTTCTACAAGAAAGAAATGAAAATCTAGGATTCGTTATCAACTCTAGTGGACTGCAGCCACAAGCCTAAAGATTGAGGCCATAGAGTGAATGTATGTTCCAAGAAGTGTCTGAGATATCCAAGTGTTCCTTGGAATGGCCAGAAAGTACCAAAGATTTATATGAGCTTTTCAAGAATTGCCAAGCCCCTCTTTTATTTTCTGGAGGATGTGAAAAAGGATTAGTTTAGAATGAGGAGGCGTAGAGTTCTTTTGATGTATTATGCCATTAACTGATAGATTCTCCGATATTGAAGTATCCAAATTTTGATTGAGAATTTATAATACAGACTGATGCTTTGTTTTTGATGATTGGCGCCATACTGAGCCAAGTAGATGAGCTTGGGGATGAACATCTGGTAGCATATATGAGCCAGATACTACAGCATTTAAAAGGAATTGCACTGTTACTGAGCATGAATGCCTTGCAGTAATTTATGCATGTAAACAGTTTTGGGTGTATAATCACAGAATGCACTTTAAAATGGTGACGGACCACTCCTCGTTGCTTTGGCTGCATAATCAAAGAGAACTGGAAGGATGGATGGCCCATTGGGCATTAAGATACAGGCTTAAAATTATTAGATAGTTCACTGAGCGGGAGCTTTCCATTGAAATGCAGATGACTTATTGAGGTTACCAATGGTCCAAATGGTATACCAGCATTTGAATGAGCTATTCCAGTAAATGGTCAAAGAAGAAATTGGAAACATGCCCCAAGAAATCCAAGGTGCACTTTGGAAATCAATGGAAAACACTGAGACCAGGGATGGATAAGTTTTAAGACAATTGACGGAAAATAATTACTGTTCCCAAGACCATCAGAATGATAGGCAATTGTTTAAGCTGCGCATAAGGTTGTTGGGCATGGTGGCCTGAGGAAGATAAATAATCACATTCGTCAGTAATATAACTGGAATTCTATCAACTAAGATGTAGCAGATTATCTGGCTTGCTGTGTGGAGTGCCAGTTGCATAAGCCTCACAAGAACATGACCAGATATTGACTGGTCTGCCTGGATTTTCCTGGCATATGGTGTCCATCATGTGATAAAACCATTTTAAATGAGTACAGGGGGAGTCAAATACGTCATAGTTGCGACCAATTATCTGACTAGATGGATTGAGATGAAGGACCTGGCAAAGGTGGATGCTACAAGCACTGCAAGGTTTATCCTGGATCAAGTTGTTTACTGCCATGGATTCCTAAAAGTCTTGTTGAAAGACATTAAACGAACCTCACGTCCCTTGTGATCCCAAAGTTGAACAAGATAATGGGGATATGAGAAGTTGTGTCAGTACCTTACTTGTCAGAGATGAATGGACTGATAGAACGGGTCAATGGAACACTGGCCATGACGCTGAGGAAGCTGGTTGCAGAAAGAACTTCCGCATGGGGGACATACCTCAGTTTGGTGAGGTTTGAGTCTAATTTAAGTCATCATACAGCGATGATAAATGACATTTGAATTATTATATGGAAGGAAGGCCAAGTTACTGACAATTCTATATTTGTTGGTTGAACCAATATTGGGGATGAGTTATGAGCAGTACCTGATCCAATTATTGAATATCCTGATTGAGATGCAATCAATAGAATTCAATATGACCTTGAAGAAGAGAATTAAGGAAAAAACAATGGATCATAAGAGCTGACTGGCATTAACAGGATATCAAGTAGGCAAAAAAGTTGCTATTGCAATATGCATGATTTTGTAAGAAGAAACAAGATAGATGCGTTGTGGTTTGGTCCATTTAATATTTTTTGCCAAGATAATGATGGACGCCTATTCCATCAAGAGCCTCTTGGATGGAAGAATTGTGAATTAAGTCCATGCTAAATATTTAAAGCAGTGGATAGAAGAGAAAAAAAATTAGAGGGTTCCCAAAGGACTGCTGAATAATTGAGATGGCTAAGCCCTGATAATTTGGTTAAGTTCTAAAAAGACTGCTGAAGAAAATTAGATGGTTGAGTCTTAAGAAATAAGACCTCTGAACCATAGAAAACTGGTAGATCAGAGTATACCTAGGAACCAGTTTGGGGGAATAGATAAAAAAGGTGGACCGCTGAACTGAATGAAGGCCATGTTTCATATAAAAATGAATAAAAATGATAAAATATTGATAAAAAGATAACAGGAATAAAGACATTAAACAACACACAGATTAAATATAGTTTTATAAATTTTTATATGTTATCCTTGACTTGGGGATGATTCCACCTATGTCGCCTCTTGAGGGAGGATGTATAGCAGTAGGGGTGAATAAACTGTCAAAATTTATGTTATATCGGATGCTAGCAAGAGCTAGACATATTGAAGCCAAGTTTGTTGAAAGAGACTGATCCCTGTGAGAAAATGACAAGGGGAAGAGAAACGGAAATATTGGTACTTGCCAAATGCAATACCCCAGATCGGGGAGGGAAGCAACAGAACAAGAAGAGGCAGTCAGAAAATAACCCTGAGTAATCCTGATATGTCACCAGAGCCAGAAGATTGGTCTTGAGCACTTGCCAATGGGCTTTGTCAAGAACATTGGATACATGAGCCAGCATCAAGCAAGGGATACTAGGTGGGGGTTGCCAAATCATGCCCTTGATAAAAGCCATCAGGGGAAGGTACCAATGGGGTGCACCAAAAAAGAGCTAGTAATGCAGGGAGCAGACAACATCCTGAAGACGATGGCTGAAATTTCTTGAATCTGAAAGCAAAATGAGCAATGGAATTTGGGAGAGGGTGGAAGTTACATGGCTTAACTGAAGAATTTGGCCAGAAAAATGAAGATCATAGGCTGCAACATTTCAATCTAGGATGTTTTCAACATCAGAGGGATTCAGAGCTATGGACAGAGCCTTGGTCACTCAGGTCCTCAATTCTGCATAGGAGAGTTCAAAATGTTTGCGATTTCTGAAGGCTAGTTTGGTTGACAGAACAGCTGGTTTGTGGAATTGGCTGAGTCAGAAAAAGAAACTTTAGAAGAAAGTCAGACTAGCAAGGAACAATTGATCAAATGCAGAGGGCATTGCTTCAAGAGGTTTGATGATGAATGTAGGAATATCTGAGAAAAAAGCCAAATCCAGGATAGTATCAAAATCTAATTTGGGAATTGATGACAGAAGGAGGATTAGTCACAAGCCATTTGAGACAATTGCTAATCTGGTTTTGTCAGGGTTGTATACTGTTTCCAGTAGTTCTGCGGAAGGACTGTCTACAGGTTCTTGATTGGGAGTGTGAGTCCTAGAAGGACCATAGAAGAGACTTTTTCATGAAGATCAACTCATCAGTTGGAAGCAGCTGAGCATCTTTATCAGACATACTGTTGAGCAGTTACTGGTACCAGGATTCCAATGTTGACATATGAACTGGACAAGAGGGGGTGTCAAACCTTTTATAATAGTCAGTATTATTCACTTTGGTGTCAATTAAGATCTATTTTTTAAGAAATAAATCTCAAAATCAATGAGAAAGCTCTCCAAACAAATAATTAAAGATGATATGAGCAAAGAAGTTAATATGCGAAAATAACAAAAGTGAAGGGTTTTGGGCTTGTGCTCTTTCCGCTCAGTGTAACTTTCTGAGCAATTTATATAGATAAAAAAGTAATATTGATCAACTGTCATAGTTTCTCTCCAATGTCCTCAGATTCCCCGCCGGCTGCCCCAGTGTGGGGCAGCAGCGAAAGTCCCCCCACCATTTTCCATCCAACAAGAAAACGCGCACGGACTGGCTCACCCTGTCATACCAAACCCCTGGTATAATTAATTCCTCTGAGGATCTTGACGCTTACCTTGATTGAACCCAAGCGGTGCCCCGCTGCCCCCTGATGCTCCCCAGAGCAACATACGTTTCAGCCTTATGGTCAACTATGGGAAACTTTTCCCTACCATGACCAAGTCTAATTAAAGTGACTCAGGTGGTGATGCATCCTGCCAGTTTTATTGACTTCCTTCTCTATAAGGTGTGTTTTGATCTCAGCTTCACCTGTGAAGCTAATGCCAATACTGCGGCAACTGTGTCCCTGGTTTTCCAGGGTACCCTTCTCCCCACAATTCAAACCCAGCTCCCAGCAGATACCACTTTAGTGGTTCAGTTTGCTGGTTTGCCCACCCACCTTCCCCCTTAAGTGCTTCACAAGGAGCTGATGGAAGGTTTGGAAGCCTATGGCTCCAACCCCATCTTGCAATTTGTGGTCCCAAATGGGGCCACACACCTCTCTGGGCATCAGGTTAATGCCAAAATCAGCCTTGACTCAAATAAAATTGCCATGTTGATCCTGCTTGTGCCATTATCCTCTCTGCTCTCGACCATCCATTCTGGGCCCACGTTGAGGGCAGATGGACAATCTGTCCATCCTGTTTTGAGTTGGACCACTTGAAATGAAAGTGCCCATCCCTAGCTGCTTCTGACAGCGCTGATTACTCATCTTCTGACCTTCAATCCACTGTCCACTCCATGTAAGCTTTGGTATGGGGTATGATCCTACCTCCCCTCCCCCAAATCCTGTTGCTGCAGCTGTGCCAACAGCCACCAATCAACCTCTATTCTCCTTAATGCCACAAATGCTCCATCCAATCAAGCACAAGATTAAACCTATTTTGATCCCATTCATCCTATAATGAACCAACCAAACCTCATGAATATGTCAAAACTCCCATAAAAATCAACCAAAATTCTTGGATTCTATTAACTGAAATTGATGAATCTTGTAATAAAATTGAGGACCAAAATATCCAAATCAAGCGGTTTGTGTATATTGACCAAGATGATGTACTTTTGCTTATATGCCCCCAGCAAAACGCCAAAACGTTCCACGGCAACCACCAGCTAAATGTTGAAGCAATGACTAAGCCAGATTTTTACCCTTTCCGCAAACTTCCGCCTAATCAGTGGTGATGCTTATAGGAGAACTCTCTCTCAATATTCCCTCCAAAGCCAATAAATTACAAAAAAATGTTGATTGAAGCTCACAAAGAAGCCAACAACTCCATCCAGCATGTGTCAGAGGTAGCGCAGAATCTCATATAAAAGATTACCCAACCAATATCACTACATTAAGAAAATTACCCGATGTAAGCATGAAAACTGAGCTAGCTTTGGCAAATTACGTTGGAATTCTTATATCTAATGGCTGAATTCCTACCACCTTGATCATTGGAAATATATCTCCACATCCAGCTGATGCCCTAACGCCCTTGCTCTTTGCTGTAGCCTGTGCCCTGCTTTGGGATGAAGTAGAGGCCAAGGATGAGCCCCCTGATCCCCCTCCCCTTCCTCCATGATGGGTAAGCGGTTCATGCTGTCCCACCTGGTAAATTGAGTTTTCAGTATTTGTGTCATCAGCTCATTATTTAACTGAGGTAATCTGACCAGGGGATGGACAATACCAAACTAAAACTAAATATCATAATAAAAAAATAACGATTCAAACAAAAGGCCAAATTGGCTTTTCTTTCTCATAACAATCACTTTGATTACTACAATTTGATCTGAACAGCAAATTTGGATAATCACACACAGGAAAGATGGGCGACTCTATCAATAAAAATAATACAACATTGGCAAGCGTCACGGCGATTGGTGCACTTAACGGTGCAACTAAGGGCAAGAAACGCCCTGGAGGGGGACCAGGAACTCAATCTGCAAAGAAATCACAAACTCAGACGCCATCTGGGTTTATGGTATTCACTGTAAAGCATGCGCAATATATGTATATTCAGTTCAACCAACCCTAATCAAAGGTGGAACATGGGATCAGACTCTTCCTTGGGGATGAGTCACCGACCCTGTGGGAGAAAACATGTGACTCACAGCCCTCACTTTTCCCTCACACGGTGTATGTAGCCACCAAAAACATGGGCTGTGGCTGGATCAATATTAGTTTTTAAACAGCCGATGAAGCTGGTGCCACAGCAAAAGTCTGTATGGAAATTGCCCTCCCCGTGGGCAAAAAAAATTGTGCGCACCGTGTGCACCAGATGGAACAAAGTGAAAACTTTGTTCATCTCTTTTGACTCTCTCCCCACCAACCTTCCTCATAAGGTAATTGAGGAGGAGCTCCGCAAAGGTCTTGTGGCCTACAGAGAAATTCAGCAACTCGAATTACAGCGATTTTGCCTGATGCCCAACCTGTGCATGGGCAAAGCTATTGCTGTAATCAATCCCTTCCCAGAAGTGGAAGAGGACTTATCCAGATTCCCCGCACAGCAGAATCTTACTTTGAAGATGGGGGCCAGTCAGCCGCGTTCTGAGTTAAACTGGAGTGCGCACCACCCATTTGCAACCACTGTGGCTCACTGGGCCACAAGGAACATGCATTCCCTGTGAAAGAGGGCTTAATGGAAAATGACTCTTGTGAGGAAGCAATGGATGAAGATAACGAAAACTTCGCCAAAATGACTGATGGTCACCACCCATTCCGCTGGGGTGAAGATGTACTATACTCCATCGTGGACCCAGTTACAAGCAAACAACGTAAAGCAGCACAAAAATCCCACAAGCGAGCAGCGGCTGAAGCGGCAGCACATACAGAGTCTGCCATTAACCCTGGACAAATTAGGGAGGATATTTTAAATATTCACCAAACCAACCAATCAGAACAATATGCCCAAGTCGAAAATTTTCACAGTAACCTGAATGAGTCACAAAGCGACATCAGTCATGCACATATTGAGGAACAATGCAACCGAGATTTGGGTGAAAATGCGATGCAAAATTCACCAAAGTTTACCTCAAAAATACAAATCTAATTAACAATCGCAACAAATCAACATGAGACCTGTGCAAACTTTTCTTTCTCGTTGCAAACACTTTTGCAACCTATTCAATTAGAGACTAAATCTAGTTTGATAATCTCACAGAGGAGATTAGTCTGCGCTCATATCTGGGAGCAATTGGGCAAGCAAGGCAAGAGGAGCAGGCGGAAGGCCCACGGCCTCTAACGTTTGAAAACGCCCCAGAGAATCTGGTGGAATTGAAAAAAATCTCAAAAAACTGGCAGTCACAATTTCCCTAGAGATACTCGTGTGGCAAGCATGATGCAACCAGTACATCAACACGCCACACTCCCAGCCACTTTCATCGGTGGAATTTGGAGTCCGTGTGTATCTGGACATCCAAAAAACGGTTTTATGGGAAAAATTTTGTGAAGATGTACACAAAATTTTTCCGACCATGGTGTACGTTGCACCTCACTCCATGTCACACGGTTGGCTGGACCTGGGTTTTGAAAGCAAAATAGCAGCAGATGAGGCTGCAGCAGTGCGCATAGTGGTTGACCTCCCCAAAGGGCAATGGGTCGTCGAAATCAAACGCACCAGATGAACAAAATCAAACCAAATTTCCTCACGTTTGACTTTTTGCCTACTACTGTAAAACGTGACATTTTGGAGCAACTCTTGAAAGATGGTCTTACAATATATGGCGAAATAAAATCTTTCAAAATGCAACATTTCACGCTGATGCCACACCTGTGCACCAGCAAAGCCATCGCAGTTCTGACCCCAACTGAGGAGATTGCAAAGGACCTAACCCAGATCCCGCACTCCACCTTTATTGACATTGCAGGGCATACCACCCACCCATTCTGGGTAACCGTGGGCAGCGCGCCCCCCCCCCATTTGCACCCACTGTGACACGTTCAGCCATAAGGCGCACGCATGCCCTATCAAGGAGGGAGTCACATTCTAAGAGCACCCCACAGCGGCCATGGCCAGCGGAGAGGCGCACTATGAACCAACTGCAAGCACCAAGGAGGCTTTCCCATGGGGAGCACAAGGCTGCTACCTATTGGTAAAGTCCACCTCCCCACAGGAGGGGAAGAAGGCCAAGCAGGCCTGTAGGTCCGCGGCCAAGGAAGCGGCCAAGGCCACCACCACCATCCCACACTCACAATGCTAGGAGGACATCAAACCTTCACGGCGGAAGTGACTTGGGAATTCATCAACCAATCAGATTGGGAGGCCCATGCCAAGCGGGCCACTCAATCCAAGGATCTGATGGGAGATTTGATCTCACCCAATCGCTGCACTCAAGCTCCGGTCAAAACTGACTTGACCTATCCCATCAAAAAAAATTTTTTGCCCCACTCGATGGTGCACCAAACTTATCTGCACCACAAAAAATTTGTCCGACGTCAGGAAAACAAAAAGCGAAGGCCAAAGCCAACGCGACACTTTCCACAAAAATTAACAAAAACCCTGATAGCATTGCTGCTAACACTCGCGCTGCTGTGAAAGCCCGTGGGGACCTTGAAGAGGCTGGTGGGCCCAGGGGCCCACCCCTCTCACCTAAGGTGTGATGGGGGAAACCTTCGCTCTAGGGATGCTGAATATCGCCAGACTCAAGGCCTCCCCGTCCTGGGCTAGGAAAATGAGTTTTTTACAACACAATTTGCCCATGGATATCCTGGCCATCCGGGAGTCCCACTGTCCACGAGGTTCTGAGGAAGCTTGAAAAAAATGCTCCTCCCATCCCTATCCTTTTGGTCAAAGCACTGTGGGGTGCTAATTCAGAAAAATAATTTTTTCAAATTCACATCCTCAGAAACATTCCTAAATGGCTGAGTGCTTGTCATCACCTTCTCATGGGCTGACGTTGCACACACAATCGTCAACAACTATGCCTTAAACAGTGCACATGAGCGTTGGAAATTTTTCTTGCTGGTCAAATCCCTCCTGCTACCCCCTGATTCTTTCCTAGTTGGTGACATGAACTGTTGGCTAACCTCACCAACGGACTGGTGGCCGCCCTCACCCCACGCCCCACAGGGTCATGTAGAACTACGCGTTCTAAAAGCCACCCTTGGGTTAATGGATGCGCTGCCGTGACATGCCCCACTGCTCGAAAACATGATGCATCCCCACATCCACAACGGCCAATTAAGGTCCATGACCCACATCGACCTTATTCTAACGCCGGCAAAATTCCAACCCCACATCTCCCACTTCAAAACAACAAAAATGGAATTCTCTGACCACCGACTGGTCTCAATAACCTACCACTTACCCGTCACAGTTGCAAAGGCCCCTCATTGGTGCAAAATCTGCCCCCCCAAGCTCGCGTCGCCAGTATTTTCCACATGGGTGGAAGAGGCAACTTTGGCAAAATCATTTGTTGCACTATTTTGCGCGGACCCCATTTCCACATGGGCAACTTTCAAAGAGGACACCATCCGCCACTATCGCCATCTCTCCTCTAGACGCTCACAAGCCACATTGGCGGTTATCTCGCGCGCTCTGGCGGAATTGGCCCACTTGGAGTCCAACATTCCAGCCACAGGATACAGCCCTGCATGGGGCCGAAGTGGGCGGAGGCAGCCGCCCACCTCAATGCACTTGAAAGGCAACACAAACATTGGGTTTGTGTCTAATAGAGGGCCACATGCATCACAAAAGGTGACAAGTGCACCGCATACTTCTTCAAAAAAAATTTTGCACCACGCCAGAGCGTGGCCTGCACACAGGTGCAAAGATTGTATAATCCCATTGTGGACACACTGGCCGAAGTGGCAATCAAAATGCAAAAATATTACTCCAAGTTATACCGAGCTGAACCAATTCAGCCAGCCAAAATGTCAGAATTTATCGACCAAGTTATATCCACACCGTTTTCTGATACCCAGAAATAATGAATTATGGACAGCCATTCGCGGTGTGCCAAACTGAAAATGCCCAGGCCCAGATGGCATTCCATATGAATTCTACAAAAAACATTTAAATATATATCCCCATTGTTGCTAGCCTCACTTAACCAAAGCCTGTTAAAAATGCGCCTCCTACCAGGAGGACATGAGGCCTTTACTGTCACACTCTTCAAGAAAGGGGATAAGCTTGACTTAGCCAACTGGCGCCCCATTTCTCTAACAAATACAGACACAAAATTTTAATAAAAATCATGGCTAACCGTTTTAGGGACTGTAGCATCTGCCACTATCTCCCCAGAACATTTTTGGTTTCATCCCCAGAAGGTCGATTTGGGATAACGTGCACTCTGTGGCTAATGTATTTCAGTCCACAGCCTCTGGGGCACTTGTATTCTTGGACCAACAAAAGGCCTATGATAGAGTAAACTGGGAATACCTTAGGGCCTGCTTCCATCAATTCCGCCTACCCCCGCTTCATAAACTGGGTGATGCTGCTCACAGAATCTGCGACAATGGCATTGCGTGGCCCAGGCTTCCTAACGGAAGTAGTCCGCCCTCAAAGGGGCCTGCGACAAGGGGACCCCTCAGCCTACTCTTATATAACTTCAGCCTTGACCCACTACTGCGAAATTTGAATGCCTAACTCACTGGGGTCCATGTGCCAGGCCAAACCCCAGTCAAGATGATGGCATTTGCAGATGATTGCGTGGTGGGGGTGTCTAATAATAAAGATGCACGCGCGCTTGAAGCCCTCATCCAGGAATATTCCCGGGTAAGCAACGCGGCACTGAACGCCTCCAAAACTGAAATCATCCTCCTTGGTCGGTTTCAGAACTGCTGGGCCCCAGCAAGTAGTTCCCAACCCAGCCCAGCTGCTCGCCCAAGTCCACGCCTTACTAACTCAAAACACACCACTCCACTGGTGCTCCCCTTCGTGCCATGTCCTACCATAGGACCGGTGCGCCATCTGGGCGTGTGGATGGAGGCAGGCAGATATGCGTCAGCAGCAATGGAGTGCCGTATACTGGACAACGTGACGAAGCGAATCGCCTCTCTCAGAGCCCACCCTACTACCCTCACTGGCAGGGTTGTTCTTGCCAACTCTATGCTCCTATCCAAAGTCTGGTTCGGAGCCCACGCCATCCCCTTCTCACCAAGCTTCTTCAAATCCTTGTATGCTTTGCTGCAAGGATGGCTTTGGTCAGGCCGCCCTCCACCAGTATGGCTAGAGGTCATGTTTGGCCCTCATCATCAAGGTGGCATGGGCCTGCTTGACTTCAAAGCCCATGCTGCCAAGATCCTGGGCACCTGGATCGCGGCCATCACCGCTCCTACACTCCCATCCCAACACTGGTCCCGCGCGGCCCGCTCCAACTTCTCCCAAGCCTTGGGCCTCAACAATCCATCAGACCCCCACTCCCTGATGAAATACCTCGCATCACACACATCGGCCACAGGTCCTCACGGGACTAAAACCCACTACGAACGAATCCTACTCTCCATGCGAAGCGCAGAGTGGAGAATCTGTATTTGTGGACACACAGCCCAAAGAGGCCGCCCCTCTCCTCAGTTCACACAAGAAGTACAGGTGCTACCCATCCATGATGGCGTGATCCCCATTCGACCCCATGTCCTATCCAGGGTGGACTACCTGGACATGATGGACATCCCTTATTCCACTGAGACCCAAAAGACTATCTGGAAATACGCACACCATCCTCTGTTGCAACCTCAAGTCCGCTCCCATGTGTGGCGCTGCCTGTGGCGGGCGTATCGTACATCTGAGCGCTCTAACACTTTACACTCATCCTGTGTCGTGTGTGGCCAGTACGGAACGCTGTTCCACCGCCTGGAGAAGTGCCCCACCTCTAAAGTGATATGGCGCGAAGTCCAACGTCTGCTGGGCCAGGATCAAACGCATCCCTTCAGTCTGTCAAGAGATATGTTTGCTTCATCAATGGCCTCCCCCTTCCACCCTCCCTCCATGCTTTGGTGGTTGCAATTGCCATGTGGACTATCCACACGATTGTCTTGGATGCCATCGCTGGCTCCATCCCCACCCTCCTAGAAGCTGTCCACAGATTCCGGTCTCATTTGGTGGACCACTTTCAAGCGTGGATGTTTGGATACCTCCCACCGCGTCGCTGACAGCTGGTCTCCTCCTAGTTCCCAGTCTGGTTCATCAAATCAGACCCCTTCCTCCACACGTGCTCAATAGTGGCTACGGCCCCTTCACACGTTCCCTCCCCCTCCCCATAAGTGGCGTTCCCGCTAACAACAAGAGATAGCA
The DNA here is from genome assembly GCA_022478985.1 of Massospora cicadina. Lineage (NCBI taxonomy): Eukaryota > Fungi > Entomophthoromycota > Entomophthoromycetes > Entomophthorales > Entomophthoraceae > Massospora > Massospora cicadina. The sequence continues at coordinate 109,283 of JAKSZP010005316.1, read as the reverse complement.
TCGCTTCTCCGGGGTGCCTCCCCTGATACTAAGTTTATCTTTCCTGAGTCATATTCGGAAGTGTCCATCCCATGGTCGACTTTCCTGCAACAAATTTAAAACATGAGACCTGTGCAGGAAATTTTGACACAAATGCAAAAAGCCGCAATTCAATTGAATTATTGGGTCAGATCAAAGGAACCAACAATAGCAGTGAAAGAATTGGAGTACAGACGCGGAGCATGGCCAAAATGAGCCATGGTGGGATAGGGCCAGAGGGCCCTCCCAACCACTCCTGAGGCGCCGCGGGCACCTCAGTGTCAATAGGGATGCTAAACATCGCAGGAGCCAGAGCTCATACATCCCAAGCTAAAAAGCTGGCATTCCTGCGAAAACCCCTTGTAGAATTCTTTGCCATCCAAGAAACCCACTGTCTACAAGGGGAAGAAGAATCCTGGTCAACCAGGTTCGCACCATCACAATCAGTATGGACGTCTCACTGTGGGGTGATAGTCCAAAACAACAAAAAATTTAAAATTACAAATTCATCATCACACTTGCATGGTCAAGTCTTGGTAGCAACAATTATGTGCCAAGAGGAAACAATTTTGTTAGCATGCATCTATGCACCATGCACCGCAGCTGAGAGAAAACAATTTTTTGAAAACATTCATACTCTCACCCTCCCACCAGATACCATTATATTAGGCGATTTCAACTGCTGAGATAACCCCGATATGGATCAATGGCCTAATCCCAGGGGATACCCACCTGGACACATTGAATTCCGCACAATGAAGGTATCTATTGGCTTACAGGATGCTCCTCCCCCCAATTTACCACTCCTTCCCCACATGACGTGGCCCAACATATGTGAGGGAGTGCTCATATCAATGAGTCGCATTGACCACATCCTCATCCCACAATCCCACCACTCAAGAATCTCCAATTTTATAACAAAAAAGATAAATTTTTCTGACCATCAATTAGTTACAGTACAGTTAACGCCAACCCAATCCCACACACAGGTGTCGCCTTGGAGAAAGCTTCACCCAGAAAATATAAAATTGCCTGAGATATCCAACTGGGTCAAAAACGAGGCTAAAAACTCAGAATTCACAGCCCCATTCACTTCAGATCCCATCGGAACATGGGAAAATTTCAAAAAGATTTAATCAGCAAAACCTGACATATTGAATCACGCAAGTACACTGCGGACACAGCCACAATCAAGCGTACCTTGGTGGAACTAGACCACCTGGAAATAAGTACTCCGAGATCTGGCTATATCCTTAACTGGGTACACAAATGGGCAGAAATTTCTGCCTGAATTAACAACCTCATCTTCAAACACCAACACAGAATCAAAGTATTGAACAAAGGTAAATTCATTAAGGAAGGCGAAACCTGTTCAAAATTATTTTTCTGCCAATTCCACTCCCGTAGAAACCAGCCCACATGCACACAGGTCCGCAAGACCAACAGCACTGTGGCAACTGACACTGAGGAGGTCAAGGCGGAAGTACACTGCTAAAACACCGAATTATATTGTGAAACACCAACATATTCACCAAAAATTAAAGAACTTATACAAACTGCTGAGATACAAAGTACACCGCTGAATTACAATATAATACCCCTTATTATATGGGAGGAGCTTTGGGAGACAATTCGCGGTGTATCACGTAGGAAATGCCCAGGGCCTGATGGGATACCCTACAAATTTTACAAAAAAATATTTTCAACAAATCGCCCCCCTCCTATTGGCGTCAATGAACCAGAGTTTGTTGGAAACACGCCTATTACCAGGAGGCCATGAATCCTACGTTATAACCTTGTATAAAAAGGGTGACAAGTTGGACCTGTCCAACTGGCTCCCAATTGCACTCTCCAACACTGACACAAAAATTCTAACAAAAATTTTAGCAGCTAGATTAGGCGCAATTGCATCTGACGTCCTATCACCCAACCAGTTTGGGTTTATACCAGGGCGTTCAAACTGGAACAACATACACCCTGTTGCAAACATTTGCCAATCCAAAGCAACTGGTGCCCTGGTCCTCTTAGATCAGGAAAAGGCGTATGACCGTGTTAGCTAGCCATACCTAAAAGAATGTCTACATGCCTTCAAACTCCCACCAAGATTCATAAAATGGGCGATGCTCCTAACAGAATCTGCAACCATGGCTGTATGCGGCCCTGGATTTCTAACAAACAATATCAAACCACACAGAGGGCTCAAACAAGGGGATCCCCTCAGCCCACTGCTATACAATTTCAGCTTTGACCCGCTCCTCCGAGTAACTGACTCATGTCTCATGGGGATAACTGCACAAGGACAACCAACAGTCAAGATACTGGCCTTTGCAGATGTCTGCGTAGCAGGTATAGCAAACAATGAAGATGCCCAACAGCTGGAACGCACTCTAGAGGAATACTCCAAGGTGAGCAATGCGTCGCTCAACAACAGGAAGACAGAAATCATCCTCTTAGGCAAATACACAAACAATTGGGCCACAACATCAGAACCTCATACCAACACATGAAGAAAAAATTCAATCATTTTACCCTTTGCAACACCTCCCACCACCACTCCTGTCCGACACCTTGGAATCTGGCTAGAACCAGGGGGATATGCTAATGAAACAATGGAAAGCACCCTGTTACAACGGGTATCCAAACGCGTTGCCTCCCTCAAGGGAAGAACCCCAGGACTAACAGGACGAGTTACAGTTGCTAACTCGCTCATCCTCCCAATACTGTGGTACCAGGCCCACGTGATAGCCTTCTCACCTACCTTTATAACCTCAATCCGCGCGCTTATCCAGGGCTGGCTGTGGCCTGGTTTTCACCCTCCTATACGGATGGAAACACTATTTGGCCCACGCTCAAGCGGAGGCTGGGACTAATAGATTTTGAGAGCCACGCCAATCACATCCTAGGTACCTTATAAAGAAAATCCTCGCTCCAGACCTCCCGCAACAACATTGGTCCAGAGCAGCAAGGACTAACTTTGCACAGGCGCTCAAATTAACCAACCCACATAGTCCACTCAGACTATTTTATACCTTGCCAAGCACCCTATTGCAACGGGTCCACATGGAACCTCCTCTCATTTCAAACATATCCTCCAAACTATCCGCCATATGGGATGGACCATAGAGAACATGGGTACTATACAGGGAAGGGGACGACCCAGCCCCCAATTCAAATTAAGAAACCCAGAAAACCACCCCCAGAGGGATATGCTCGCAACAACTCCAAGCATAGCTAGGATAGAATACCTAGATATGTTGGACATTCCTTATGATTTAACCACACAGAAGGCAATGTGGAAAATGACTCACCACCCACTCCTATAGCCAAGGATAAGAGCAAACGCCTGGCGCTGTCTGAGAAGGACCTATAGGACGGCGGACCTTTCCAACTCCCTCCACAAAACATGTGCATTATGTGGAGAGGAGGGATCCCTACATCCCCGCCTAGAAACATGCCCCCCAACCAAGGCTATATGGCAGGAAGTCGCACGCCTGCTTAAGATCCAAAACAAACAAGAATTCTCGATATCAAAGAGCATTTTCGCGCAACAGATTGAGTCACCGATCCCATCTACCCTCCGTTCCCTAATAATACCCATTGCAATGGGGACAATCCACACAATTGCATTAGATGCTTTCAAGGGCACGGTCCCAACCATTCATGGGGTTATTAACAGATTCCATGTTCACTTACTGGAGCACTTCCAATCCTGGATCTATGGATATATGAGACCAAGACAACAGGCGCTCATAGAATCATGGTTCCCACTATGGTTCCTCCACACAGACCCTTTCCTTCACACCTGTTCCATAGCAGGGGAAACCCCCTCGGAGTAGTGCACCAAGCTCCCATACCTGGCAGTCCCGCTGGCAACAGGGGTAACTTGAGTACCCTGGGGTGCCTAGTTTTATGTTTGTCAGTTATTTCTTTAGTTTTATGTATATTTGGTAATGTCTGTCCCCTGGTCGGCTTACCTCAGTTAAATAAAAACAAAACGCCCAAATTGGACAGATCGATTGAATCATACCAATAAAATATCCAGCCAGGTGGGCAGCGAATACTGCTATCCCTCTATGGTGGACAGGGAGGGGGATCGGGGGCTCATCTTTGGCTGCATCCATCTCATCCCAGAGTATGGTGTGTGTTAAGGCAGATAGTAAGGGTGTGGGGGCATCAGCGGTATGGGGTTCAATATTCTTGATTGCTGGAACTTTCAAATAGTTGCCAGCCATCATATTGGCAACGATGTATTTGGCCAAAGCGTCTTCAGCTTTGAGGCGGGCGTCTGGGAGTTTAACTAATGTATCAATGTTGGTTCAGGTTATTTTTGCTTTCAGATTCCGTGCTACTGTTACCACGATCTGGATGGCTTTAGTGACGCTTTTGTGTAAAGTTTTCATATTTTTCTTACTTTGTGTAGTAAGACTTTTGGAGATAACGGGAGATGGAATTCCTCCTGCAAGAGCAGCCACAGATTTGGTGGCAGCTTTGCGGAGCAGATGGCAAGCTGGTGTGGCGGCTGCTTTTACTGCAAGCTGGTGGTCGCTGTAGAACGGTTTGGCGTTAGGTTGTGGGGCATATTTCTGAGGTGGAAATTTTGCATCCCATTCTGCGTTACAGAACCTTTCAACTTGCAGCGATGGTTCATCAATGAAGTTACCTGGTTCGTCAAGTTCACCCAATAATTCCCATGGGTTTTGGTTGAATTGGATTGGGGAATTAGCGTACAGTTGAGGTTTGTTTGATTCATTTGTGGAAGCATGGGATCAAAATGGGATCCAATCTGATGTTTGATTAAAAATTATTTATGGCATTGGGGTGAGGAGGAGGCTGATTGGTGGCTGCAGGTGTAGCTGAAGCAACAGTCTTTGGGGGTGGAGGAGGTAGGATTGTGCCCCAAACCTGAAATTGTATAAGGTGGGTAGCAGATTGGAGGTCAGTGGATGAGTCATCCAATCCATCTGAAGTGGCTGAGTAGGGGCACTTGCGTTTTGAGTGGTCCAACTCGAAACATGATGGATAGATCATCTTCCCGCCCTCAACGCAGGCCCAAAATGGATGGTTGGGCGCTGAGGGAATAATGGTGCACGGCGGAATTGCCGCCACAATTTTACTAAATTCAGGGCTTAATGTGACATATGCCTAAGGCTCAGCAAGTCGTGTGGCCCCATTTGGGACCACAAATTGTAAGATGGGGTTGGAGCCATAGGCTGCCAAACTGTCCATCAGCTCCTGGTGGAGCACTTCAGGGGGGAGGTGGGTGGGCAGGCCAACAAACTGGACCACCAAAAAATGGTGTCCGCTGGGAGCCAAGTCCAAGTTGTGGGGAGAGGGGTTCCCTGGAATACCAGGGGCACTGTTGCTGCAGTGGCAGCGTTGGCTTCACAGGTGAAGCCGAGGTCAAATACCCCTTGTAGGGGAAGAAATCGATAAATCTGGCAGGTATCATCACCGCCTGTGCCATTTTGATAATGGCTTGGTCATGGTATGGGAATAGTTTCCCATATTTGACCCTTAGGCCATAGTGCATGTTGCTCCGGGGGAGCACAAGGGAGCAGCATGGTACCGCTTGGTTATGAGCAAGGTGGGCGTCCAGGTCCTTGGGCGGAACAAATTGGCCCATAGGTTTGGATTGATTGGGTGAACCAGTCCTAGCGCGTTATCTTGCTGGACAGAAAATGGCGGGGGAGTTATGCCGCTGCCCCACTCTGGAGCAGCTGGCAGAGATTCTGAGGTCATCAGAGCAAAACTACTATGGGCGAATTCAATTTGTTTTATAAGTTCATGTAATTTGGCTCAGAAAGTTATGACGAGCGGAAAGAGAGTTTGTCATCAGCTTATTTTGGGCGGTTCATTCATTTTATTTCTGTGAGAATTAATATTAGGTTTTGAGTTTTGGTAATGTCCATTCCCTGGTCAGCTTACCTCAGTTAAATAAAATAACAAGAGTGAATATAATTCAGCATTGTTATTTGTACCATGAGATGAACAATGACAGCAGTGATCTCCTGTTAAGGATGAGGATGAAGATCAGGAAATTGAGGACACCAGACCAAGATCCTAAATATGAAAATGGGTCATATGCCCTGACTGGGGGAAACCAGCTTTCCAGGACTATAATCATCATGAGTAAATCGATCAGCCTGGCACAACAGAGGATCATGTGGATTGCACTATGAGGAGGAAGTAGTGAGGAGAAAGAGGAGGAGAACTGCATGCCAAAGGTTGTCCTGAGCAGCGTGAGTGCATATTGATGTGCTCCACTAGAATCCAAGAAATATTCAACCTGGTCAGAGGCAGTATTTTCCTGTCCCAATCCTATTCTCTCCAGAAATCTATGAAAGAGGGGGATGTGTTGGGCTTTTTGACCACCTTTCCAGCTTCTTTTATTACCATGGATCACTAGGGTATAATTCCATATGACGAGTGTAATAGATACCAGTTGACCTCAATTTTGGGTTAGAAAAGTTTAGGGATTTAAGATAATTTGATTGGTTCAGATCTGTTGGGATCAATCTGGGTTAACGCTTAAGTTCTTGTCGAGCATAGAAGCTGACAAAATGGGAGCATCTGATAGTTGATTGATGATTAACTATCAGGTGTACCAATTGGCAGGTTGGTTGGGTTTCACCACTGACTAATTGTAAATTTAAGGAGTAAGTTGCGAGGCAATTAATGCTTCCTGCAATAAGTGAATTGATCATTTATTTCATAACTTGCCATAATTGGTAACAAGTCCCATTACCTAAGCAGGTTGCTCGCCAAATATGGTTGGTTCACTGGGATCAAGTAAGAAACAAAAGGGGCACATTTTCTGAATCTGTGTAAGCCTCGTGGAACGTCCTTTGGCTCTCAATTGGGTCATCTTCCCGACTCCAAATAAAAAGTCACCAAAGAGGATGGCAGTACCTCTCATCACTCAGGGAAATCTCGCTCACATAGTAGATGAGCGATGGGTGACAGCGTGTCCACTTTGGATTCCACCCCATTACCCACACTCACCTCAGCAGAACTGTTTCAGGGAATTAGTGAAATCTGTGCCAAGATTACCGAATTGAAATTGGTCAGATCTAATTTGGGTGGCAATCTAGCTGATGCCCAAAATTTAAATGGCTGTAAAAGCATGAATAATTAGATATTGGCCGGGTCACCCAACGGTTCCAATTCATTCACTAAACCAGTAGAACAAATAATGGGCGCCATTGAAAAGGGTTCAAAGCCCTCTGATAGTAATTTGGGTGTTGCACCCAATGTGCTGCTGTTGACCAAACAAACAGTTAAACAACCAAGCATGGGTGGGTTAGCCGTCCTAAACCCATTCCCAACCAAATGGACCTGTCCCTATATGGGATGGCCTTGGGGTATTCCTGTCACCCATTGGACCAAACGCCGTCATGCTATCCATCAGAAATGTAGTTGAGCCCTGGTTTGGATGTTTGAGGTTAAACTGACAGAGACTCAGCCTGCCGCCAAATTTTGCAATGTCAGTTTCTAAAGAATAAACCCACCCGTTCCCAAAAAATTTACCGGTTAGGTCAAATTTGTGAAACCTGACCCCATCCTGTCACTACCCAATTGACCACTATTTAATCAGTTGCACGGCACTGAGAAAAATGTTGGTCAATTTTCTTAATTTCCTTTCCAAATAAAATTTTACCAAATAATCGAAATTTTTATTTTCCTTTCTGAACACATCCCAGATGGCATTTCCCTGGTCGCCCATCTCCCCGCACTCCAGGTGGGCTTTACCAATTCTTTTGATATTTCTCACCTTTTTTTGCACCACCACTTCGCGGTATCACATTTCCTGGCTTCATATTAAGTTGTACAGTTGGCAATGCCTCTGGCATTCTGGCTTGCTTTCTGGGTGCTCACGCATCCAGACTGGCAGGTCAGTCTAAATCTCTTCTGCTGTTTCCATGACACTTTGTCCATTTTAGGTCTTTAGAATGTCTGATGAGGGAATCCTAACCATATGGAGAAGATCATCGCTAATGAGACATCAGAGGGAAGTTCAATGGATTAGCTGCCATTTCATGGCCGAGGTGCCAACCAAGGGTTAGGCGCCAAATTTTCTCTATAAATTCCCCTTATAATTCACATTAATAAAGAGTCTAATTTAGCAGAATTATTATTAGTTTAAGTTCTATTCATATACAGGAAATTATAGCTTTGTGCTTTAATTGAAAAAATTTTTATTAGGATAAAGAGCAATTATTGAGGATTCTTAGAAGAGAAGCTGAGCTTAGATGAGAATTGCTGTAGACTCCACAAGGCCAAAGGAAAGGCCGTAAACTAGGGATCTGAGCATGGACCAAGTTAGGCGGATAAGGGTATAAGTCTCTACTAGCGACATTAAGAGTATTTTGTGGAAGAAATACAGGTCAAGCTTTGAACCAGAATGGGTTATCTATTCAAATATGGATAATAGTATTCATACTATTAACAATTAACTATCATCTATCATCAGACAACGTGAATAGTACGCATATCAAACCTGTACAGTTAATCATTTTGTGAGCTTTTGGTTTTTTAATATCATCAAAAACTTCTAAATTTTAACAGACCCCATCCTTCAGTTTTTGGTCTCAAATAGGGTCACACATCTCACAGGGCCTTGGGCATTTTCCATGATATGCCCTTGTTCATATAAAATTTCTCCACTGATCCACCCACATTTCATTTGCTCTTCTGCCCCTGATCATTCAGTCTGGGCCCACATTGATGGTGGCCAGTCGATCTTCCCAGCATGTTTTAGTTGGACCACTTGAAATGCAAATGCCCCTCCCTTGCCGTTTCCTCTGGCTTAAGTCCACCTCTTCCAGTTCCCAACTTACCGCCAATCCCATGGCATTTTCAGTCTGGGGTAGCATCCTGACCCTCCTCCCCCAAAGCCTACTGCTGCCACAATTCCCATAGCAGCCAATAAGGCCCAGCCTCAACACTCATCTACACCCATCCCAGCCAATCAGAAAGTGACTTGTACTAGCATACAAACCCAAGCATCCTCCCAACTTTCATCTAAAATTCAACCATATGCTGATGCCCCAATTTATTACAATCATATTCTTTTGGCCTTATTGGCCAAGGTTTCTGAATTGGGCGATCTTATTGAACTATCATCCTTTACTATAGAACAGCTTTTACAAACTGAAAATGACACCATGTTCTCCCACCAATTTTATATCCCAAAGATGAATTTCAGCGCCATTCTACTCCAATCATCAGCTCACTGTCAAAGGATTTTCTCGCCTGATTTAAACCTCTCTGCAATGCAGTCTTTAAGTCAGTGGCGATGTAAGCCAAGGGTGTCTTTCCCCTATCATCCCAGATCACCTTTCTGCAGCAGATAAGTGGAGCATCCTTAAGCTCCATAAGGTGGCCATGACTCATCTTTGAATGTCATGGCAATTGAAAAACCTTCAAAGCAAAGAGCATCTGCGCAAACATCACTGCCTTCATCAAGCTCCATGAAGCACGTCTCCAGTATGAGCAAGATCTGTCTCCATATAATACCACCTTTGCTGTGGTGCACGATAATTGTCCCAGCCATCCCTTGACAATATTGAGCCCCAAACAGCTGATGCCCCACTCCCTTACTGTCTGCCTGGGCCCATGCCTTGCTTAATGCCAATGATGCTGAGGATGACCCCCTGACCCCACTCACCCTCCACCATGGTCATTAGTTGGTTTGCCATCACCAGCTTGATTAGTATCAAAAATCGCTTTTCTGGTGACAGTGGGCTCTGCTGGTTGGCAGGCAACCAGTATGAAAACTGGTTGGTCCTTGTCAATTTGCCTTAGGTGACACGTCCAGAAGCGCCAGCTGACCCCTTGGTGTGTCACCCACGCTATTTGAGGATCCCCCAGCCTAACCCCAACCAACAAGAATAACATAAACTTATAATAAATGTAGATTAGGCAAAGGAAAATGTATATTGATAGGGAAGCATCAGGTATCTATATGTACATAGGGCTACTGTGCCCATCACTGACCTATTGGCTCATCACTGGACCTTCCAGCCAACCACTCTCTCTCTTGCTGCACTTCTCTCTTCTCTGGTGTCAACCCTATTGCCTCATTTTTCCCAATAACTGATTATTATTTTGGCTTCATCCTTGGCCTTCAGTTGCCAGTGAGCTTCATAATTATTAAATATAAATAAATATCTAATTGGGATTTGACCTTTGAGTTGCTTAGTAATTATATGCTGAAACCTCTTTGGTCACTTGTTAACATTGAAATAACTTAGCTTCTTACCAATGACACATTTTGGATTTCCTAGTCAATCAATTGGGGAATTACCTTTCTCAAGCAATAATTAATTATTAAATATGAGGCGCTGGATACAACCTCGGCCACCTAAAACTTGAGATCATTGGTTTCTGCTGACATTACTTAAATAAATATAAATGGATCATACTTGGCTATATGTCATTGGTGAATCCAGAAACCCAATTTGGGCCATTTATTGGCTTTACTTGATCCAACTTTCAATCTCACTGGAATAAATGGATTCAAAAACCCAATTGGGGAGCACTTACCTAGCAATCATAAAAACCACCTCAAATTTTGGTTGATGAACCATTCCACTGGGATTAACCATATCATCTAAAATTCACTAAACCATTGGTGGAATCCATCTGGTTAATTCTGACATTTCCCCCATGAAATTTGGTTGATAAGCCATTCTGCCAGGTATATGGCTTATCGTCCAGTCATATCAATTTATCAGCAGTTAGTTTATTTAGTTTAATTTTGGTGCCATTTGGTCTTTAAGCAGTTTGGCTATTTTTATTTTTTATTTTATTTCTTTTTCAGTAATGTCCATCCTAGGGTCAACTTACCTTAAAATAAATCATTTTCAGGGTGTTAGGCTTTAAGTTGATCTAAACTTGGGGTTACTAAGCCTTGATTATTGGGTTTGAATGGCAAAGCCCAATTTAATAATGTCAATTAATATTGAATTAAATGATTTTTTTCATAGTAACAGCATTGCTAATCCTCTGGGCTTTTATCAAGCTGTTTTAGTGATTTTTGATTGTCTAGATTTTTTTGACAATTTTCAGAATAATGTTGACAAATTATCCCCATTTCTGACCTTTTATTAGATTTTATGTCCAATTTTGACTCATTAGTTAAATTATATTACCTTAGTTTCCCCACGTGTCAAATTTTTTCCTTTCATGATGGCCCCCTGATTGGCTTTTTTGGGGGATGGGAAATAACTTACAGTTATATAGTTTCTAGAACTCCTTATATCTACACAAAGATTTCTTATTTCTCAATAAAATACTTTTAAGATTCTAAATTTAGTGGATTTGGACTTAGGGTAGGTGGGAGGAAGAACATGGGAGGCAGAGAGGAGCATAAGTAACCTATCTTTTATCTAAGATATTCCCAAATCAGAGATCTTGAAAAGAGGAAGGGCACTAGGGCTTAAGGCCTTTTTAGTCCTGAAAAAAAGTATTTAAGGTGGGTCAACCTTGGGAAAAATATACCACACTGAGAATCTTTCTAGCCAGTACAGATTTCAAACTTGTATTGAACAATACCTGTACTATGGTGAATGCAGGAATTACCCTGCCAGGCTAAACACCCTTCCTTTTTAGTCCTAAAAGGATGTTTAATTTTGTCCAACTTAATAGCAGGTGCCATGGGACTTACAAGTACTTCTTCAGGTGATAAAGGAACGTCAGGCAGACCAAGGCTCCCATATCTCAGATGAGTGATTTGGCTCATTTGGTAAAAGAGCGATGGGTTATTGCCTTACCCCCAAGAATTATCCTTCTTCTGCCCTTTTTCTTCTTCTTTTTTATTAAAATGATAGAAGGGGTTTGCAGGGAGGTGATCCATTCAAGGGGCCTCTGGCGGTACATTAGGGTTCATTTCACTCATAGCCCAGATACTTAATATGCAAATATAATGCCCAAATTTTCCCTGAACACCATATAAAGTCCGATTAGTCAAACAAGTCAGATCAGTTCTTTATTAGTAAAACAGATCGCGGATCAACACCAAAGTCCACTCAATGCACCCCTAATGTCATTCCAAAAATCCCCAAGTTAAAAAAGATTAATGCAAAATTGGCTGTTCCAATCCACCAGTTCAAACAAATCCATGTAAACTTTGAGTCTACTAACCTAATTAAGTTAATAATGGACTCATATATAGAAATTTTATGATGTTATTTGAAATTATTAAAGGCTTCTCCAACCTATAACCCAATTCTCAGGCCAACCATTTGGGAATTTCTCTTGTGACCAAGTACAGGTCAGTGCTTTGGGTTCCCCTCCATATTTCCCTTCCCTCCTATAAAGGCAAATGCACTTCCTTATGGTATGTTTTAGTTTATTATTATTACTGAACTCCTTCTAATAACCCTAAATTCTTTTCTACTTTATTCAGATTCTGCCATTCACACCATATCAATATTCTTTAATGTCATTCTGGAAAATCTCATGGACACACACATAATGATACTAATAATCATAATTGGGCAATAAGATTCATCAATATAGAGATACTCCATGCTAGACTGAGCATATGAGTACTTACATCTCTAATCTTTGAGTTCTGATCTGTTGCGCAAGGTTTACAAGCCTGAGACTTTGATTTACCCTTCCAAACCTTTGCCAATTTGGCATGATCCTCTGTTTATATACTCTCACATTTGATAATAAATGCGGGGAAGGCTGACCAGGGGACAGACACTTCTGAATTTAAACACAAAAGAAAACAAAACTTAGTAACAGGGAAGGCACCCCAGAGAAGCAATGTTATCTCTTGTTGCCAGCGGGAATGCCACTATGGGGAGGAGGAGGGAACGTGTAAAGGGGCCGTAACCACAATTGAACATGTGTGGAGGAAAGGGTCCGAGTTGATGAACCAAACTGGGAACCAGGAGGAGACCAGCTGACGGCGACGCTGTGGGAGGTACCCAAACATCCACGCTTGAAAGTGGTCCACCAAATGGGACTGGAATCTGTGGACAGCTTCTGGGAGGGTGGGGGTAGAGCCTGTGATGGCATCCAAGACAATCGTTTGGATAGTCCACATGGCGATTGCGACCACCAGAGCATGGAGGGAGGGTGGGAGAGGGGAGACCATAGATTAAGCAAACATAACCCTAGACAAACTGAAGGGAGTGTCTGATCCTGGCAAAGCATACGTTGCACCTCACGCCATACCGCTTTAGAGGTAGGGCACTTCTCCAGGTGGTGGAACAGCGTTCCATATTGGCCACACATGACGCAGGATGAGTGTAAAACGTTAGAGCGCTCAGCTGTATGGTACACCCACCTCAGGCAGCGCCACACATGAGAACAGATATGAGGCTGCAACAGAGGGTGTTGTGCATATTTCCAAATGGCTTTCTGGGTATCAAGGGGATAGGGATGTCCATCATGTCCAGGTAGTCCACCCTGGATAGGACATAAGGCCGTGTGGGGATCAAGCCATCTTTAATGGGTATCCCCTGTACCTCCTGTGTGAACCGAGGAGAGGGGCGGCCTCTCTGGGCTGTGTGTCCACAAATACAGATTCTCCATTCAGCGCTCCGCATGGAGAGGAGGATTTGTTTGAAGTGGGGTTTAGTACCATAGGACCTGTGGCCGATGGCGATGGGAAGCCAGATATTTCATCAAGGACTGAGGGTTTGATGAATTGGTAAGTCCCAGGGCGCGGGAGAAGCTGGAGCAGGCTGCGTGGGACCAGTGTTGGGAGGGGATCATAGGGGAAGTGACGGCTGCAATCCAGGTGCCCAGGAACTTGGCAGCATGGGCTTTAAAGTTGAGCAGGCCCATGCCACCATGACGACGAGGGCCAAACATGACCTCAAGCCGCACTGGCGGTGGGCGGCCTGACCAGAGCCACTCTTGTAGAAGGGCATACATAGATTTAAAAAAAAACCTGGGGAGAAGGTGATGGCGTGGGCTTTAAACCAGACTTTGGAGAGGATCATAAATTTAGCTAAAACAACCCTGCCAGTAAGAGAAGTAGGGTGGGCTCTTATGGAGGCGATGCGCTTTGTCACGTTGTCTAGAATATGACTTTCCATTACTGCTGAGGCATACCCGCCTGCCTCCACCCACACGCCCAGATGGCGGACAGGCCTTATGGTAGGGCGTGGCGCGAAGGGGAGCACAAGTTGGATGGTGTTGGGTGAGCAGGGAAGGCGAGCACGTGTGCATGTAGATGGGCCAGGCTGGGCACTAGTTGCTGGGGCCCAGCAGGTTTGATACCGACCCAGGATGATGATTTTGGTTTTGGAGGCGTTCAGTGCAGCATTGCTTACCCAGAAATACTCCTGGATGAGAGCTTCAAGCGCGCGTGCATCTTGATTATTAGACACCCCAACCACACAATCATCTGCAAACCCCATCATCTTGACTGGGGCTTGGCCTGATGCATGGACCCCAATGAGGCGGGCATTCACTTTTCGAAGTAGTGTGTCAAGGCTGAAGTTATATAAGAGTGGGCTAAGGGGGTCCCCTTGGCGTAGGCCCCTTTGAGGGCAAACTACTTCCGTGAGGAAGCCAGGGCCACGCACTGCCATTGTTGCATATTCCATAAGCATTATTGCCCAGCTGATGAAATGAGGGGGTAAGCGGAAGTGATGGAGGCAGGCCCTGAGGTATTCCCATTATACTCTATAATATGCCTTCTGTTGGTCCAAGAATACTAGTGCCTCAGAGACTGTGGACTGGCATGCGTTGGTCACAGAGTGCACATTGTCCCAAATCTACCTTCTGGGTATGAAACCAAATTGTTCTGGAGAGATGGTGGCAGAGGCTATAATCCCTAGACGGTTAGCCATGATTTTAGTTAAAATTTTTGTATCTATGTTAGTTAAAGAGATGGGGCTCCAGTTGGCTAGGTCTAACTTATCCCCTTTCTTGAAAAGTGTGACAATGAAGGCCTCTTGCCCTCCTGGTAGAAGGCGCATATCCAGAAGGCTCTGGTTAAGGGAGGTAAGCATTAGTGGAGATATAGATATTAAGTACTGCTTATAGAACTCATATGGAATGCCATCAGGGCCTGGGCTTTTCCATTTTGGTGCACCGCGGACAGCAGACCAGAGATTGGCCAGAAATCAAATTCATTAACTCCGGTTATTGGGAAATGGTGCAGCTGTGAGTGCTATTAAGAAATTTAGCCATTTTTGCTGGCTGAATTGGATTGGATCGGTACAACTTGGAGTAATACTTTTGTATTTTGATTGCCACTTTGGTCAGAATATCCGCAACAGAACATCCGATCTCCACACCTGTGTGCAGGCCACACTCTGGCGCAGTAAAAAAAATTTTTAAAAAAAAGCAGAGCACATGCCACCCTCTGTAATGTTTTTGGCCCTGTACTGAACACAAACCCGATGTTTGTGTTGCCTTTCAAGCGCGTTGAGGTGGGCAGCTGCTTCTGCCCACTTCTGGCCCCAAGAAGGGCTGTAGCCTATGGCTGGGATGTTGGAATCCAGGTGTGCCAACTCTGCCAAAGCGCGAGATGACAGCTGATGTAGCTTGTGAGCGTCGGGAGGAGAGATGGCAAGTGTGGCAGATGGTATCCACTTTAAAGGCTGACCATGAGGAAACTAGGTCCGCGCAAAATGGTGAATATTCTCTTTTGCCGAAGTTGCTGATTCCTCCCATGTGGAAAACCCTGGCGACGTGAGTTTGAGTGGGAGGAGTTTGCACCAATGCAGATCCCTAGCCACTGTGACAGGTAAGTGGTAGGTTATTGAGACCAGCCAGTGGTTGGAGAAATCATTTATGATGTGTGGAAATGGGAGAAATGGGGTTGAAATTTCATTGGCATGAGGATAAAGCCAATGCAGGACAATAACCTTAATTGGCCATTGTGGACGTGGGGGCGCGTCATGTTCTTGAGCAGCGGAGCTTGCTGTGGCAGCGCGTCTAACAACCCAAGGGTGGCCTTTAGAACGCGAATATATGTGACCCTGGGGCATGGGATGAGGAAGGCCAACATTCCGTGGATGTGTTTAACCAACAGTTCATGTTGCCAACTACAAAAGGGTCAGGGGGTAACAGAAGGGATTTGACTAATAAGAAAAATTCCTGACGCTCTCATGCACAGGTCAGGGCATAAATGTTGATGATAGCGTGTGCCACGTCAGCCCACAAAAATGTGACAACAAGGACTCAGCCATCGAGGAAGGATCCAGATGATAAAAATTTAAAAAAATTGTTTTTCTGAACAAGCACCCCACAGTTCTCAGACCAGAAGGATAGGGAAGGGAGGAGCATGGTTTTCCAAGCGTCCTCGGAACCTCACAGACAGTGGGATTCCTGGATGGCCAGGATGTCCATGGGTAAATTTTTTTGTAAAAAACTCAGTTTCCTAGCCTGGGATAGTAAGGCCTTGAGTCCAGCGATATTCAACATCCCTAAAGTGAAGGCTTCCCCTATCACATCCTTGGTGCAAGGGGGTGGGCACTTGGGCCCACCAGCCTCCTCTGTATCCCCACAGGCCTTCACGGCGGTGTGGGTGTTTGCAGCAATTCTATCAGAAGATTTGTTAATTTTAGCAGACTTGTTCACGTTGGCTTTTGCCTTCACTTTTGGTTTCCCCGCTGTTGACGAATTTTTCTGCGGTGCAGATGAGTTTGGTGCACCAACATTCAGGTCAAAAAAATTTTCAGTTAGGTTGGAGACCAAATCAGTTCCAATTGGGGCTTGGTTGCAAAGGTCAGTTGAGATTGAGTCGCCAATCAGATCCTTAGATTGGGTGACCCAATTGGCTTGGGCATCCTAATATAATTGGTTGAGAGATTCCTGAGATGCTTCCGCTGCAAAGGTTTCAATGTCCTCCTGGCGTTGGGAGTGTGGTATAGTGGAGGCGACCTTGGCCACTTCCTTGGCCGCGGCCCTGTGGGCCTGTTTTGCCTTCTTTCGCTCTTGAGGAGAGACAGGCTTTACTGATAAGTAGCAGTCTTGTGCTCCCCATGGGAAGGCCTCTTTGGTACTGGTGGTTGGTTCATAGTGAGCCTCCCTGTTGGTCATGGCTGCCAAGGGGTGCTCTTGGAATGTGATGCCCTCCTTGGTGGGGCATGCATGTGCCTTATGGCTGAATGCGTCACAGTGGGTGCAGATGGGGGGTGTGCTGTCTATGGTTACCCAGAAAGGGTGGGTGGTATGTTCTTCGATGTTAATAAAAGTGGAGTGTGGGATCTGAGTTAGGTCCTTCACAATCTCCTCGGTTGGGGTCAGAACTGCAATGGCTTTGCTGGTGCACAGGTGTGGCATCAGCATAAAGCATTGCATCTTGAAGGATTGTATTTCGCCATATATGGTGAGACCAGCTTTCAGATGCTGCTCCAGAACAGCACGCTTGACTGTAGTGGGCAAAAAGTCAAACATGAGAAAATTTTGGTTGGATTTTGTACATCTGGTGCCCTTGGTTTTGACGACCTGCTGCCCTTCAGGAAGGTCAATCACTATGTGCACGGCAGCAGCTTCATCTGCTGCCTCCTTGTTTTTGAAACTGAGAACCAGCCAACTGCATGACATGGATTGAGGTGCGATGTACACCACAAATGGGAAATGAGTGTGCACATCCCCACAAATTTTTATACAACGCTGTTTGTTGAATATCCAGGAACACCCAGACTCTGTATTTCACCGATGAGAGTGGTTGAGAGTGTGGCGTGTTGATGTACTGGTTACATCATGCCTTCCAAGTGAGGATTTCTGGGGAAATAGTAACCACCGGTTTTTTATTTTAATCTAATCCACCGGTTTCTCTGAGGCGTTTTTGAACGTTGGAAGTCGCGGGCCTACCACCTGTGCCTCTTACCTTACTTGCCCAACTGCTCCCAGACATGAATGCGAACTAATCTCCTCTGTGAGATTATCAAACCAAATTCAGACTTGAATTGAATAAGTTGCAAAAGTGATTGCAATGAGAGAAAAAGTCTGTAGGATATAATAATTGATTTTTTCTAATTAATTTTTAATTAGCTATATATACTTTCACATTGCTCAATCTAATTTTACCCAATAAAAAACTGTGAGACTTGAAGAAAGTTGCCATCACCCCTGCCTCTTCTAATTCTGGAGCTACAGCTGAAAGACTATGCATTTGTGTTTTCTTCAGCTATTTGGTTGTTTATGATGGCCTTTAGTATATGTTTAAACAGTTTACCCCTCACTAAACCCCTAGAAATACCCCTTAGAAATTTAGGACACCTGTGCCCCTGGAATTCTGGGCTCTTTACTGGGTGCTAACACAACCAGATTGGAAGCCCAGCCTTTTTCCATTCAGATCCATCCTAGAAAAATCAATTGTCCACCCTCTATACATTTATGAGGTGATCCAAAACTTGTGGAGGCTTGTGAGTTAACTGTAAGACGAGTTGATCCTTATGCCCATATGCTTCTGATATGCGCCCTTTATCTGTTTACCAAATTTGCAAAATTCATGGAAAGCACCTTTGAGGCATTACAAGGAGAATGCAAGTTTTGTTTTATTGGTCTTGGGTGAAACTCATTACATTGCTATAATGCTATTGTGGCAGTCCAGCACTCATGAAATCTGATGTATGTTTGACTGTATGTAAGCAACAAGATACTTAAGTATATATTTCTGTTAATTAACCATTCAAGAGAGGCTAGTTGTGACTTAAAATGGGATAATGCATTTAATGATTGAAGTATTGATTTTGATCATGTTGGAGAAAAGACATACCAAAAATATTTCTTCAGGTTTGTTAGCATTTGAAAGTTATCATCCATTATAGCCATTCCATTATGTTTCTTAGCTTTTTAGAAGTAATATTATTCTATTTTCTTGTTGCAATTATTCTGGTCTTTAAAATCTGCTAGCTGTGTTTCCAATGACATGTCTTCCTGGTTATATTGATTATACTGTGAAGAAGGGTGTATCTGAAGTTTTCATAATTCTTGTTGCATGCCTTCCCTTTTAGTTCACTATGAATTTGCAAAGACACTTAAAAGAACCGCTGTTGTTTCTTGATAGACCTTAAATGGTTCCAGTTGGTACAAAAATTAGTTGATTGGATGGATTGGTGGCCATTATAGTGACTACCCCTATCAATTTTTGTTAGGTTGCTCACAATCTAAGGATCTGGTGCATTGTAGAACGAGTTTTGAGTGCCACTAATACGCTTGGAGAGATATATGACGATATTTTTAAA
Organism: Massospora cicadina; assembly: GCA_022478985.1. NCBI lineage: Eukaryota > Fungi > Entomophthoromycota > Entomophthoromycetes > Entomophthorales > Entomophthoraceae > Massospora > Massospora cicadina. Next base: position 90,093 of record JAKSZP010005316.1, on the reverse strand, counting down.
AAGAAACAAATTATATAAATTAACCATATAAAGATGTATCTTTATTTTATAGAAGATTCACACTGCCGTTTATTTATAAAAATACTATGTATATTTTATACCTAAGACAATAAATACTCTAAATCTAATAGTTGTATATTAAATATACCCTAATACCATCACATTAGCGCTCTCTATAATTTTAGATAATCTTAAACCTAGGCCATCTAGCTGATCACCATATTGCATAGGTTTCTTAAGGCCTGGCGTTTTTTAGTCTACACTGAAATCTAAATTTTTTGTTTTGCCTATAATACACTTCATTATTTAGGTTAAAATGTCGAGAAAATTTATGACAAGTAACTCTTTATTTATGTTTTGACACATCATATTAACAATTTCCTTTTTGAAATCCGTTAAAGCTCTGATATCCTTGCAAATAATCTTAGATGTTGATTTTAACATTAGTTTATTTCTTATGGATCCATCTGCTTAGCTAATCATATATGTTTAGGTAAACAAAGTTTCTGACACACACCTATTTCACATTTGCTCCACATTTATGAACTTTCAATATTATATACTTTTTTAGCCTAAATGGTTGCAATTATCAAGCCCCTATTTTAATTTAATTATAATTTTGCTAAAAAATGACTGGTATGTGGTAAGCTTTTCTTGAAATTAGTCAATTGGCTTTTCTGATATTGTTTTTTTATCTTAAATCTTACATCCCTGACCTTTTTATAGTAAATTTAAGTGCCTCACATTTGGTTAAGCCAAGAACCCACCTTTGCAGAAACTTTAGTTATAAAGGGTGATTTTGTGCTTACATAAAGGAGTTTTTTATGTGTTGACTACTTTCAAACTTTCTTATAGAAAATGATAATGATATAAAAATAAAGTTTTACTTCCTTTACTCCCCCCAGATATTTAATATAGATTTAACATATTCTAAGTTAAGAAACGCTAGTCTTAATCTTTTATGCTTTAGGTTAATTTAATAAAAAAGTAATTATGCATTATAATCATTTTCAGTACCTAAAGCAATAAACAAATCAACATCCGCCTCCAAATTAAATCTCAATAAACTAACTCTTAAGTCCTCTCAATTGGATCAGACAAGAGTGCGCTGTTTTATGATTTAATCAAGAATCGTCAAGAACACAGAACTGATGATAAATCTACTAAATTAGCCCCTCAGCTATATTTTTACAAAAAGAGTGCCTAAAAATCAATGCAGTTTTGAGTACATTATTGATGGAGAACAATTAGAGCATTAATGATGCAGTCTATCCAGAAGAGCTTGAAAGATTTAATTGTGAGGAACCATGGAGGTCTACTCAGCATTGCATTGCTCACTTACCAATAGATATATAATCTTTTTAAATCAATAAAGTAGTCTCCTGCCCTATCTTTTTGTCTTAGTTGAACGCGTTAAATTTGGGTTTGAGCAATCATCTAGATACCATATTAATACATCTTTTTGTACCATAACTGATAATTAGATAGCGGGTTTTTTATATAATTGTTACTATGCCATGTGGCCTCAGCTTTTATATATAGTAGCATAAAGTATTATTCACTATTAAGCAGACCCTAAACCCCATCAGTGCATCTCTCATCCCTAAAACTAGTGGCTTCCAATGTTGTGGCCTTACTAATTATACCTCATCCAATAATATTTTAGCATGCTATCTTATACTGCCTGTTGGAGATTTAACCAGGAAATATTCCTCACATATTAAAGAAATTAGTGTATTAATTTGTTGAGGATTATTGCCAACTAATTTACTAGTTTTGAGTTTAATATTTAATGATAACAACCTCAATTTGTGCTCCCTATTTGGTTAGGTGAGCTGTCTTGATCTTCCAAATTAAAAAAGTATTTTGGGATCATCCCTGATAGGGAATTGGTGGGCCTTGACATCTGTGACTGAGGCCAAGGATGTAAGATAATTAATATTATCAACAAATATGGTGATTTGCAATAAATAGATTGGTAAAAATATTAGCAAAGGATCCTGATAGAGTTTTTAATCAATTTCAGAACCAGCAACTAATGCTGAAAATGTTGGCCAATCGAAGACTAATTGTTTAGGTTCAGCAGAATCATGGATCAACGCTGACTGCAAAATTTTGGGTGATTATGAGAATTTTCAGCAAAAAGCCAATGTTTTATTTACAACCATCTGATGATAATTTCGCTGCCTTATATCCAGGTTTGGTGTAATCCTATATTGATACCAACTCCATGTGAAGATGGTTGTGAGATTTTTGAGTGAAAAGCCAAAGTATTCACTAAAATCATCTGATTTTAAGTTTGCTTTTTAATTTGGAGTACTTGTGACTTATGCCAAATGTGGTGATCCATTTTTTATTAATTGTTAAAGTTGAATCATATTTTGATTTTGAGAGTATTGAGAACAATCCTAACCAGAAATATGTTTAAATTTGACACTGGCAGCTTATGCTGAGTGTCAATTTTCACCAAGATGCGCCCACAAGGTGCTAATGTAGGGGAACCCAACAAGTAGGCTGACTGCAAGGGGCTGGCATCACCCAAGAGGACAGGGGCGGCTCCAGATGCAACAATGGATGAGACTCCATTCATTTTGATAACTTAAACTTGATAAAATATAAGATAAAATAGATCTTATGAACGAAAGTCTTTTATTAGAATAATAATTAGGGATATTTATAGTGTATTTGGGGACATGTGGCTCTAAGATCGTCATGGCCCTGTCCAAGTAGGGTTTCTCCTGACCTTCTGGATTGCCCAATATTCTGACCCTTACTTGAATCAAGACACCCTCGTGACCAGGTCAGGTGAGATTCCAGGTCACATGTCCCAGGAAATGGGATTGTACCATTTCCTCAAATTTGGGGTAACTTATACTAAGCCCAAATTCGATATACTTGTAGATTCTGCTCTTCTTTTTGAATCTAATAATCTATTTAGGATTTACACCCCTTGAAGGGGATGTTGATCCTTCCCCTGGACAAGGCTTACACCTAACCCAGTAAAATACCAACACGGAGGATATCAATATATTTAATTTGATTATGATGAATGAATGATCATCACAATCATGGAAATTCAAGAATGAAGAGTTAAGAAGAGAGATAATCGCCAGTGAGAGTGCTGACGAATTCTAAGCAGGGAGAATTGCCAATGAGAGTGATTACAATGCTGGCAATGAATGCCAATGACGTGGATAGACAATAAGTGCTTATAAATAGTTTAATCTATCTCTTAATAAAATATTTTTAAATACAATCTTCATTTTCTTTACTTTATTGTGGATACCTACCTCTGCTATTTTAAATTAAATGTAGTTCAGCTTGTTTGGTGGAGGAGGAATGGACGAAACCCCAGAGGTTAGGTGCTGGGTAACACAGCTGAAGTGGTCAGCGCAACCAACTCCTAACCTGGAATTACAGAACAACCGTGGGAACTGGATCAACTAGTGAAGCCAGTGATGGAAAATCGGGGATTATCCATGAGGTGGAGAAGCAAGGGATCAGGCCACCCAGTTGGGGGTGAACTGCTAGTGCTCACCAAAAGAGGCTAATTTGCTAAGGTGAAGTTGATGTCTAGCCAGATTGGGGAGTTGCCTGCGGCCCTGTAAGGAAAGGTTACTAATGATGGTGGAAAAGCAAGAGCTAGAAGTTTTCATACTGTTTGTCCTGGCGCACTAATATTCACCTATTATTGAATATGAAAAATTCTCAGCACTGCCCCTCAGCGTTGTAAAACTATCAGTTATAAGGCCTTATATTTATTATAACAGTTATCTGGTAATTTGAATGTATCCAGTATATTGCATCTTTATATGTTAATGTCTTGACATTATTTATTAACTTTCTGGCCAATTTGTTTATATCTAATCTAGTCTTCCAAAAAATTTATCTCTCGTTGCAATTACTTTTGCAACATTCATTAAATTCAAGTCTAGAAGAAGTTTGATAATCTCACTGAGGAGATTAGTAGACGCCCATGTCAGGGAGCAGTTGGGCAAGTAAGGTCAAGGGCACAGGTGTTGGCCCCACGACATCCAAAGTTTGCAAACGCCCTGGTGAGCCTGGAGGAATAGATAAACTCAACAAAAAACCAGCAATAACCATTTCCCCAGAAATTTTAGCTTGGCAAGCGCGATGCAACCAGTACATCAATACGCCACACTCCCAACCACTCTCATTGGTGGAACATGGAGTACGGGTATTCCTGGATATCCAGCAGATGGCGCTTTGAGAAAAGTTTTGTGGGGATGTGCACACTCATTTCTCTAACGCGGTGTACATCGCACCTCATTCCATGCCACGCGGTTGGCTAAATCTAGGTTTTGAGAGCAAGGAAGCAGCGGATGAAGCTGCAATGGTGCACGCTGTAGTAGACCTCCCAAATGTTCAGCGGGTCATCAAAACTAAGTGCACCTGATGGACAAAATTGAATCAAATTTTCGTCACTTTCAACTTTCTTCCCACTATGATCAAATGCAACGTACTTGAACAACACCTGAAGGCAGGGCATGCCATATATGGCGAAATACAATCCCTCAAAATGCAGCACTTTATGCTAATGCCAAGCCTGTGCACCAGCAAAGCAATTGCAGTCCTAACCCCAGCTGAGGGGATAGTGAAGGATCTAATCCAAATTTCATATACTGCTTTTGTCAAAATTGAAGGAATGCCACCCACACTTCCAGGGTCACCGTGGACAGCGCACCTCCCATCTGCGCTTTCTGTAGCGCTTTTGGCCACAAGGCCCACACTTGCCCCTCCAAGGAGGGCATCAATTCCAAGAAATTCCCTCGAATTCAATGTGCAGAGGTGAAGCCCACTATGAACTGACTGCCAATACAAAGGCAGCCTTCCCATGGGAATTGCAGGGATGCTACTTACTAGTAAAGTTAATATCCCCTTAAGAGCGGAAGAAAGCCAAACAGGCCTGCAAGGCGGCGCCCAAGGAGGTGGCCAAGACCACTTCTACTATCCCACCCTCCCAGCTCCAGGAGGACATCGAGACTTTTGAAGCAGAAGCAGCTCTCAAATTCCTCAACCAATCAGATTGGGACGCCCAAGCTGAAATCCTGATGGGTGAGTTGGTTTCACCTGACCAATGCGCCTAAACATTAATTAGAACCGAATCAGTATCCAACTTTCCTGCCAACATTTCACTTCCATGCGGTGGTGCACCACAAATTCATGCACCGCAAAAATCTTGTCCTGAAGCAGGGAAAAAAGTGAAAGCAAAAGCCAATGAAAACCCAACTGCTAAGGCTACCCATACCGTCATTTATGTAGCATCACATACCCAAGACGCCAACAAGTGCTGTGAAGAACAAGAGAAGGCAGAAGGGCTTGGGTGCCCTTCCCCTTGCACCTAAGGTGCAATGGAGGGAGCCTTTACTTGAGGGATGTTGAACATTGCTGGACTCAAGGCCTCGCTGTCCTGGGGTAGGAAACTGAGTTTTTACAACAAATTTTACCCATGGATATCCTGGCCATTCAGGAGTCCCACTGTCTGCACAGTTCTGAGGAAACATGGAAAACCATGCTCCTCCCTTCCCTCTCCTTCTGGTCTGAGCACTGTGGGGTGCTAGTTCAAAAGAACAATAATTTTAAATTTTTATCATCTGAATCCTTCCTTAGTGGCCGCATCCTCATTGTCAATTTTTGTGGGCCAACAAAGTGCATGCTATTGTAAATATTTATGCCCTGACCTGTGCACAAGAATGTCAGGAATTTTTCTCGTTGATCAATTCCATTCCGTTGCCCCCTGACCCTTTTGTCATTGGTGACATGAACAGTTGGTTGAACCCATCCACTGACCGCTGGCCTTTCTCATCTTCACCACCACAAGGACACATTGAACTCCACGTCCTCAAGGCCACCCTAGGGTTTGGTCAATACTTTGCCACGTCATGCTCCACTTCTTGAAAACATGTCATGCCCCCATGACACAGCGGTCAGTTAAGGTCCATGTCCCAAATTGACCTTATCCTTGCGCCATTGAAATTTCGTACCCAAATTTCCCATTTCACCACAATGAAGATCGATTTCTCTGACCATAGGATGGTTTTAATATCCTTCTGTTTATCCAACCCAGCAGCTCGGGATCCAAGTTGGTGCAAACTTCACCTGGCCAAAATTGTGTTGTTGAGATCTTCCTTGTAGATGGAATCCATGACCATGGCTCCAGAGTATATTGCACCATTTTGTGCTGATCTAATATCCACCTGGTCTGCCTTCAAGGTGGACACAATCCGCCAGTATCGCCACCTTTCCTCCCAATGCTCACAATCCACCTTGGCAGTCATCTCGCGTGCTCTGGCAGAGTTGGCCCACCTGGAGTCCAACGTCCCAGTCACGGGCTACAGCCCTGCTTGGGGTTGCAAGTGGGCGGAAGTAGCCGCCCACCTTAAGGCTCTTGAGGAACAATACAAGCATTGGGTTTGTGTTCAGTACAGAGCTAAACATATCACAGAGGGTGACACATGCTCCGCTTACTTTATTTGAAAATTCTTTGCTCCGCGCCAGAGCTTGGCCTGCACAAAGGTGCAAAGGCCAGACAATTCCGTAGTGGTTATGCCGGCCAAAGTGGCAATCAAGATACAAAACTATTAGTCCAAAAATTGTACCAATCCGAACCAATTATGCCAGCCAAAATAAGAAATTTTCTCAGTAGTGCACACATCTGCACCTTTTCCCATTTCCCAGAGTTGGTGGATTTGATTACTCCAGATGAACTCTAGTCCGCCATCTGCGGTGCATTGTATAGGAAATGCCCAGGCCCTGATGGCATTCCTTATGAGTTTTATAAGAAGTATTTCAAGGAATTATCCCCATTGTTGCTTGCCTCTCTTAACCAGTGCCTTTTGGAAATGCGCCTCCTTCCAGAAGGGCAAGAGGCCTACACCATTATGCTATTCAAAAAAGGGGATAAGCTAGACTTGGCCAACTGGCGCCCCATTTCTCTAACCAACACCAATACTAAAATTTTTACTAAAATCAGGGCTAACCGTCTAGGGATTGTTGCCTCTGCTATCATCTCCCCAGAACAATTCGGTTTCATACCCAGAAGGTCGATTTGGGACAACATACACACTGTGGCCAACGCCTGTCAGTCCACGGACTCTGGTGCACTAGTATTTTTAGATTAACAGAAGGCCTATGATAGAGTTAACTGGGATTACCTCAGGGCCTGCCTCCACCAATTCCGCCTACCCCCTCGCTTCATCAATTGGGTGATGCTGCTATCAGAATCTGCCACAATGGCTGTGCGCGGCTCTGGCTTTCTCACGGATGTAGTCCTCCCTCAAAGGGGCCTACGCCAAGGGGACCCTCTTAGCCAACTCTTATATAACTTCAGCCTTGACACACTTCTTCATGATGTGAATTCCCGCCTTACTGGGATCCATGTGCAAGGACAAGCCCCGGTCAAAATGCTGGAATTTGCTGATGACTGTGTGGTTTGGGTGTCTAACAATCAAGATGCACGCGCGCTTGAAGCTCTTATCCAGGTTTACTCCAGGGTAAGTAATTATGCACTCAACGCCTCCAAAAAAATCATTCTCCTTGGTCGGTATCAAGCCCGCTTGGTCTCAGCGCCCTGTTTCCTATCCACCCCATCAGCTAGCGCACGCACTTGCTTACCCTGCCCACCCTACTTGTGCTCCTATTTGTGAAAAGCCCCACCGTTGGACCGGTCTGCCATTTGGTGGTGTGGCTGGAGGCAGGAGGGTACGTTTCAACGGTGATGGAAAACAATATTCTGGACAACGTGACAAAACGCATAGCCTCACTAAGAGCCCATCATACTTCCCTTACCAGCAGGGTTGTAGTAGCCAACTTTATACTCCTCTCCAAAGTTTGGTTTGGGGCCCATGTCATCGCTTTCTCCCCAAGTTTCTTCAAATCACTGTATGCCCTTCTGCAAGGGTGGCTTTGGTTGGGCCGCCCACCGCCAGTGCGACTGGAGGTCATGTTTGGCCCTCGCCATAGTGGAGGTATGGGCATGCTCAACATTGAGGCCCATGCTGCCAAAATCCTGGGCACCTGGATCGCTGCCACCACCAACCCTAGAGTTTCAACCCAACGCTGGTCCCGCGCGGCCTGCTCCAAATTCTCCCATGCCCTGGGCCTCACCAACCCGTCCCACCCACACTCTCTGTTGAAATATCTGGCTTCCCATCCTTTGGCAGCAGGTCCACATGGGACAACACCCCACTTCAAACGGATCCTCCTCTCCATGCAGAGCGCTGAGTGGAGAATCCGTATTTGTGGGCACACAGCCCAGAGGGGGCGCCCCTCTCCTCAGTTCACCCAGGAAGTACAGGGACTACCCATTCTGAACGGATTGATACCCACGAGGCCCCATACCTTGTCCAGGGTGGACTACCTGGACATGATGGACATCCCTATCCCCTTGATACCCAGAAAGCCATTTGGAAGTACGCCACCACCCTCTTCTACAGCCTCATATCTGTTCCCATGTGTGGCGCTGCTTGGCATGTGTCTACCATACTGCCAAACGCTCTAAAGCTTTACACTCATCCTGTGTTGTGTGTGGCCAGTACAGAACGCTGTTTCATCTCCTGGAAAAGTGCCCTCTCTCTAAAGAGATATGGTGTGAGGTACAACGTCTACTTTGCCAGAATCAAACACATCCCTTCAGTCTGTCTAGGGATATGTTTGCTTTATCAATGGCCTCCCCTCTTCCACCCTCCTTCTGTGCTTTAGTGATCACAATCACCATGTGGACAATCCACATGATTGTCTTGGATGCCATCTCAGGGCTCCACCCCCACCCTCTAAGAAGCTGTCCGCAGGTTCAGGTCACACTTAGTGGACCACTTTCAAGCGTGGATGTTTGGATACCTCCCACCACGTCGCCGCCAGTTGGTCTCATCCTGGTTCCCAGTTTGGTTCATCAACTCAGACCCCTTCCTACACACGTGCTCAATAGTGGCGCCTGCCCCTATATACATGATACCCCCTCCCAGTAGTGGCGTTCCCGCTGGCAACAGGAGTCAGCATTAGCTTCTATGGGGTGCCCTCCTATTACATGTGTTCATTTTTTTAATGTCTTATCAGAAGTGTCCATCCCCTGGTTGGCCTTCCCCACAATAAATAAATAAATAAAATGGTCTTCCAATTTAGAGGTTCTGCTTAGTAACCATGGAAAGCACCAATGAGATTTCTGGTAGAGAAGTCATATCTGATGAGGATTGTCAAATGGGAAGGGGATCTTTTCATGAAAAATCTGAAAAGCCAGTTTAAAAATAATACCATTAGCAAGTTTTGGGACACTGACAGTATCTGATCTATAGTGCGCTCTTTGTTTTTAATGAATAAAAACCTATTTTTGAATATTTTTTTCTGTTAGTTTTTATCAGGGTTACTGTCTTCATACAGTATTTTTTAATTGGTTGTTGTTTAACCTGTGCTCTGGAACTATGACAATTCTGAGACGATTTTCACATGTGGTGCTCACTACAGGGGGCTTCTGTCAAGAGAGTATTTGTAACTTTCTGTTCCCAGCAAGGTAGTGTTGGATGCAAAACCCACACTGCTAGGGAACTATCTGTTAGGAAATTGGGAAACAAGAAATCTCAAACAGTGCATGTACAAAAGGGACCCAAGGCAAAGGTGTAGAGCGCGAAATTGTAAGTCCTGGGGAACGTCCTCTGGGCGTTGATCAGGCCATTTTTCGATTTTCAAGCAAGAAGGCACCGAAGAGGATTGCTGTACCCCTCGTTACTCAGGGCAATCTCGCTCACGTGGTAGACAAGCACTGGGTAACAGCTCTTCCACTCTGGATTTCACCTCCAATACCCACACTCACCTAAGCAGAAATGTTACGGGGAATCAGCAAAATCTGTGCTGAGATCATCAAAATGAAATCATTGGAACTAATTCAAGCAGCAATCAGCCCAATGTTCAGATTTCAAATGGTCAAAAAGGTATGAAGACCAATCTATCAGCCAGAATGCCTGACAGTTTTTATTCAGTTAACATGATGATCGAAAAAATCACCCCCTCCCAAAATTGTTGGGGATCATCCTTGACTGGCAGGCAACAGCATCGGACACCATCAACAAGGGTTTGAAGCCCCCTATTGGCAAATCAGGCATTGCGCCCGATGCAATGTCACTGACTGAATGAATGGCCCAGCGACTGAGCATGGGTGGGTTGGGCGTCCCAAACCCATTCCCAACCAAATGGGCCTGCCCCTACATGAGGTGGCCTTAGGGGGATTCCTGCTGCTCTTCAGGACAAATGCTGTCACACCAACTATTGAAAAATGTAGCTAAGCCTCAGTTTAGACATTTGAGGTTGAACTGACAGCGACTCAGCCCACCGTCAAATTCTTCATTGTTGGTTCCCAGTGAACTATTCCACCCATTCCCAAATAAATTTCTGGTTAGGTCAAAATTGAGGGTCCTGATCCTGGCTTGTTACTGCCCCAAATGACTAACTATTTAATCAGTTGCTTGCACTGATAAAATTGTTGGTCAATTTTCATTCCTTTTCCTTTTCAATAAAAATTTGCCAAAAAACCAATCAATTTTCATTGTGTTGATTTTTCTGGCCACATCCCCGATGGCTTTTCCCTGGTGGCCCGTCAGTCCATATACCAGATGGGCTCTACCAGTACTCATGGTCACTATGTCCCCCACCGTCATTGATTGGATTCAGCAAGTCAGATACTTCTGGCACTTTAACCCTGATATCATGAACTTCCAACAACAGTATATGGAGATATTGTGGCCTTACATCCACCATCTATAAGCGAGAATCTGTCTCCTTGTCTCCCCAGTTAAAACAACCCTGTATGTCAATGAACTCATTGAAACTAAATCTGTGATTCCGCCCCCTGCAGCAAGACCTCCAGGGTCTGGGGTGGGCCCAATTTGGTTCGTCATCAGGATCATACTCACGGTTGTTCTACACCAATGATTTATCATTTTGCAATGCCTGGCTCCATACAACATCATTTGGTCGACAATGCCTCTGGCATTCTGGATTGCTTTTTAGGTGCTCATACATCCTGACTGGCAGACCGGTCTAAACTTCTTCTGCTGTTTCCATGACAGATATACAGTACCAGTAAGCTAGAAACAACACAGATTGAGTGGACCCCAGAAGGAAGTCCATAATCAAGTGTAACTCAGTGCCAGGAGGTTTGGGCTCCTTGATCTGGTGGGGACTGGAGCGGCCCAAGGGAGCACCAAAAACTTTAGTAAATTGGCAAAGTATGTAGTGGCCAACATAGTTGGAAACCTCCTCAAAGAGTTCTGCACCCAAGTTCACCCAAGGAACCATAAAAAACGTAGAATAAAACGGGTAAATTTATTTGTGGAAGTCGACAAACAAGGAATGTTGGTCACAAAAACATATTAAAGCGGGTCAGGGTAATCAAGGTTCTGTGGATGTGTGGTCAAGCCTTGACGCTCCAATAGACAAACGCTTCCATCCTTTTTGGTAAAATACACTGAAAGTGCCTTTACAAGAGTGATTGATTGAAGCTGTATTTTACCTGAGCCCATGATTTCATAGCTTGAATGGGATTTGAACCCTCGTTCTCCAATTAACTGAATCAAAAGTCATTGTTCGTTATGTAAATCATTTGTTTCAGGGCCTGGGCCGAGATAAGGGGCTGGGCGTTTTGCACCCATTAGTACCAACCTGGGCATGTTTTGCTTGCATATTGGTGGTGTGTTTCAGGTCAAGAAGAGCCTGAGGTTTCACCTTCTGGACCTCCTGTCACCCAGACTTATCTTTGGCGCTGGTTCTAACTATTAAGTCATCCAACCATGACAGCTTCACCTTGTCTTCATGAGTCAAAAATTATAGATAAGAACTTTGAAACCATAGTTTCTAACTTCTTCAAAACAGGTAATGCGACCCTTTGAAGCTTTAGTTTATGGCATCAATGCCCTACCAAATTATGCTACCAAGGTTTCTCAAGTACAAGCGGATGTGAAAACTCACATACGTCTGCTCTCCAATTTTCTACTAGGTCATGATCAACAATTAAAAGATTTAGTAAAAAATATGGACAGAGCTGTTGACTCAGTTACCAATTTGTATCAGAAGCGTAACTCCTTATGTGAGGAACTTAAAACTCAGGGGTAAACCATAAAGTCTCTGGTGAGTGAAAACAGCGCCCTAAAAGCGGATTTTCAGGCCATTAATCAGACAATGTGTAATATGGAAGATAAGTTGCAGGTGGAACGCTGCTTTTTTCTAAAATATTTTCACAAATCAAGTTGGCCATTCAGTAAGATATTTGCCAGTTCAGACATGGTCCTTTTGTTCTAGAACTCCTGTCATTGATAAAGGGTATTGGTCCTTATGTTATGATCGTAGTTAATTCTGGAACTCAAGATTTTACATCTGATCAAAGCTTTGTCACTCTCCTCCTTGTAATACTAACTGTGGAAGTTATATAGGGTCATCGCAGGCCCCTTACCCTTCAGCCATGGAAATCAATTTATAGTTAACCCTGTCAATTTACCAAAAATCAACAATAAGGTGAATGTGCACAATTTCATAAAAGTATTTAAAATCATTTTTTCTAGAGCGCCTGAGACTGCTAAGTTGGCATCATTAATGAATTCATTAGACTCTTAGAGTCAGGAGTTAGTTATGCCAAGATCAAAAAAGGCCGGCATGTTATATCCTAATGCTAAAAATCTTCTTATCAAAGAGTTTGGCAGAGACAAAAGGATGACCATCTGGAAGATGTATTTCCTGAATATTTAAGTTTAACAGATATAATACTATTCAAATTTTCAGTGAGCATCATTATATTGAAGCGCAGATGCTACTTAAGGCTAACATCATCAATCACATGATGCCCAGATCGCTCTCCATCATTCCTGCGAGCCCTACACAGAAATGTATAGGGTTCTGATACCCATATTTAATGAGGAGAAAGGGTAGCGCATATAGTGATTTATCTCTGTCAATGAGCCATCACTTTTTGAGGCGCTGAACCAAAGGTCGCAGGGGCCTCATAACTTACAATCATGGGATGATTCCTCAGAGTAAGAATTATCTTGGCCTTCTGGGCCTTGTATTGATCAATCTTATCTTACATAGATCACTTGGTATATTGTAAGAACCTAGGCCATTACGCCAATCTTTGTCCAAAATTAAGTATAGACTCAGGGCTCGATTATTGAAACTGTTGCATGAAAGGACTTGGGAAAGACAGGGCAGAGTAGAACAGGGATTTTCTACCTCATTCTTATTTAAAAAATCACTAGTATTAAACATTATTTTACTTCACCTTCCATCCAGTGGAAGGTTGAAAACAATGTGTCACTTCTTATGGCTCAGCAAATAGTTGAAGATCCAGTAATTGAGGCTAGTTGCTCCTGCAAGGAAAGCAAAGGTGAGTTAAAACTAGAGATAGAATCAACTCCTTACATTCCACAGCTAGTACAAGAGCATTTAGTTGGCTCAGGTGATATCCTCAAACAGAAAGAGTTCCAAGTGACTATACTTATTAAAAAATTTTAAGGAATCAAACCCACAATTAGGCTAAAAGATCTAGCTTTGTTTGGATCAAGCGGACACCTTTGAGTTTTATACAATTAACGCTTTGGGATGCTTACTTTATTGATTGTGCCTACATTGCTATTAATTTAAATAAGCTTAAGTTCAGAGCTATCGCAGAAAGTAGGCCATCAGTTAATATTATTTCTACAAAGATGGCTAATAGACTAGAGCTTGCGGACAATTCAAACCATCAAAAAGTATATGGTATGGTGGGACCCCAAACCACTCATCATAAGGAACCTACAATTCTTTGCTACTGCAGTTTATTTCCTTAGTAGTACCTTTTACTGCCCTTGTTTTTTCAGAATAACAGTATTGTCTCCTTCTTAAAACCTTTTTATGAGAGCATATGGAGTCAAAGCTGATTTTAAAGAGAACACACTAGAGATTATTGGCCAAACTCTACTGATATCTTATAATTGGAAGAACAAGACCCCCGCGCCTAAAACTCAAGGAGTAGTTAATTTTGCTTATAGGATGGCATATTCACCATCTTATATCAGTGGCTGCGTGGCCGTAATTGACATTTACCTATCAGGTCATGAATATAAGGGTATTTCGTTATGAGATAGTCTTAACTTGACCATCAGCGGGCCACCAAATTATCATAGGAACTGAAATAAATTCTAAAATTCTCTCAGGGTTCTATGGCAAAATATTTTCCAATTTGGTCAATATAGATCAGAACTGGTCACCACACTGGGGATTATCCTACCCAACTATGGTGAGATTCAGGTACTTCTTTGTGATCTATATGCGTATCATATTCAAATCTAGTGACATCAACTGGTTGCATTTTCTACAACTGCTACCAGTTAAAGAAGTCCAAAAAATTATGAGTTTGGTCACTTTGACAAACTTGGCTTAGTGACTGTACCAAGCAATTTGTTTGCTCGTTGATTCCTCTGGAAAGCCTCTCTGGGTTAATAAAGAAAGAGAAGTACCAAATGATGGCTCTTTTCAAAAGGTGCAATGCTATTTTTGCAAAGGAAAAATTGTGATTTGGGTTGTGCACAAGATGTGCTATACCATATTGACACCAGAAATCAACTGCCTTTACATCTTCATCCAATTAGGCGTTCCAAGGTAGCGGATCAAGTTTTTTGTGCTTAAATTAATCATCTTATGCAGCACATGATGTTAGTGCCCTCTAAAAGCCCTTGAGCCTCCCCCAGTGCTGCTTATTAAGAAGAAAGATGGTTCCACCTGCTTGGGTAATAGACTATTGGAAGCCTAATAGTTTTACCAAAAATGATTATAATCCTTTACCACGGATAAATGATGTGTTAGACCACTTGGGCAGAGTGCAATATTTTTCAGCGATGGATCTAACTTCTGATTATTGTCAGATAGAGTTTGCTCAAGGAGGAGCAAGAAAAATTCGCCATTATTATGGCTTAGGGCCTCTACCAGTCTATGAGAATGCCGCAGGGCCTGTCAACACCCTCACAACCTTCCAGTGGGCTATGGATAGCATCCTCAGATATTTTAATATTCCTGCGTTCTAGTTTAACTAGATGTCATCAACGTTTTTTGGTTTGTTTAAATCATCTGAAACACCTTAAAGAAGTTTTCCGCTGGCTTGCTAAGGCTGATCTATAGATCAACTCACATAACTGTAATTTTACGCAATCAGCTGGAATACTTGGGTTTTTCATCAATAAACATGGCTTGTGGCCCTAACCAGTAGAGTTGAAGCTATTGATTGCATTGTACGATTGAGTAGTAAGCGCAATGTAAAAAATTTTCTTTGAAAATGTTAGCTACTATCTTCAGTTTGTAGAAAACTTCAGTAATTTAGTTTATTAACTATTTTCACCTCCTTAAGAATGGAGTACCCTTTGAGTAGACTGGAAACTGTTAACTTTTCTTTGATAAACTCATACTTATCTTACCCAAGCGCCACGTTATTGTGCCCTGACTTTAGTAAGCTGTTTATTTAAACTGACGCTTCTTCCACTGCCTTTGGGGCAGTGTTAGCTTAATTTCGATTAGATTGAACACTCATTTCATATTGCAGTTAAACATTTGATGTTCACAAACAAAATTATACTGTAATTGATAAGGACTGTCTTGTGGACATTTACACATGCAACAACTCAAGTTTACATCCACAGAGTTAATTTTATCATAATAACTAATCATTCTTCCATAGGTTAGTTAAAAATTTGAAAGAGCCCCAGGATGGTTTGTCCACTGGGCCCTAGATTTACAGGCTTATGATTTTAAAATTCAACATTGACATGGTGTAAAGCATCAAAATGCTGATGGAATATTGTGACTGCCCTCCGTGGCCTTAGTGGCTGATGTGGCTGATGATTTATTTAATAAAATGCTAACTCATAATTATAAAAATGAACAGTGGAAGTTATAAGATGCTTATAAAAATTTTACAGAAGAAAATGTGCTAAAATGGGAAGCTTTATAAGGTACCAGATGATCATTAATTTTTGGTTACCTCAACCAATGGAGCAAAATCAATATTTTTGGGACCTACAAAGCGACATGAAACAGTTGCTTCAAAGAAATTTGAGTTATTAAAACAGCATCACTAGTGGTAATCTATGAACTTAGACTTTCATGTGACCCTCCGCTGTTGTAAAGAATGTCAGGTGGATGGGCCTTACTTAAAAAAGCCACCTCTTATCAACTGATTTAACCCAACTTTTAGTGGCATACCATTTCTATTGATGTTATAGGATCTTTGATCAATATGTCAGGACAATTTAAATACATAGTTGTGGCCATCAATTACCTAACCAAGCAGGTGGAACCAAAGCAGTTTAGGATCTAGGTGCCATGATGATGGCTAATTTTATATTGGATGATATTATTTATTGAAATGGTTCTCAGTTTTTGTTGACAAATAATGGGACCAATTTTACATCTCAAATTATTTCCAGACTCAAAATTTTAGTGAGCATACACAAGAATTTTCTATGCCCTATCATTCTGAGACTAACAGCACCATATAATGGTGAATGGTATTCTTATTGTTATTTTATATAAGATAAATACAGTGAAGGTATCTAGCTGGAACCTTTTCTTGCCGTTCGCCATTTTTGCTTATAATTTATCATTCCATTTAGCCAATGGCCATTCCTCAATTGCTAAACTTTAAGAGTAACCGGCGCTTTCCCCAATTTATGTTCTTGTATCAGTCAAGAGGCTGTGGATCCCTTGAATAATTTTGACGCTGTTGCATACTTCAAGCCAAATACAAAGCGCTGCATATATACCAATATGCTAGTTGTAAAAAGAAAATCATTGAATAGGATAATGCAGGCCAGTGTTTATTCCCTCACTTTGCTGGGGTGATCTCATTTTATATTATGATAATCATGGATCAGACAAACTAGCAAGCTGGATCATATATGTATGGGGCCTTTAGAGGTCATTAAAAAGACATCTACAGATGCCTACACTCTGAAGTATCCTGTTAAAGGTCTCTTTATCAACTAGGCGAATGCGAAGCTCTTGAGGGAATTTTAGCAGAGTTCTGGGCTGAAGTCTCAAGTTCTCAAAGAGTTAGTGACCCCCAAGCACCTTTGCTACTCAATGTTTGGTCAAGTGGGAGGAAATGTTGTAATTATATTTGACCAAACATCTGGATATCATATTTTCATAGTTTTTGATTTCATACTGTAACTAATAAAAATATAGCATATTTAAATGGTTTAGTTGTTACTATGCTACGCGGCCTCAGCTTATATAAAAAGTAGCTAAAGTATCAATTCACCTATAAGCGGACCCTTAAAAGCCCACCAGCGCATCTCTCATTCCCTGATCATATTTGCTTCTGTAGCTATGGCCTTGCTATTTTTATTGCCTCCTATTTTATTTTAGCGTGCTATCTTATACTACCCACGTGCTGGTGTAAACTATTGATAATATGGTCTTATATATTATGGTGGTTAGCCAGTAATTTGGCTGTATACAGTGTATTAAATTTTTATATGAAATGCTTCAACTTTAGTTATTCTCTTTCTGACCAATTTGGGTGATACAAGTTTAGTCTGCCAACTCTCTTTCTGCTCATCATAATTTTTCAAGCCAAATTACACAAATTTGTAAAACAAATCAAATTTTCCCATTGTAGTTTCACTCCAATGTCCTCTGATTCTCCGCCAGCTGCTCCAGCGTGGGGCAGCGGCGAAACTCCCCCACCATTTTCTGTCCGGCAGAAAAACGCGCTAGGACTGGTTCACCCAGTCTTTCCAAACCTATGGGCCAATTTGTTTTACCCAAGGACCTGGACGCCCACCTTGCTCATACCCAAGCGGTACCATGCTTCCCCCTAGTGCTCCCCTAGAGCAACATGTGCTATGGCCTAAGGGTCAAATATGGGAAACTATTCCCATACCACAACCAAGCCATTATCAAAATGGCACAGGCGGTGATGATACCCGCCGGATTTATCGATTCTCGCCCCTACAAGGGGTATTTTGACCTCAGCTTCACCTGCAAAGCTGATGCTGCCACTGCAGCAACTGTGCCCCTGGTATTCCAGGGCACCCCTCTCCCCACAACTCAGACTCAGCTCCCAGCGGACACCACTTTGGTGGTCCAGTTTGATGGCCTGCCCATCCACCTCCCCCTGAAGTGCTCCATCAGGAGCTGATGGACAGTTTGGCAGCCTATGGCTCCAACCCCATCTTACAATTTGTGGTCCCAAATGGGGCCACACGACTTGCTGAGCCTTAGGCATATGTCACATTAAGCCCTGAATTTAGTAAAATTGTGGCGGCAATTCCGCCGTGCACTGTTATTCCTCAGCGCCCAACCATCCATTTTGGGCCTGCGTTGAAAGCGGGAAGATGATCTTTCCATCATGTTTCGAGTTAGACCACTCAAAACGCAAGTGCCCCTACTCAGCCACTTCAGATGGATTGGATGACTCATCCACTGACCTCCAATCTGCTGCCTACCTTATACAATTTCAGGTTTGGGGCACAATCCTACCTCCTCCACCCCCAAAGACTGTTGCTTCAGCTACACCTGCAGCCACCAATCAGCCTCCTCCTCACCCCAATGCCATAAATAATTCCTCCAATCAAACATCAGATTGGATCCCATTTTGATCCCATGCTTCCACAAATGAATCAAACAAACCTCAACTGTACGCTGATTCCCCAATCCAATTCAACCAAAACCCATGGGAATTATTGGATGAAATTGACGAACCAGGTAACATCATTGATGAACCATCGCTGCAAGTTGAAAGGTTCTGTAACGCAGAATGGGATGCAAATTCCACCTCAGAAATATGCCCCACAACCTAACGCCAAACCGTTCTACAGCGACCACCAGCTTGCAGTAAAAGCAGCCGCCACACCAGCTTGCCATATGCTCCGCAAAGCTGCCACTAAATCTGTGGCTTCCCTCACAGAAGGAATTCCACCTCCCGTTATCCCCAAGAATTTTACTACACAAAGTAAGATCAATATGAATACTTTATACAAAAGCGTCACTGAAGCCATCCAGAACGTGGTAACAGTAGCACGGAATTTGAAAGCCAAGATTACCCAAAATAACATAGCCATGTTTGTTTAACTCCCAGACGCCCACCTCAAAGCTGAAGACGCTTTGGCCAAATACATCGTTGCCATTATGATGGTTGGCAATTATTCAGAAGTTCCAGTCATCAAGAATATTGAACCCCATACCAACAATGCCCCCACACCCTTAATGTCTGCCTTAACATGCACCCTACTCTGGGATGATATGGATGCAGCTGAAAGATGAGCCCCCCAATACCCTCTCCCCATCCACCATGGAGGGATAGTAGTATCCGCTGCCCACCTGGTTGGATATTTTGATAGGTATGATTCAATAAATCCGTCTTTTGTGGGCGTTTTGTTTGAATCGTTTTTTTTATTATGATATTTGTTTTTAGTTCGTTAATGTTCATCCCCTGGTCAGCTTACCTCAGTTAAATAAAACAAGTTTAGTCTGCCAACTGAGAGGTGCTACTTAGTAACTTGTAAAGCACAAGTAAGATCTCTGGTAGAGTAGGCATATCTAAATAAATTAGTTAACAGGAAGAGGATTTTTACTGGAGAAGCTGAAAGAACCAATATAAAAAAATTCCACTAGCAAGCTCTAGGACACTAGCAATATCTGATACTATGGTGCGCTCTTTGTTTTATTTAAACAAAACCCATATTTCTAATATTTGATTTTTGGTAGTTTTAGGTCAAGATTACTGTCTTTATAAAGCTCCTTGTAACTGGTGGGTGTTTAACCTGAGAGCTGGAAATACAACACTGCTTTGCAGTTTTTATAGACCGCTCCACTAGTTTTACAGATTTAAGTCTTTGAAATTCAGATTAAAGTCTAAAGAGCTGATAAGCCAAAATAAAGTAGTGCTTACTACAGTGGCCCTCCAAGACACAGTGAAAACGTCTATTAAAAAATGGAGAATAATAACAAACCAAGAAAGGCAATTTTTCCTGATTGGTCAAGAAGCGTAATTCAGTGGATCAGCTAATCTCATTACACAAAAACTACTTTACATCCTGAAAACTTATAATTTTGGGCCGCTAATAATTTACCCTACACTCTGTTGATCAAGCTTAGTATAACCTCCAGTCCAAGAACATCAATGAAATCATAGACCTATTATTAGTATATAATCATGAGGCCATTCCAGTCATTCCTAATCCTCCTCCATGCCTTTTACAAAGCAAGATTTATATACCTCAGCTCTTTTGCGCTTGGGAGACCTGTCCCTGGGAACAAATTTTATCCCCAAAGTTTTGTCCATCCAGCTATACACTACATCCTACAAGTATTTGGCCTACACCATCATAAAGTAGCTTGACAACTAGGACACTTAACTCTTACATTTAAATATTGTCAATTTCTATAATGTGCCTCTTCATTTGTCCATAACGACTGGAAAGCCATTGTAGACAATTGCTATTTGATTAATGATACTCATAACCAGCTTGATATGTTAAATAGTGGAATTTCAGATTACCTTGAGAACCAGTTTTGTCAAAATTCACTATAAATCAAGTCCTCCTAGAGAAAATGCCAGAATCAGATTGAAGACCTCATCTTGTTGCTCCAACGCCATTACCATGAAATTAGCTTCTAATTATAGCACCTCTGGAACTGAATGTTGAAGGGCCTATAGGCCAGTAGGACCGAAGGGCCCAGAGGTCTAGAAGAGTTTGAAGGTCACCACCGACCTCAAGTTCATCCAGTTCTCTGGTACTAACTCCAAAAAACTTAATGACTCCTGTTGAAAAACGTTTTGACAGCACTTTCAGCCCTGCAAGATCAGATAAAAATGTAGTTCAAGGATTCAAGTTCTACTTAGATGGGGTCCCACTAGATCCAGAGTTTTAGTCGATGCCTTGTTGAATGAGATGGGTAATTTCAGTGCATTTGGCAAGCTCACCAACAGCTTTATATCACAACATGATCAAGCCTGGTGAAGTCTCAGAACCCGCTCAAGTAATTGGGTAAACCAGCTCTGACTACGATGTGCCAAAATACAGGCTCTGGAAGAGAAAATCTCCCTCAAGGCCTCATTTGTTTATAAACCGTCACTGGTAAAAATTTCAAGAGGACTTAGAAGGGTTAAAATGGCAATTAGACCAACTGGCCCCTCATGAATATGCAGAAATCTAGTTTTCTGATCCTACCCCTGCCCCTGCCATTAATATCCTTTTCAATCCTATTGTGATTAAATTTAGTCTAGTTTCAAAATAATTTACTCCAGGTTAGTAAAATAAGCCTCTTTTTAAATGATTATGAAATTTTGATGGAGGAGGCCACAAACTGTCAGAAGGTGAAGCTCAGACACTCCTGTATGAATAACATGGCCCATGAGATTGTGACCCCTCATTTAAAGGAATGTTAACCCTGGGTAAAAGTCCATAACTCCCTATTTCAGGCGTTTGGAGGCTTACAGACCTTGCCTAATCATAATCAGGCGTTCATGGCTATCCGTTTGAACAAAGAAAATAATCCTTTGGAGTCTGCAGCCAAATATATGCCCAACCACAACCATTGGTAACCACTAATCATATCACGTTGAATGACGCCATAATTGCTGTAATCTCCGCTTTGAGATCTTATCTTGAGGTCCAACTACAAATGATTAGACAGAAAAGTAGCTTCAATTGTATCTGGGAAGTTAAAATAGCTCTTAATAAAATACCCTTAATCCACCTTGAGTCCCAGGACCTCCACTTTGACTTCAACCAGCCATTCTTGAATTTACGTTGTTGAGAACCAGATGGCTCTCAAATCTTGGTGTACTTATTGTAACAGATTCCATCATAGCGCCAATAATTATTAGAAGAGTCTTGATGAGGAGGCGGGAAAGGGCAGTCAGCATGAAGAATGAGGCTCTTCATGCTGACATTCCTTTACCACCTCAAGAACACTCAATGACCTCTACCAAGTCTGATGCCATTGTACCTAGATGAGATAAATTTTTACCAGTTAATATAAAAACCCAATACTTCTTACTTTTCTTAAAAAAATCTCCTATGTTTCTTACTTTGCCCCATCAATTTTGGAGCTTGTTGAACACAAGATTTTTGTTTAAGTCAATAAGTTTTCTTGCACACGCCATCGTTGACTGTGGTTCCCCAATGAATGTCGTTTCATAAAACTTAATAAAACAAAATCAAGATAGCTCTTGATTTACCTCACTACATGGAGTACATCACGGCGGTACTAAAATGCATTTGGTCCATTAGGGCCTAATACTAGCTACCTATTCTCTTCTCTGAGTTCTCACTTAATACCTTGTTAGTTGCTTTAAATAACCCTAGCTATGACATCCTTCTTGGGTACAGTTTATACATGACAAATCTGCCATTATGCACTATGATGAGGGTTTCCTATCTCTCTTAGGACATAGTGACCCACTTATTTTTGAGACCTCTTACAATGTCGAGTCAAAGTTCAAAGATTGGTTTCCTGTTGGAAAGATAAAGTTAAATTAATATAATGAATACCATTTAAGATGCCTATAAGACGAAAATAGCCTTTCATGAAGTATGTGGGAAAGAGATCATGCTTATCTACTTACAAAAATCGATTACTATATCGCTCATGTCCCAGGTCGTTATCAACACAAGGGTAGATTTCAATATTCCATAAGGACATTTGTTAGAGAGATATTAAGCGTGGATAAATCATCAATCAAGTAAGTCCTGACCTGCTTGTAATTTTATATACTGCTTATGCTGGATCCATATTGGTGCTGCTGTCTAGCCTCACTAACGAACTTAGGACAGTTGGGCCTAATACTCCAGCTGCTTATGTTCGCCTACTTTCTGTAGAGCAAGTGGCAACGTGCCTAACTTTGAGTTTAAGTATTTTGGTTTAGAATTGTCCACATCAGTAGCCACAATCAATATATCTATTAGGCGCAAGCTAACCAGTAAGCAATTGAGTCATGCTAAGCATTTACTAAAAGAATAATCCGACCTTTTTCTTGCCCTTCATTTATGATTCATAAAAATATATGCCGCTATTTATATATGTCAGGGTTGAGGACACTAAACCAATCTTATTTTATCTTCACTAAAATGTTAGGTCAAAAAGCTCAAGTGGTTATTGAGATTAAGTAGCTACTGAAGGCTGGTTCTCTATTGCCTTCCTTATAGCCCTTGGGTCTCTCCCTTTTTATTAGTTCAGAAAAATGGTAGCCATCATGTGATGATGGGCTATTGAAGGCTTAACTCCATTACAAAGAAGCACAGCTACTTTGCCCAAGAATTACGAATCTCTATTGTTGCTTTCCAGTCCCAATACCTTCCGCAATGCTTATTGCTAGTGGATACTGGCAAGTAGAGCTGACAACTGAAAATAATCCATGTGCACTTATAGACAATGAGGGGAATTTGAGCCAACCAGGACGCCTTAGGGTCTCTGTAACGCGCTTACCACCTTCCAACGCACCATCGACGGTATCCTGGGAGCTTGAAGCTATTCTATCTCCTTGTATACTCTGACTGTATAACTGTCTTCTTGAGAACATTTAATGGCCATATGGAGCATCTCCTTTAAATCTTTAGTTGTCTTATAAGGCGTCCACTAAGCTCAAGCCTTTAAAGTGCTCTTTCTTTTAATCTTAGATGGGCTTTTAAGCCATAAAGTCTAAAAGCATGGAGTTCAGCACATTCTATATAGAGTTGCAGCCATTGTAGATGTACCGCCCCGGAGCCTCAGTAATAACCAAGTATTCCTAGGCTTTATGGTCTATTATTGTCAATCTATCCCTCAATTTGCCAATATAGATGAACCCCTAATGTATCTCCTGCAGAAAAATGTTACTTTTTAGTGGTTGACTGATCAGGTACAGGCTCTTAATATGCTGAGGACCGCCTTTGCATAAATCCCATTTTCTCACCCACTTCTCAGCTTGAAATTCCTGCTGTTCACTGATGCTAGCATTTTGGCAGTTGAGGCCATCCTAGCGCAACACAATCAAGACTAAGATGAACATCTAGGGTCTTACTACAGCAACACCTTGATAAGGCTGAATAAAATTAAAGTGTAACTATACGCAAGTGCCTGGCTGTTTTTAGAAAATTGAGAATCTTTTACCTACATATATTGATCCAATCTTAAATTTATATAGACCATGCCTCGCTCTGATGATTATAATAGATGAAGTGCATAATTGGGCAATAATTGATTTGATAGTTAATATTACTTAATAATATTTTTCCATTGTTTATTGCATGGAGGAGATCCATCAAAATATTGACAGGCTCTCTCAGATGCTGGCGTTAGCTGCCTTGACCCCTGAAGAGGACTGATTATATGATCTAATTGGCTAGCCTGAACAAAGTGAATTAGAAACCCCTGATTAAACTAATTTATGGAACTATAAAGGGATATAAAGGTTAAAATAAGAATGCTATATGAGAAAGTCTAATGGAAGTGACTCCCCTACATATGCCCATCTTCCTGTACCCTTGTCATCCTTGAAGGACATTCTATGTAGGACACAGTGCAGTGAAGGATTTTAAATAATTGGTTATTGAAACGCTGCTATTGAGATCAGATGTCAAGACCATTAAGAAGTTTTGGGTGTCTGTTTGACTTGTTGCACAATATTATCCAGCCCATGGTATCAACATTCAGTTGTGTCTCCATTAAGTCCCTTTAATGTTGTTCCTGTTGATGTAATGGTTTTTTTCTCACTGGTTTACATGGGCACAAGTAACTCTACTATTTGTAGACCTCTTGACCAAATGCGTATAGGAAATTTCCATCCCAGCTGTCGCTGCAAAGGCTATGGATTTGTTCCTCATTAATACATTTTCACTCAGCATGGATGACCACAAACTTTTACTTTCATAAAAAGGGCTTTACTTCACCTCACAGGTAGTCCAAGAACTAACCTCGCTTTTTTTGACTAATCAAAGCTTTACCACCCCATATAACCTTTCAGCTAATGGTGTGGTTGAACGTAAGATAAGTCTCATTTTTACCTTTCAGAAGATAATTGTCTCCAATCCTATGCGTTGTAACTACTATCTACCCATTAATCAACTAGCTTATTGGTTAAGTCACCAATTAGTCATTTAGATGTCCCTTTTTTTTACTTTAATTGGGTGTGCTACTTGGCTGCAATTATAGTGCAATTATAGTGCAATCCCTGCAGGATTTTTTGGTGCCATAAAACTATGAGCTAATGATGAGGGCCTTACCATATATTATTATATGTCTTCAATCCCTTAATGCTCAAGGAATTATCACCATCACTTCCAGGGGGAGATTCCGCTCTAACATCATCTAACTTTCCTTGACATCAATCCAGATAGGAAACATAGTTTTTTTATTACCATTGACACTTAGACTGAAAGAAAATATCAATGTCCTTTGGTCAGGGCACTACCAAATCATACAAAAGTTAATTTAAGTACTCCATTGCTGACGTTACCTAGGGGATAGTGGTCAACCAAGTTCTTGATCAATTCCTATGGCCATATGTTTCCCTCTAAAAGGACTAAAGGTTGGCGTTGTCAGGACTCAAGGCAATAAACAAATCAAGGATTCATTCCTAAATTGAATCTCAATAGAACGACCCTTGCACTCTCTTAATAGGAACCAGCCACTGAGGGCGCTGTTGGGAATTTTTCAAGGATCATCATATGCACAGGAACTGGTGGAGACTCCTTCTGGATTAGCTCTCAGCTTCCCTGAACTATGAAAATAGTGACTTAATCAATGAGGTCATGAGGGCATCACTGATGGGGAGCAATGTGAGCATCAACAAGGCAATTAATCCAGAAGGACTTAAATGATCCTGATTGTGAGGAACCATGGAGGTCTAATTGGCATTGCATGTCCATACTCCCTATACATATTGAATCTTTTTAGCTCAATAAAATAGCCTCTTTACCACATTTTTTGTCTTTATTGGCTTATCCGCTAGTTTTGCAGCTTTAAGCCAATTTAAACCTCAGCTTACAGTCTCAAGAATGATAAGATAACAATCAACTTATTCATTAAATCAAAAAAGTTATATTTACGGATTGCTTTCCCCATAAAAATCATACCTAATTCTTCTCATTATATAGAATTCAAACTATAACATTAAGATAATAAACTATATTAGGACTTAGATGGTAAAAACATATATAGCAGCATGTTTGGAAAGCAAAGTGATAGCACCTTTGTATACTTTATAAATATAATCTTTTGTGATAAAATTTTTCTCTTTAATAGCTAAATAGTATAATCATAAGTACTTTCTTCTGAAGTTTTAACTTATAATAAAATTTTCATGTATACTTATAAAATTTATATTTTAAATGATCATTTTTACCATTGTCATATAATTATAAAAACAGATCTTTTCTATGAGATGATAATGGCATAGTAAATTTTTTGTGTTCCTATAGAGTATTTTGTCTATACTTTTTTACATCTTTATCAGGCATTTTGTAATAAAATTACAATATCTAGCAATTTTTATTTATAAAAAGGTTGGTTACAATCATCCCCCTATAATTATAGATCATTTGTCTCTTGGTCCTTCAGGACCATTTCTGATAGTACAAGGCATATATTGATGAAGTCCTTCAGAACATGTGTCATCATTATAAGTTGATCTTATTTGATATATAATGGAATTACCTGATAATTGCCACAAAACAAAAATATATTACAACAATATCAGCAAAAAATATTAGAAGAAATTACTAGTAAGGTGTTATTAAGAAAATGTCCAAATCAATATGACTAACCCCTGATAAAATTATAAACTAAAGTTTATTTGTAATAAGAGACTTTTATTTACTAAATATTAGGTAAAACTACCCTGCACATGACTGATCAAATACCTATACATTGTCCACACATTAACTAAGCTATCAATTAATATCTTTTGGCGCTAGTTTCCAATAAAGCTTAATATACACTTTCAATTTTAACCAAAAGATTTTGGACGACACTAATAAAATTTGGTAGATATGAACTAAACAATTTTTATAAAGTAATGCTTATGACACTAATAAGATTATTAGAGGTTCCAAAAATTATGTGTGACAGAAGGTAAAATGGCATACAAAATATAATGGAAAGAAACTTTTTGCTTGAAAGGATTAACAGACATACTCTTTAGGGTAATGCTTAAGCTCTTTCACTTTTGAATTTAAGACTCATGTTATGGTATAACTATACATGCTAAAGAAGATTGGCTTTTAACTTAATTAGTTACTATGGTAAAAGTACCTTGATTATTAAACGTTAATACTATATAAAGTACTAGGGAAGTATCAGAATTTAAATAAATGATAGGCGCACTTTATGTGTGAAAATGTGAATAGATTAGTTTTTTTGAAATTAATGATCATAGTCCATGTTTAGAGATAAAGTAGATTATAATTTACTTTTCCAGTCTGGTTTGACATCAATATTGGTATTTCTTGTTTTAGTCCACACTAAGACATTTGCTCATATTCTGTCCAGGTGTTCTAAAATATCTAAAAAATGTAAATCATATAATAATGCTCATTAGATGGTGCAAGGTTTTTAGCATGGTGGGATAACTCTGCAATAGGTCCTTATTACATATATATTCTAAATTTATTGTGGGGAAGGCCGACCATGGGATGGACACTTCCAAAATTGACTCAACCGAGACAACACAGTAACAGGGAAGGCACCCCAGAGAAGTGATGCTATCTCTTGTTGCCAGCGGGAACGCCACTTATGGGGAAGGGGAGGGAACGCGTGAAGGGGCCGTAGCCACAATTGAACATGTGTGGAGGAAGGGGTCTGATTTGATGAACCAAACTGGGAACCAGGAGGATACCAGCTGTTGGCAGCGCGGTGGGAGGTATCCAAACATCCACACTTGAAAGTGGTCCACCAATTGAGACCGGAATCTGTGGACAGCTTCTGGGAGGGTGGGGATGGAGACTGTGATGGCATCCAAGACAATCGTGTGGATTGTCCACATGGCGATTGTGACCACTAGAGCACGGAGGGAGGGTGGAAGGGGGGAGGCCATTGATAAAGCAAACATATTTCTTGACAGACTGAAGGGATGTGTTTGATTCTGGCCCAGTAAACGTTGAACTTCGCGCCATATCACTTTAGAGTTAGGACACTTCTCCAGGCGTTGGAACAGCGTTCCATACTGGCCACACACGACGCAGGATGAGTGTAAAGCGTTAGAGCGCTCAGCTGTATGATACACTCGTCTAAGGCAGCGCCACACATGGGAGCGGATTTGAGGCTGCAACAGAGGATGGTGAGCGTATTTCCAGATGGTTTTTTGGGTCTCAGTGGAATAAGGGATGTCCATCATGTCCAGGTAGCCCACCCTGGATAGGACATGGGGCCGTATGGGGTCACGCCATCATGGATGGGCAGCCCCTGTACCTCTTGTGTGAACTGAGGAGAGGGGCGTCCTCTTCTGGTTGTATGTCCGCTAATACAAATTCTCCACTCAGCGCTCCACATGGAGAGTAGGATTCGTTTGTAATGGGTTTTAGTACCGTGAGGACCTGTGGCCGATGGGTGTGAAGCCAGGTATTTCATCAGGGAGTGGGGTTTCGATGGATTGTTGAGGCTAAAGGCGCGGGAGAAGTTGGAGTGAGCCGCACAGGACCAGTGTTGGGAGGGGAGTGTAGGGGCGGTGACAGCTGCAATCCAGGTACCCAAGTTCTTGGCCGCATGGGCTCTGAAGTCAAGCAGGCCCATGCCACCATGCTGATGAGGGCCAAACATGACTTCTAACCATACTGGTGGAGGGCGGCCTGACCATAGCCATCCTTGCAGCAGGACATTCAAGGATTTGAAGAAGCTTGGGGAGAAGGGGATGGCGTGGGCTCCAAACCAGACTTTGGAGAGGAGCATAGAGTTGGCCAAAACGACCCTACCAGTAAGGGAAGTAGGGTGGGCTCTGAGGGAGGCGATGCGCTTTGTAATGTTGTCTAGAATACGACTCTCCATTACTGCTGATGCATATCCGCCTGCCTCCACCTACACGCCCAGATGGCGTACTGGCCCTATGGTAGGACTTGGCACAAAGAGGAGCACCAGTGGGGCGGTGTGGGGTGAGTTGGGAGGGCGAGCGCATTTGTGAGCATATGGGCCAGGCTGGGCACTGGTTGCAGGGGCCCAGCAGTTTTGATACCGACCAAGGAGGATTATTTCGGTTTTGGAGGCGTTCATTGCAGCGTTACTTACCCGGGAATACTCCTGGATTAGAGCTTCAAGTGCACGTGCATCTTTATTATTAGACACCCCCACCACACAGTCGTCTGCAAACGCCATCATCTTGACTGGGGCTTGGCCTGGTGCATGGACCCCAGTGAGTTGGGCATTCGCGTTTCAAAGTAGTGGGTCAATGCTGAAGTTGTATAAGAGTGGGCTAAGGGGGTCCCCTTGTCGCAAGCCCCTTTGAGGGCGGACTACTTCTGTTAGGAAGCCAGGGCCACGTACTGCCATTGTTGCAGATTCCGTGAGCAGCATCACCCATTTGATGAAGCGAGGAGGTAAGCGGAATTGATGGAGGCAGGCCCTGAGGTATTCCCAGTTTACTCTATCATAGGCCTTCTGTTGGTCCAAGAATGCCAGTGCCCCAGAGGCTGTGGACTGGTACGCGTTGGCCACAGAGTGCACATTGTCCCAAATTGACCTTCTGGGTATGAAACTGAATTTTTCTGGGGAGATGGTGGCAGATGCTACAATCCCCAAACGGTTAGCCATGATTTTTGTTAAAATTTTTGTATCCATGTTAGTTAAAGAAATGGGGCGCCAGTTGGCTAAGTCAAGCTTATCCCCTTTCTTGAAGAGTGTGACAGTAAAGGCCTCATGTCCTCCTGGTAGGAGGCGCATTTCCAAAAGGCTCTGGTTAAGTGAGGCCAACAGTAGTGGGGATATATATTTGAAGTACTTTTTATAGAATTCATATGGAATACCATCCAGGCCTGGGCATTTTTGGTTTGGTGCACCGTGAATAATTGTCCATAATTTGTTCAGAGTAATCAAATTCATTATTTCTGGGTATTGGGAAATGGTGCGGATGTGGGCTCAGTTGAGAAATTCCACCACTTCAGCCAGCTGAATTGGATCAGATCAGTACAACTTGGAGTAATACTTTTGTGTTTTGATTTCCACTTCAGCTGGCGTATCCAAAATGGAATCATCCGATCTTTGCACCTGTGTGCAGGCCACACTCTGGTGTGGTGCGAAATTTTTTAAAAAAAATATGTGGTGCACTTGTCACCTTTTGTGATGCGTTTGGCCCTGTACTGAACACAAACCTGATGTTTGTGTTGCCTTTTGAGCGCGTTGAGGTGGGCGGCTGCCTCCACCCACTTCCAGCCCCATGCAGAGCTGTATCCTGTAGCCAGGATATTAGACTCCAGGTGTGCCAACTCTGCCAGAGCGCGAGAAATGACAGCTGATGTGGCTCATGAGCATCTAGAGGAGAGGGTGGCGATATTGGCAGATGGTATCTTCTTTGAAAGTTGCCCATGTGGAAATGGGGTCCGCGCAAACCGGTGCAACAAATGATTTTGCCAAAGTTGCTGATTCCGCCCACATGGAAAATCCTGGCGACGCGAGCTTGGGGGGGCGGATTTTGCACCAATGTGGGTCCTTAGCAGCTGTGACAGGTAGGTGGTAAGTTATCGAGACCAGTTGATGGTCAGAGAATTCCATTTTTGTTGTTTTAAAGTGAGATATGTGGGGTTGGAATTTCACTGGCATAAGGATAAGGTCGATGCAGGACATGGACCTTAATTGGCCATTGTGGACGTGGGGTGCATCATGTTCTTATGCAGTGGGGCTTGCCGTGGCAGTGCATCCATTAACCCAGGGGTGGCCTTTAGAATGCGAAGTTCAACGTGGCCCTGGGGGTCGTGGGAGGAGGAAGGCCACCGGTCCATTGGAGTGTTTAGCCAACAGTTCATGTCACCAACTACGAAAGGGTCTGAGGGTAGCAGGAGAGATTTGACCAATGAGAAAAATTCCCGACGCTCTCATGCACCATTTGGTGCATAGATGTTGACAATAGCATGTACCACATTGGCCCACAAAAAAGTGACAATGAGGACTCAGCTATTGAGGAAGGTTTCCCCCATCGCACCTTAGGTGCAAAGGGGTGGGCACCCAGGCCCACTAGCCTCCTCTAGATCCCCGCGGGCCTTCACAGCAGCGCAGGTGTTTGCAGTAACGCTATTGGCATTTTTGTTAATTTTTGCAGAAAGATTTGCATTGGCTTTTGCCTTTACTTTTTGTTTCCCCGATGTCAGACAAATTTTTTGCGAAGCAGATGAGTTTGGTGCACCATTGAGCGAGGTGAAAGTATAATTTTCAGATAGGTTGAAAGCCAAGTCAATTTGACTGGAGCTTGGTTGCAAAGATTGGGAGAACTTGAGTCACCCATCGGATCCTCAGGTTGGGTGGCCCAATTGGTATGGGCTTCCCAATCTGATTGGTTGGAAGATTCCCAATTTACTTCTGCCACAAAGGTTTCAATGTCCTACTGGCGTTGGGAGTGTGGGATAGCGGTGGTGACTTTGGCCACTTCCTCGGCCGCGGCCCTGCTTGGCCTTCTTCCATTCTTGCGGGGAAATATGTTTTACCAGAAGGTAGCAGCCTTGTGCTCCCCACAGGAAAGCCTCTTTGGTGCTTACAGTTGGTTTGTAGTGCGCCTCTCCGCTAGCCATGGCCACTGAGGGGTGCTCTCGGAATGTGACGCCCTCCTTGGTGGGGCATGCGTGTGCCTTATGGCCAAACGCGTCACAGTGGGTGCAGATGGGGGCGCGCTGTCCACAGTTACCCGGAAATGGTGGGTGGTATGCCCTTCAATGTTAATAAAAGTGGAGTGCAGGATCTGGGTTAGGTCCTTCACAATCTCCTCGGTTGGGGTCAGAAAAGCAATGGCTTTGCCAGTGCACAGGTGTGGCATCAGCGTAAAGCGTTGCATTTTGAAAGATTGTATTTCGCCATAGATGGCGAGACCATCTTTCAGGTGTTGCTCCAAAATGTCACGTTTTACCATAGTAGGCAAGAAGTCAAACGTGAGGAAAAATTTGGTTGGATTTTGTCCATCTAGTGCATTTTATTTCAATGACCCATTGCCCTTTGGGGAGGTCAATCACTACGCGCACCGCAGCCGCCTCATCTGCTGCCTCCTTGTTTTTGAAACCTAGGCTAGCCAACAACGTGACATGGAATGAGGTGTGACATACACCACAGTCGGGAAAAAAGTGTGCACATCCCCATAAAATTTTTCCCATAAAGCTGTTTGTTGAATGTCCAGAAACACGCGGACTCCATATTCCACCAACAAAAGTGGCTGGAAGTGTGGCGTATTGATGTACTGGTTGCATCGTGCTTGCGAAGTGAGGATTTCTGGGGAAATAGTGACCACCAGTTTTTTGATATTTTTCTATTCTGCCAGTTTCTCCAGGGCATTTCCAAATGTTTGAGGCCGCGGGCCTTCCACCTGCTCCTCTTACCTTACTTGCCCAACTGCTCCCTGACATGGGCGCAGACTAATCTCCTCTATGAGATTTATCAAACTGGATTCAGACTTGAATTAAATGGGTTGCAAAAGTGATTGCAATGAGAGAGAAAACTTTCCTTATTACATATATATAGCATGATAATATATTAGATCTGGTTGTAGGAATCCAGCTGACTTTTTACTTGCTGGAGCTTCAAGCCACTGGATTCCACAACATATTATTTAAAATAAAAATAAAACTCTAATAAAAAGCTGGGTTTTAAGATTTTTATTAGGTAGCACGGGAAAAGAAAAATGAATCCACTCAATATTAGACCCTTCAATGTTTAAACTGTATTGAGGGTTGAGAGAAATTCAATGATACATTCAGAATAGCTTAGACTAATCCAAATTAAGAAATATGATATTTTACCCTATTGAAGCTCAGAAAAATCGCTTCACTTTGGCTGGACAATGAATGGAGAATCATTTTTAGCTAAAACGTACCCATGGGGTAACAATTTGATAAATTTCAGCCAATCCCTTCAATAAATGAATTGAACCTTGGGGGACCCCCGCCAAGCCTATAAAAGGGGTGGTCCCCACGTAGGTGCTGGAAGGGACATGGTTGTGGCTGGGGAAAACCATCCAATGGACGCCCCAGGGTCCGCTGCGTGGTCAGAGTAGTCTGACTGCTCATTCTTATGTTATTTGCCTGTGAAGTATTTGAAATCATGTTACCCCAATTTGTGGGGTTCCACCAATAATTGACTGGGGTCTTTTGGTGAAGAAATCATTATCATTATCTAGATTGAGCTTATCTTTATCAAGGACTTGTAAATGACTGACATTTCCCCTTTTCGTCTGATTTTGCCCAAAACATTCTTACCTTGAAGCCTGGAGGTCAAATGTCTGACGCTGATGATAATCATATTTTAACAGTTTTCATGTCAGTAGACAATTCATCCCTAATTTTTATACACTTTTTTGCTCACAAATATGACATAACTGGTAGGAATTGCTCAAGGCTTTGCAATTAAAAAGGTAAATATTGTGAACTTACCCTTAAAACTTGCTATTTATATATATTGTAACAAATATGGTGTTGGAACTTGCACTGAAGACAAAGTGAATTGAATAAAGTCCAACCAAAATTATCCTCTACCTACTAATAATTTGATTCCTTGCCCTAACTTAACAAAGGCATCAGCCCCTGAATTATCTGACGTATTAATAAGATATCTGGATGCAATTAAAACTTAGGTGACAAAGAGGCCATCCTATAAATTCTAGAAGACTACCATGGCAAAAAAGGAAATTTCTTGTCGTGCGCCCATTTCTGAAGTCTAAGCAGATCCCAACCATAGGTCCAACAAGGGATGTCCCATGCGTGACAAACCCTATCACCCTATAAATATTCCACCTTCAAATAGAAAGAGTAACAAACTTTTTGCTTGTAAAAATAATAATAATTTTTTCGTTGAAAAAAGTTTCTTAAATTACTCAACAAGCCTTAATCTTCTTGGTGGTTCTGGCCCCTTACTGTATTTTAATGATGGTAAACCATATATGACTCTGAGAAGCTTTGAATCCTGTTCCTTTGCCTGACCCTGCTATCTACAGTGCTTACAGTTAGCTGGTGCTCCCTATAGGTTTTCTGAGTTGCCGTTATAGAGTGTGGACTTAAAAGGAAGATAGAAACTAATCCTGAACAAGAAAACTCTCATGATAATGGGATTAGAAGCATTACCCATTATCATTAATGCTCGCTTTGAAGGAGGCTCCCTGTCCCATCTACTCTCAAATTTATGGCTGAGTACAGGGGTGAAATGCCTCTTGTAGACCAAAGAGAATATCACTTATTATTTGCCACCCTTGGTCCGATTGTACAACATCTGCTGATGGTAAACTGTGCATGAAGGGCGTTCCAGTCAGATCAAAGCATCAGATGTTCTATCCACCATTAGAGAACTATACTTAGCATCTAATTTATCTGCCACTGATGTGTAAACAAGAATAGTTAATACTTTGCAACGTCATCCACCCATCCATCTATCACACAATGCAAATCTTAGGAATGCACCAACAAGAAGTATTGCAACTAGACCTGATTCAATTCCTTCATTCATCCACCTATATGTTTACCAATCTGTATCCTCCTTCATTAAAAAAATCAAAACAGTATTTTCAAAAGCTTATATTTTATTTATAAAATTACAATTTTGGATGATTTTATTGGATGAAGGAACCTTCTCATATTTGCAGAATTAACTCTCAACCCAAGTGAAAATGGCTGTGTCTGAAGTTTAACTTCCAGGTTAGAAATACGTTTGCGTCGCTCTTCATATTTCTATCCTCAAAGAATAATGGGATGATGTTTTGCAAGATCAATAAATTCTTATAGCAAACCCATGCTAGAGTGCAAGGCCCTGTGGCCCTAAAGGGTCCCCTAGATTTAAAGGTTCTCTTGGACCAAGGGGACCCACTGAGACTTAAGATCCTCAAGGGGAAGTGGACCTATAGGGCCCCAGGGTTAACTGGCCCCATGGTTCTCCATGGGATATTAGCCCCCTTGGCCACTGGGCCACCTGGTAATACTGGCCCTCCTGGCACCCTGTCATGGAAGGACCTCCCAGTCATTAAAGGGAAGCTGGGCCTCCTGGATTTACCATGATTGAACCTGAAGATGATGATTCTTGATCTTGATTAAATAATATTTAGAATCAAGTCACCAAACTCAAATACCAGGTTGCGGTTATTGCTCAGAGCTGTGACATAAATCTCAAAGGCTGATCTCTTGACCCCAATTATACCCTTGAAGCCTTAGCTGATGGGCTCATGAATGTCAGTAGTTTTTTCCAATTTCATGGTCTTCTATTATCCTGCATTGATGACTGAATCATTAAATTTATCAGACAAGTTGAGGCCATTAAGGCGAATTAAATCTCCATTAAGACTACCATGGAACCCCAGAAGCAGAATTAAAAGGGCTCAAGGAGCAAATTATACAAAAGGCCACATCTACAACAGTAATGACTCATTATGCAGATCTAAATAATGATGCTAATGATAAGAGATCATAGTTTGATCTGATGTGACCCACTGAATATAACAATATGGAGTCCTCGTTTTCAACTCCTCTTGCACCCACTAGAATTCACGTTTTATCTACGCTTGTTTCTAAAAACTTTAATCCTTTAATTAATAAGATTACATCCATGATGAAGGAATTATCACTTCATTCCTATACATGTATGAAAGCACCATGAAAGAGGCTACTAATTGACATAAGGTTAAGACTTCTCACCTGCTTAATTTAATCGCCCATGATGTTATTTTCCCTCTTCTGAAAAATAAAGAGCTCAACTTAAAGCCAATTTTAGAGCGCCTATATAAAGGAATTGAGAAGCGACCAGACCCTGTCCCTAAAAAAGCAGGCATTTATGAGTATTTTCATCAGACATAGGGATTACTGACTGAGTTTTCCTATCAAATTTACTATAAGGCTCAGTATTGGTTGCCTATGACCCATATTTCTCGAGATGACGTCATCACTACTGCTATATCTTACTTGTCATCTCGCCCCAACTTGTATTTATATATCAGCGTCGTTAAGAGACACTTAATTAGCATACTGGAATCAAAGTGGCTCTTGTCAAAATCCCCGTCAGTCTACTCCAGAAGGCCTCCAAACCCAGATTCTCTCCTGGCCAACGCCCCTGGATTAACATCCTTAAAAAGTTAGGGGCTGATAAGAAGAATATACAATGCATTTACTGTCAAAGACGATGACATGCAGCTGAATATTGCTACAAGAGAATCTCTGATGAGGAGGGAAAAGCCCCATCAACATGAAGGGAGAGGCTCTTCAGGTTGACAACCACCCTACGCTTCAATAATTTACTTCTTGGGATGTTGAATATGCTATCTCTTATTCCAGAAATACCGTCAATATGTCTGCCAAAAATAAAGACAGCGATTCGGATTACTCATGTTTCCTCTATGCTCCCCTGAACTCTTTCTTGACCCTACAACTGAAGTTTGGTGACACTATCACCAAGGTGTAAGTTTAAATGTAAAAACGTAAAGTTAAAGCCTTTTTAACATCAGCTCTCCAGTGAATGGTATATCTTCCAAACTGGTCAGTTAAATTAAAGTCGCCTGTCCTCCAACATAAAGTTAATTATATAACAGAGGGCCCCATTGAAAAAGATCACTTGGCTCTTATTCAGCTTTAATCATATGTTCTGGGAAGCTTTCTCTAGCAGACCCTGCTGTAGTTCTTAAGAATTAGCTCTACGAGTTATTATTAGGAATGCATTTTCTGTGTGAATACTCCGGTATTTTTAACCTGTTTATATCCTATTTGTCTCTAGTTGGAGGTTGGGTAACGCTTATCTTTCAAAAGCCCATGAAGAAGAAAGACAATCTCAATACAAGAATCTTTCTTGTGGAAGACAACTGAACTCCATATCAATTAAGTTTGATGTAGTTGGACCTCATGTAAAGATGTATCCTCAGTCAACTAAAATTGGGAAAGTTTTCTATTATATGCTCCATCTCAAGTTGTAGTCCCAGCTAAAAAGTAAATTAAAGTAGATAACTGCATTCAATTACATATTCCCCTGGTCATATACTTGAAGTTCTCAGGGGTTTAAATTACATCAGTGTTGAATCCCATCGATTTGTTATATACCCATTAAAGGGTTTTTTGCACAAAGTTTCCCCATTGAACAATTAGAAAGGTCAATATGACGATCACCGGTTCCTTGATACACTCATAATCACTTAATTTATAATAACATGGGAGTAATTCCCTCAACCACTTTTTTAAATATAATTAATCAGCAGATCCTCTTCTGGTCCGCTCTTTTCTTCCTTTTTTTTAAAACCTTGCAAGACTACTTCTCCAGTCCCCTCATATCACTAATATCCCAGTAACATCTGTCAGTACCAACTCTTCCACTTAGTTTAAACATGTCGCCATTTTTTCGTTGGCTTTTGGCTTATTATTCTTTAATCCTTTATTGCCTTGATTTGAGGCAATCCAATATATCTTTTTGTTGAATGTCGACATCACCTTATTCTAAAGTGACAAATCACTTATAGCACTGAAACATCCTCGGTGGATTCTGTCCATTGATCCTTTGGTGGAATTCCTCCAATGAGCCGCGTGGTCATAATGGTGACTTGTCATCCAGTCATATAGATCCTTGACATTACCCACCCCCATTTTGACTGGACGATAAGCTGTACACCTCTTTTTTTCCTGCAATCACTATGCAAACCATTCCGCGCCAACTGTTAAGAGAGTGTCTGTAACTCTCTTGTTCCCAGCAAGGCGATGTGGGATGCAAACCCACATTGCTAAGGAACTAGCCATTAAGCGAATGAAAAATGAGGCACCTAGAATGGTGCTTAAGCAAAAGGTAACCCAGGCGAGGGTGTAAAGCATCACATATGAGACCAGGTAAGTAAGAAACCTCCCAACTTGAGTAGACACCAAAGGGGAGTCCATCGTCAAGGGTAATTGGGCACTAGTAGACTTGGGTGTCTCAGTTTGGAGGGGACCTAAATGGCCCAAGAAAGCACCTGGGATTTGGGTAAATGGTGATAATAAGTAGAGGCCCACATGGTTGGAGACCTCCCTGAAGAGGTCCACCACCAAGTTCACCCAAGGAACCATTAAAAACATAAAAATAACGAGTAAAATTTATTTAAGAAAGTTGACCAACAAGGAATGTTGGTCGCAAAAACATATTTAAAGTGGGCTGGGGAAATTCAGGTTCTGCGGAAGTGCGCCCAAGCCTTGACGCTCCAATAAACATACGCTTCTGTCCGTTTTATTAAAATACACCAAAAGTGCCTTCACTCGAGTAATCAATTGAAGCCATATTTTACCTGAGCTTAAAATTTCATAGCTTGAGTGGGACTCGAACCCTTGCTCTCCAACCAAGCAAATTGAACCATCTTCGTTTATAACATAAATCGTTCATTTTAGTGCCTGAGCCGAGATAAGAGGCTGGGCGTTTTGCACCCCATTAGTATCAACCTGGGCATGCTTGGCTTGCACCTAGCGTTGATCTAAGGTGTGTTTCAGGTCAGGAAGAGCCTGAAGTTTCACCTTCTGGGCCTCCTGTCGCCCAGCCTTGTCTTTAGCATCAGTTCCTACTATATAGTTATCCAACCATGACACCAACATCTGCATGTCCGTGAGTTCACTTTCTTCTACCATTTGTGGCTGGGTGTGGAGTATCCTGACCCAGGCCATATCCCTCTTCCCCAGTTCCCTTTTCCCCAGCTGATGAAGTTGAGGCTGACATGGACCTCACAACCATGCTAACCTAGGAAGAGATTCTTACTGAATTCGTCAGCCATTTGGCCTCAGGGTGCACCCCCTTTGGGGGCATTATGGGCCAGCTACGCTGGGGGAGGGGAGCCGAGCTGAGGGCCTTCACATAATGAAGTGGCTCAGCTCCTGGCAAGCGTCTTTAGTTGCCTAGTGCTTCTGACTCCTGTCAAACCCCATCCTGTGGCTCTGTCCATTCAGCGGATGCTGTGTTTTGTGCAGTGGGTGATAGCCTGCTGGTCAGGGTCCTTCCCCCATGCTCCTACTCACTTCCAATCCTTAGGGGTAAACTTCCGCAACAACTGATTAGCTCACCTTTGTTCTGGGGTCGCCGAGGCATTCACCGCCCTCAGCGCTGATGATCCATCACAGTACCTTCCCATCATGGCGCTTTTAGGTAACTTAATTTTGTATCCCGCTACTGCTTTAGGTTCAGGAATAGAGCAGCACTGGACAGCCCTCAAATGGGCCCAGTGAGCAGTATTCACTGCAACTGCTCCCTTTCCAATAGCATATCCAAGCATGGAGGACTTCAATGTGGATTGCCTGGCCCTGGGAGCAGCCTTTTCCCCTTGATCCGGTACTCACCTGCTTACTCGCCACCCCTTACAACTTTGGCCCCCTCTGTTGGCGTACTCATTAATTTCCTGGGAGCATCAATGCATGTGGTTATAAGCTCTGCTCCTCATGGGACAGGAACAGTTCTTACTTGATCAACCAGCCAAACTCTCCCCACCTCGCCTGTTACCCTGAAATCCCAGTACATCCTCCTTTTCTAGTTCCATCGCACCATCCTCTCCTCTTTGACCTAGTGTAGTGGCCCAGGAGCAGACGCCAGCCCCTTCGCTTTCACCTTGGCAGCCTTTGCCTCCACCCCCA
The DNA here is from genome assembly GCA_022478985.1 of Massospora cicadina. NCBI lineage: Eukaryota > Fungi > Entomophthoromycota > Entomophthoromycetes > Entomophthorales > Entomophthoraceae > Massospora > Massospora cicadina. The sequence goes on along the minus strand of JAKSZP010005316.1, from coordinate 50,359 downwards.
ACCCCAGTTGAGCCCATATAATTTATAGTACGCCCAAAGCAGCAGAAGAAGAAACACAGGTCCTGGCAATTGAAACAAAAAGAACACCGCAAGAAGCCAAAAAAAGACAGAAAGATGAAGACAGTGAAGCGAAAGACCTCAAAGGACAACCACATTAAAATAAAAACCCTGCTAGCATCCACACATATAGATTGTTCTATCTTCTCTTTTTCTTTTTTTTCATTTTTAGAGTAGCTATAATACTGCTTATATGACCTAAGGAACTTTGCGTGCACATGCTTTATAATCCAGCCACTTGCAGGATCCTTGATAGTATAATCGTCAACTCCAGTTTTTTCTATTATATCAAATGGCCCAATCCAAATATTAGCAAGTTTGTGCTTCCGCCCAAACCCGTGCTTTTTATGGAATAGCACCATATCCTCATCTTTGAACTGTGTTTGGCCACTATGCCATACTTGGTCCATAGCCTGGGTTTTGATTTTCTTGGCCAGTCTGAACAAGTATGCTTCAGTTTGTAACTTAATCAGCGTATTTGTAAGAGTGGTTAAATATTGTTGCAGGTCCATTCCGCCAGTGTCCTCTATGCAGGCATATAGCAGTGCAAACAGATTAAGGTGCTGCCCTAAAGCAATTGGAAGAGGCTCTTTCCCATGGAAGAATGGTAACCATATTATAGCAAATATCGTGGTAGAAAGAAGGGTACTCCAATTGGAGGGTCTATCTATATCCAGCTTCTGGAGTATATTCACCAGAGTCACATTAACCCATTCATCCATTCCGTTGGACTCAGGGTGATACGGGGTTGTTAGGATAACACGGATGGCCATTAATTCATTGAGCTTAGGCAAAATGTGGGAGCTGAAGCTGGTTCAATTGTCAGTAAGGAAAAACTGTGGGCAGCCATGACGCTGTATGATGCATTCCATTTCAAACTTAGACACATAACCGCGCCCAGATCCTGAATGGCCCGTGCCTCAACCCACCTGGTCAAGTGGTCAATTGCCACCAGGATATACTTGGACTGATTTGCTCCGGTTGGCAGAGGGACCATGACATCAATAGAGACAGTATGCCAAGCAAAGCGAGGTTTTACCAACTGGTATGAAGTCTTATGGTGGAACGGCTTCTCCACCTGGCACTGGTGGCAGCAAGACAGGGTCTCTTTTTTTAGTACTAGATGGTCCCAACCCAACCAAGACAGGGTCTCAAGCACATCATATTGCATGATTTCCTAATAATACCTTGGCCTTAACAATTAAGAGTCTTCCAAACTCTGCCATAGACAACTGCTCGATGTGCACTCATAATAATATTTGAGCGATTGGAAGGCCTTGGGATATTCATGGTAACGTCCCCTATATGCTTATACAATTCCCTATTCCTTAGGAATGTATTAGTCCTGAGTTCGTCTAGTAACTTGATAACTTGAGGTGGTTCATCTTTATATTTTCCGCTGAGCATTTTGTCAAACATTATATTGCTTAGATCTGCCATAACTGCAATTGTCAGTAATCTCAATAAGCAGTCAGCATTTTGGTATTTTGCTCCCAGTAGATGTAAAATCTCAAAGTCATAAGCTTGCAGCTTAAGAGCCCATCAGGATAGCCACCATTCAGGCTCTTTCAAATTCTGCAACCATTGCAACGATGCATGATCTGTCATGAATTTAACCTTTACTCCATGCAAGTAGACTCAAAACTGTTTAAATGCATAAATCACTGCTAAGCATTCCCGCTCAGTTATGGTGTAATTTTATTTATGGCAATTCAAGCTGTGACTACAGTACACCATGGGGTGCTCATCTCCCTCATCATCCTTCTGATACAGGACTGCCCCAACAGTGGAAAGGGACGCATCTGTTTGCACTATAAATTCCTTATCAAAATTAGGATAGCTCAACACCGCCGCACTAACTAATGCCATTCAAATTGTATTGAAGGCACATTGATGTTGCTCCATCCATTTGAACATGGCGTCTTTCTTCAGTAGCTCAAACAACGGACCTCTGATGCAAATGAAATTTAGTATGAATCGTTGGTAGTAACCCACCATTCACAGAAACACCTGAATGTCCCGCTTACTAGTGGGCTTAGTCATCTTCTAGATGCTTCTACCTTGGCTGGATGAGGTCTTAGCCTAGTTGCATCCACCACAAACCCAAGGTACTCAATCTGATCTTTAAGAAGTGGCATTTTTGAGGCTTGATTTCGATATTGGCCTCAGCCAGTCGGCGAAATACCTCTTCCAAATGTGTGAGATGCTCATTAAATGCGTGAGAGAAGACATTAATATCATTGAGATACACAAGAACGCATGACAGCTTCAGATCACCCAATATGGTGTCCATTGCTCGTTGAAACGTAGCTGGGGCGTTACATAGTCCCTACGGCATGCATGTTGGTTAGAAAAGCCCTTTCAAGGTAATTACTGTGTATTTTTCTTGTTACGCCAAATACAACTCAATTTTCCAATAACTGGATATCAAATCCATTGCCAAGAAGTAGCAGGCTCCACCTAGCCGATCTAGCGCATCATCAATCCATGGCAGAGGGTATGAATCTTTTTTATTGATGCTATTGAGCTTCCAGTAGTCAATTAATACATGGTTAGTGTCATTTTTCTCTTTAACAATTAGGACAGGCGAAGCCCATGGACTCTAAGATGGTTTGAGCATTCCCTTCTCCAACAGCTCTTTAATCTCCTCGGTGACAACCTCTTCAGCTGCCCATGACTGACAGATTGGTCGAGACCCAATGGGAGGATGATCCCCAGTTTCTAGTCGATGAACAACCCCCCCAAGCGCACCCCAAAATCATGATCATTGACCGCAAAGGTCTCTTTTTACTTTTGGAATAGCGCTTCTGCCCACTCCTTCTGGTCTTCTGATAACTAAGATAAATTTTCCCGCAGTACAACCACTATTGTGCCGAGAGGTAGTTCAATGGACAGACCAAATTAATCCAGAGAACCAAACTCATGAGCCTGGTTGATCTCTTCAACTAGGTTTGGATTTAAATACGCTATAATCTGATGCCAGCGGATTTGAATGGGGCTGTTCTGAAAATTTGCTATCAGTACTTTGATTTCCCCATGGCCTGGTAGTATGATGCCTGGAGCCACGTGGGGCTCAAGCCATGATTGCTGATAAGACCAATGATCTCCTCATAGAGCCCAGCTGGCACTTCCACCTCTAACTCAGTGTCTATTAATACTTGATTTCCAGAGGGAATGGATATAGCTCCAGCTGCTCTAAGCGGTAACCCTTGGTATTTGTATATCTGATGAGGAAGGGCCCGCGTTTTCTTTTTTAAGTGATGATAGCATACTGGAATCACCCCATCGCTGTAGGCAAGGTTGATCTGTCCCATATGCGCTGAGTTCTTCAGCGCTCCACTAGAGGAGAAATATATAGGGAAGCTGTCCCACAATGTCTAGGGTCTCTTCCATCATATCAACTATAGCCCCATAGTGTCACATAAATGCAGTTCCAATCAATAAATCATAGTTACTATTTGGTAATACCACCGCTGGCGCCACCACAATAATAGATCCAAACTGCAAGGGAGAGCGCTATATGCTCCCTCAGAAGTGGTGTTTTCAGCTCCAGCGGTCCCATACACCACCTGGTGGTCTATGTCGGGTTTTAGGGACAACTTCGCCACCAACTTAGTGGAGACAATATTAACAGGTGCGCCAGTATCAATGATAGCCCGTACCCAAGTTTTAACTACCATAATGTCACAGTAAGTGCATTCTGAGTAAGATTCATCCCAGCTATTTACTACGTTTAAACTTAAGGATTCATGTTTTCCTAGGAAAATCATAATACCCGCACCAATTTTAGAGAATCTGGTTACAATAGTGTCCACTGGGAGAGTGACGTCTATTCCCCTCAGGGACAGGGCATCTGCGACCAGTTCTAGCTGATCTAACAGATTTTGATCGAACATTTGACAAGCATAAGGCTTTGGTTGATCTGGAGAGTTTTTGTCCAACATTTCTTCAACATGAACTTGGGTCATCACATTTACTCCACCAACCGGCAAGTGGTAGAGGAATGTATCGTCATACTGAGAAGCTTCAGCTATATTTATCACAGTAGAGTCAGGCGGGACATGTAAGTTCAAGGAGCGGAAGTAGAGAGTCCCTTTTCTACTCCGCTCAGACTTTTCCCTGATAGACCTGCTCTTGTTGCAAGGGAGGGATCCGTCAGTTGGGGGCACCATTGTCCCATGTGCCCAGTGCAACCACAATTGAAACAACTTACTTCATAAGACCTACGCCCATGTTTAGTATAAGTTAATTTATTTGATAGATGGTTTTAAAAAGGATTGACGTAACCAGACCCCCAACAGTAAAACAACCGCCCCCTGTCAGCGTAGTTAGGCCCAGATTGGTAGTTGATTAAATGTTGATCAGTAATCAAGGAACGCCCTTTGGATGGAGGAGATTATCCTGACAGGATTCTCCCTGACCAGTCAACTCTTCCCATATGGTTAGGGTGAACAACGGTGACAGTGCAGATTTGCTCAGTATTGGGTGGAGGAAAAGTTACAGATAAGCAATTTACAAACTGAACAAGTTTAATAAGAGGTACATCGGGCTCTAACAATGGGGCTATGACACTGTAAAGCTCAGGGTATGGCTTCACTGCTGAGGCCATCGCTATATACACATCAACTTCGGATAGAATTCCTGCCACAATCAGCATGTGTGCTTCTGTTATAAATCAGTCAGCGAATGCAGTGAGGGTCTCATTTTTCTGAAACCCAATGGTTAAGAACTCATTTTTCCACTGCGACATTTTTACAGTTCCACCAAAAAATCACAGCACCATCTCTTTAACTTTATGGTATGAAATGGACTAGCTGAGAGGTAACAAAAATTTGATCAGCACTTCTGACGTCCAAAGAGGAGAGTAACAGTTTTGCCTTCTGTCAATCTGAAGTTCCTTCAGTTGCAAACTCAAACCATCAAAAGAACCCATGAATATTTCCTTCATGATAAAATGGTGGCAGCTTATCACTGTAAACCTTCTGAAACAACTCATCCTGCTTTTTAAACACAGTATCTAACGCAAGTCTCAACTCCTCATAGGCCCCAGGGCCATCATTTCATGCAAATTTCTTTTTGAAACAACATGGATGTGACATAGCTGGCGGCTGAGTTTTATAATATTGTTATTGGTCAATGGGACCCCTGTAGTGAGCACCACTGTTGAATCTCGGCTATTCAGTATATACCCTCTAAAGGGTTTTTTGCACAGGATTTCCCCCATTGAACAATTAGAACAGTCAATATGACAATCGCAGGTACCATGATACAATTGTAACCACTTAATTTATAATAGCACGAAAGTAATTCCTCCAACCACTTCTATATTTAAAATATAATTAGTCAGCAGATCCTCTTCTGGTCTGCTCTTTTCTTCCTTTTCTTATTTTTAAAACCTTCCAAGATTACTTCTCCAATCCCCTCATTTCATCAATATCCCAGTGACATCTGTAAGTACTGACCCTTCCTCTTAGTTTAAACATGTCGTTATCTTTTCATTGGTTTTGGCTTATTATTCTTTAATCCTTTATCGCCTTGATTCGAGGTAATCCAATATATCCTTTTGTCAAATGTTAACATCACCTTATCCTAAAGCGACCAATCACTTATAGCTCTGAAACATCCTCGGTGGATTCTGTCCATTATCCTTTGGTGAATTTTCCTCCAATGAGCCGCGTGGTCATAATGGTGGCTTGTCATCCAGTCATATAGATTCTTGACAATCAGTCAAGGAGGTATTGCCCTGCCACAGAATCCTAAATCTGGCCTATTCAGGGTTTATCTTGGTTTTTAATAAATCCACCTTCAACCACTCATGTCATAAGTGAAAAGGACACTATAGTTTATCTTCGCCTGTTGCATGTTGATAAATTACATAGTTCAAATTTATTTAGTGCTCTCTAGGATTTTGACCTCAAGAAATCCTCCTACTATAGCCACCATCAAACATAATATCAGCATGGACTTCAACAAAACCCAACGAGAGACCTCTGATCAATTATTAGCAATTATTATAATTTTTTTCTAAGACTTATGATTTTGGAAAATAACCAGAGTGAATCTTTAGATAAAGATTAAGGAAATCCTTGCCAATATGGACCAAGCCTTATTAAAAACCAAAGTGGAAGAAGCCCAAACCATCTAGTACTAAAAAATTGGAAGAAGCCCATGTAATTATCAAAATAAAAAACTCTTGGATGCCAGTCTATTAAAACCTTCACAAAATTTTTCGGCTTTGCCTCTGCTGTTTGTAAAAAAGATGGAGCTATTCATGTAGTGACATATTATACTAAACTGAATATGATCATTTGGCTTACAGCTATCCCTTACCTATAGTATACATTTTCCTTTATGTGCTGGCTGGCACGCAGTTCTTCTCTGCTATGGATCTAGTCACCGTGTACTGACAAATAGACATTTACCCAAGAGGACCAATAGAGGTGCGCCCTCATTGCTAAAGAGGTCCTCTTTGAGCCAGCTCAAATGCCACAGGAGCTTTACAACACCTCTGCTATGTTCCAGCAAGCCAGAGATGGCATCCTAGGGTACCTAAAAATGTCCTTCCTCTGGTGCATCTAGAAAATATTAACGTATTTTCTCAGATAAATTTTGGCTCCCATATTGACCACTTATGTCAAGTATACAACCAATATCAGTCAGCATCCTTAGAATTATAACACTAAAATGCACATTTTTCCAGTGCAAATGGAGTTTTTAGGGCATAGGTAATCAACTAATTTATCCAGCCACTTAAAAATAAATTTACGTCCATACACAAGATGTCACATCCAAGAAGTCTAAGGAACATACAGGTTTTAAGATGAGAGGTAATTTATTACCAGAAATTTATTGCTCATTTTTCCAAACTTGCAGAGCCCTTGGTCTACCTGTTACAGAGAAAAAATGCCTTCCTACTTGAAGTTATCATAACAATCCATTAATGCTAAAGACTGGCATTTACTGATTCTCCTGAGTTAATACATCAACTTTGATAAGCCTTTCCTGATTTTTAATAATGCCAGTAATGTTGCTGTTGGTGCCATTTTAGCACAACATGATGACAACCAGGTAGACCTCCCAATCACCTAATTTATCTAGGCTCTCTCCATAGTTAAACAGAATTATAACATCACCAAGCGCAAGTGTCTAACTGCAATCTTAGCCATTAAGCATTTCCATCCATTCATTTATAAAATTCACTTTACTGTAATAACTGATCATGCATCCCTTCTCTGGGTACAACAGCTTCATGATCATGATGGCTGATTACCCATTGGGCTTTAGAATTACAACAATTTTATCTTTTGATTGTTCATCAACCTAGTGACAAACACCAGAAACACTGATGGTCTTTCCCATTTTCCAGTCCTGGCAGTTTAATCTGCCAAGAAGGACTGCTTATTTGAACTCCTTTGTCATACCAATTATGGTCACTAAAAATTTTTGAAATCCATTATGATCTTAGATGGCGAGCACTTAATACTAGAATAACTCATAGTATGCTCTATAAATTAGTAAAAAAAGTGGCTTCCTTATGTCCTCCCCTCAATTGGACTGAGTTTTATGGAAGGACATACTATTACCGGGCATTTGGTGGTGCAAAAATCTCACAAAAGTTTAAAAACCTCGATATTTGTGGGATGATATGCTCAACTTGATCCAAGAAGTTTTGGATGCCTGTTTCACTTGTCACCAGCAAGATAATCCCATTTCAAGGTTTCAACAACAAGTAGTTGCTACATTGGCCACTTTACATGGTAAGCATTGACATTATAGTTCCTCTGCCTACAGGAGTTCACGGCCAATAATATTTTTTGACTGTAAATCACCTTGTCAAATGGACCAAAGCTGTATTCATTCCTACAGCAACTGCCTGAGCAACTTCCTTAATCCTGCACCAGTAACTCTTCACACAACTAGTTAGTGTGGGAGTGTTTTTATCTGATATCAGGCTAGATTCAACTCAGAGGTGACCTGATAATTAACTGCCCTATTTGGCACCCTCCAGGCTTTTGCAGCACCCCACAACCCTGTCAAAAATGGGGCTGCAGAAAAAGCTAATAGCACTCATATCAATTCTGAAAAAAATGGCTTCTACTGACCTACTTCGAGGGAATCAATTTCAACAGAATACCCTAATTGCCTATCAGATCAGCTATCTCAGGTGATAAAGATTTCTTCCTTTTATGTGCTTTACAGAAGGGAATCCCTCTCACCAACTATTTTATAAACCTGCTGACATTGAAAGCTCCTGAAACTCCCAAAACCACTCTTTGAGCCTTAACATATGAGATTACTCAACTGCAGTCCCTGACCATGGATGCTTTGGAGCATACCATGTCCAAGGAGACAGGATAAAGCATTTTTGATGACCCTCTTTTCTGGTGTACCAACCAGGGGGCTTAGTAATTTTATATCACCATTGCTCCATAGGAAGCACTTACAAGCTTTCAATGTCTTTACATGGTCCATATAAAGTAATAATAAAATGTGGGTCAGAATATTCTATTGTCAGCACTGATAAAGTTACAGTATTCAGCTTTTACATATAAATTTCTCAGATCTTTTATACCCATCCAACAGGATATTGCAGGTTCATTGTCAGAACTCACAATGCAATGATGATGAGTTAAATAAATTTAATATTGAATACCTCCACCTACAATAATTTTATTCCTAACCCTAACTTAATAAGGTATTCAGTCCCTGAATTATCCAATAGGAGAATAAGAGATTTAAATGCAATTAAAACATAAGGGACAAAGAGGCCACCCTACAAAATTTGGAAGACTACCATGGCATAAAGAAAGATGCCTTGTCATGTGCCCCTTCATGAAGTCCAAGCAGATCTTAATCCTAAGTCCAACAAGGAACATTATGCGTGACAAACCCTATCACCATATAAATATGCCAAATTTCAAATAAATGAGTAATTATTTTCCTACTTATATAACCTATATTAAGCTTCTTATTTTTTAGGATCTTATTGAGGTTACTCAGCAAGCCTTAATCCTGGTGGTTCTGGACCTTTGTTATATTTTACTGTGACAATAAGGTCTTAATCTGAGCAGCTTTGATTCCTGTTTCTTTACCCAGCCCTGCTATCTACAGTGCCAACGTATGGTCTTGGGCCAATGCAGATAAAAATTAACAGAAACCCCAGGTCAGGTCTATATCTATACCAGGGAAGATTCTAACCCTGTATATAGCTTCTTTTTACTTGAAGGATTACATAGGGCTATGTGTTTCAGATTCTGGTGATTGCATCTAAGAATAAACCTTTGAAAACCATCAGATTGGGTTGATTAACCTTTCAATGCTTGAGCTAACACCTATATTCTCACCTAAAAGCCTATTGCAATCATACAATTTGGGCAAAATATCTCAATGACAATTCAATCAAGTTTTTATTAGAGCGATTGGCCCACATATGCCTACATATTATGGCAGATATACTATGCGTCAAATCTTGAAAATTGGTCCCAATTATCGGGAACACAATCAACTTACTTGTATACAAAATTACGCAGGACATACCCAAAGTCAATGTCTTAAAATCCCATGGACATCAGATGAAAAAAAACTGTAATCAATTTCCCACCTTAGGGCAAAATTTGTGTGTCAATCTGCATAATTTGCATGATAGCACTTGCTTAGACTGCCCAAAAGGAGTTGCCTAGTGCTATTGAGGGAGAGGCCTGCTGACGTCCCAATTAGTGATATGTCATTTACTTCAGTTGATGCCAAAATTTCACAGAAGGTGTAATTCGTCAGAATTATGACGAAACTGAAATCCAGAGGATCCTAGGACATTTTTCATGCTTTTATTGCAATCTTTGTACCCGAAATCCTCCCAATTTTGATAGTATTTTGCCACCAATAAACCTAAGAAAAGGTTTCAGTCATATCAGTTTAGAGGCTGAACTTAGATGGTAATTTATATGTTGAAATTTTGTGCTGGAATTTGGCCAGGAGATGCCCTAGAGATATAAATACCAGCACCTGGCATAATGACCATTATCTAATAAATAGCTTCTAATAAGAGTTATATTTATTTCATCCTTTTCCTGGTTTTTATCTGAATTATAACCTTGGAGAAGTGTCACCAAACTGGAAGGACCAAATTCCCAGTTTGTATTGAAGCCTGCCTCAGAAGAAGTTCCCAAACTTGAAGGGAAATTTACGCCCAAAATTGGCCAGAAGAGTCGAGGCAACTTTAATAGGCCAAGTGAGTTTTTGAATGGTCTTAATACCATAAACTACAGGCACTATATGGGATCAATCATCAGAACTTCAGCTCAAGTAGACGTGCAGGATAGTAATACACAAGCGAGCGATCCTCAGATTTTGATAGCTGGTGCTCACTCAAAACTGGTGACACTCTCCAAAATGGATTCCAGTAACAAAATTCTGGTATATTCGGCTAGATGAAACAGCGACATCATGATGGATGCTAAAGATAAGGCCATCTCAGATTATTTTCCCAGTCATCAAGGCTCCACAGCTGGTACCTCCTACACCTATAATCTTGTCAAGGTGGGGGGAGCTCATGCAGCAAAGCCAGTCATCCCAAATAGGAATGAGGATGATGCCTTGAACAACAAGGAATTTTCAAAAATTTGGACAGTTGTGTCAAGATTGCAAGCCAGAAAAACTGAAATTACTCAGTAAATTTAGGAACTCAGAATGCAATTATCAACTGTAAATTCCTTAGTAGATAGTATGGGCAAAGACATTAAAAGCATAGCGTTTAATCAAGCTATATTTAAAGAAAAGCCTGACAACCTCAAAAAACAAAGCAGCCGATGCTCACCCAGCTTTGACAAAAGAAAAGTAGGGAAAAGCTCTGCTATTCATCCAAAAAACAGTTTGGAGAAACTAAGGGTAAAATTCAGGCATCAGAATCCAGTAGTTCAGAGCAATATCATGAAATCAAATCATCAGAAATTGACACCAATGCAGAAACTGATATTTCAAACATCCATTCTATGCCTAGAGTACTGGCAACAATCCCAACTCCAGATACTTTTCAGTGGGAAAGAGGGCTGATTATGGGAGATGAAACACCAAGACGTTCAAGAAGAAGTACAACCCCTGTGCCCAAAACAGGGCGAGATGACTTCAAACCATTGAATTTAGCAAAGTTTGATAAGAATGAAAACTTTCATTCTTTCCTCAAGTTCTTTGAAAAAGATATGAGAGGAGAATCAGACCATGCAAAAGGATTGGCACTGATTAACTGACTCGATTCCCATAGCTTTGACCTCATTATGCCCTATTTGGGCAACGATTGGTCCTATATGGATGCCAAAATTGCAATAACAAAACAGTTTGGAGGGCCTGAGAAACTAGAAACCCGAAAAAGAGAGCTTCCTAATATTGAATTCAAACAGAATGAGACTATTAAGGACTTTGTGGATAGATTCTTCCATGAGGCGCAAATTCTGCGTGGGTGCAATGCAATAGATAAGTTTGATGCCAAGATTGCATTGAATCATGCGATTATGCCCTTCCATGAGCTGCACAATGTCATGTTGCCTGCATTCAATGGAATCTTGGAAATCCAAGAGCTTACCAAATACTTGAGAAGCTGTTCCCGTAATTTCAACACACCTAATTGAACCAAAGATTAGCAAAAAATCCCAATTTTCGGGCCCAAAAAACAACACTATGTCTGACCAGGGGAAAAATTTCCAAAATATGAAAAAAAAATTCGAGCAAAAACAGCAAACAGGGCTTATTACATGTCACAAATGTGGGAAAATAGGGCACTTTGCTAGCCAATGCTACAGACGGTCCAAAAAAAAAGCCTGGGGTCAACTTTGCTCTAGAAATTAACAGTGACAGTGAGGCAGGAAAAGAACAAATGGAGTAGAGGCGGAATGCTTTAACTAAACCAATTTTTAAACCATTCCACCTGACCCTGATGAGCTCTTTAGGGCCAAAGATGTTGCTGAATTTAAACCTCAACCATTTTGGGGCTAATAATGTCATGATGGTCACTACTTGGGCCACAGCAAAAACAACTAAACCTTGAAAATAACCAAAGAAGCCCAAGCAGAGGTATCAAAACCTTATGAGAAGCAAATTATTGATCTGGGTTTGGACCTACAACCCAGATTTCAACTGATTTACCTAAGCTTAACAACGTTTAAGTAGCTATTCTCATGAAGACCTTAGCAGATAACTTCCCAGATATTTGCCCAAGCCTGAAGGCACACCTGGAATTGGGCAACAGTCACAGCATTCACACAATATATACCTTTGAAAACTACTCTGAATGTACGTGTGTGGACATAGCAGTGAACAAGGTGCAAGTTTGGGCCATTGTTGATAGTGGCGCTCCTATCAATATAGTCAGCACAAAGTTGGTTAGAAAACTGAAAATTGCACCCGATGTTGCCCACTGCCAGGAATATGGAACTGCTGAAGCACATATAACTAAATCGTTGGGCGCCTACTTTGCCCTACCATTCATATTTGGATCCATTGTAGTAACAGCACCTGCCATAGTGTTGCCAAATAAAAACTATGATATCCTAAATGGGAATAATTTTTTATGAAGATATGGAGTTGTTACCAATCATAAGGACGATACTCTCACCATTCTTGGCCAGACTATTCCACTTTACTATAAATCTGATAAGGCAGTTGAGAAAAAGAAACCCAGCCTATTCATAAATCTGGCATACAAAGATAGTCATCCCGATTGAATATTCCAAAACTTGGTCAAAGATAAAACCACTACCCATACAGATTGATAAGATAAATGGCATTCCACTTCTATCAAATCAGACCATTACTTTACCATCTGGAAAGCAATTAATCATCCCAACGGGACTAACAAATAATATTCTGTAAGGACTTTATGGTGAAGTATATCAACTATGGTCTAAATCTCAGTTCAAACCAAACATTGCCCCTGATATTATCATTCTGGGCCACATAGAAATACATATCTTATGTGCAAACCTGAAAAATCAGTTTATCTCCATCAGGCGACATCTAACAATCACTTTTCTGCATCTGTTCCCTACCACGGAAATTCACTCATTCCATGAGTTTGGAACTTTGTTGAATTAGGGCTCTCCAATAAAAATTAACTCAATATAAATAATGTTGTCCCTATGGCCGATTTAAGCAACCTGACCAACTTTAAGAAAGGCCAAGCTCGGGAGTTATATATCTAAATATTAGAAAAATCTGCACAAGATGATTTTGACTTGGGATGTGCTAATGGTGTCACCCATAAAATTGATACTGGAGATCATAAACCTATTCAATTACACCCGATTAGATGCTCAAAATCATTAGAAGGAGCAGTATCCAAGGAGATTAAGAAACTCCTCAATCGTGTCATGCTTGTCCCTTCAAAAAGTCCATGGGCAGCACCATTTTTAATAGTGATGAAGAAGGATGGAAGCAACCAAGTAGTCTTGACTATTGGAAGCTAAACAACATCACAAAGAAGAACTCATACCCACTGCCATGAATTGATGACGCCTTGGATAGGCTAGGGGGCGCAATGTTCTTCTCAGCAATGGACCTTATTAGTGGATACTAGCAAATAGATCTTCCTGAAGAGGAGCGTGAGAAATGTGCAATCATAACCCAAGAGGACCTATTCTAGCCAATGAGAATGCCTCAAGGACTATGCAATGCCCCAACTACATTCCAACAGCAATGAACAAATTCTGGGAGACTTGAAATTGTCATGTGTACTAGTGTACCTTGACGATTTCAATGTTTTCAGCTGAACTTTTGACAACCACCTGGAACACTTAGAGGAGGTTTTCAAAAGGCTAGCTGCTGCAAACTTAAAAATAAAGCCTAGAAAATGTCAGTTTTTAAAGACCAACTGGAATACCTCGGATTTGTGATTGATAAAGTGGGTCTTCGGCCCCAACCCTCTAAGCTGGATGCCATCTCCAAAATGAAATGGCCCAAATTCAAGTGTGGTATCAAGTATTCCTAGGCATGATCAGGTACTATCGCCAATTTATCACCAACTTTGCACAGCTTGGAAGCCACTTTTCTATCCGCTTAAAGATAAGGTCCCATTCAACTGGACTCCAGCTTGCCAGAATGCATTTAACCAACTCCAATTGGCCCTATTAAGCGCACCTGTTCTTTTATACCTGGACTTTGATCACAAACTTATCATCCAAACTGATGCATTCTAAACAGCAGTGGGGGCTGTGTTGTCCCAAGTTGAAGAAGATGGTGAAGAACATCCAGTTGCCTTTGCTAGTCAGACTATAAACGTTCACAAAAGAAACTACATGATGACAGAATGAGAATGCTTGTCCATCATATATGCTTGCAAGAAAATCTGGGTCTATCTTCATGGCACTCATTTCAAAGTTGTTACCAATCATGCTTCCCTAAGATGGTTAAACAACTTAAGAGAACCTGAGGGCTGATTAGCCCACTGGGCATTAAAGCTTCAAGCTTATGACTACATTTTTGAGAATCAAGCTAGGGCAAAACACCAAAACGCTGTCTGTCTATCCTGAATACCCACCATCACAATATTTAGTCGGGCCACTGATGAGTTGTTTATGAAAATTATCAGCGGAGAGTATTATGATGATCCCAAACCCGTCCAAAAATATAATTGGATCTATGAAAAAATACAACCATCAAAAACGGGATGCTTTACAAGATTGTCAAGGACAAAAAGTTTATTTTACCAAGACCATTGGCCCAAACAGAGCTAATAATGGCAGTGCATAAGGCCATAGGGCATGGCGGATTCAAGAAGATGAAAGAGTACCTGAAGAAATTCTACTACTTGGAGTCAATGCAGTTTGACATCCAAGAAATGCTGGAATTCTGTGCAGAGTGCCAAGGTGAAAAACCATTCTAAATAGCACATCTTACCAGCTTGTTTGGCCCAACTTTGCTGGCACACTGTATCTATCAACGTTGTTGGCCCACTTCCAACAAGCAATAAAAAGGCCAAGTACATAATAGTAGCCATCAACCACTTGACCAATTGGGTTAAGGCCAAGGCCATTTAGGACTCTGGAGCAGCAACCACTGCCAAGTTCGTACTTGAAAACATTATCCACAAACATGGATGTCCTCAGGTTACTTTGACCAATAATGAAACCAACTTTACTGCCAATGTCCTTGCCAAGCTAAACCAACTAATGGGAGTACGAGGTGTGCTTTCTGCTCTCTATCATCCCAAAACTAATGGGACTGTTGAGCGTGAAAATGGGACATTGGTGAACATTATTCGGAAATTAACCTCAGCCAAACCATCCAAATGGAGTATTTATCTAAGTTTATCAGTCTTCGCCTACAATATCTCCTACCATTCATCAATCAAGATGTCTCCGTTTCAAGTATAATATGGTAGACACCCAGCCCTACCAATGCTGCTATATTTGGCCCTAGAGGATCCTGGAAAAAACACTTATCCTCAGTATATTGAGAAGCTTGCGGATGCTTTAATCAAACTACAAGCTCAAGCCTTTGACAACAGTTTTGCCAAGAAAAAGGCCCAACATCAAAAGGACTTTGAGAATAACTACACACTGACCAAATTTGAAGTTAATGACGAAGTTCTATTTTGAAACACCCATGGATTGGGAAAATTGCAAAAGTTATATCACATTTGGGTTGGGCCATTTGAAGTGATTGAGAAAATGTCTAAGTTCATATACACAATCAAGGATATTAGGACCAGCCATATATACAACTGATTCCATGCAAAATTCCTATAAAGGTTTAATAAGCGGGCTGATTAAGCAAAGAAAAAGTTAAAAAAAAAAACAACAATACAAAAAACACAAGAAAGAAAACAAAACCAAAACCAAAAAATATTTATATAATAGTTTTACTCTAATTAATATTTTAGTTTGCACCTGAGGTTGGGGAGAGGATCCAACTTCAGACTCAACGGGCATTCAGGCCATCATACTTCAGACTCATTGGGCGTTTGGGCCAAAGTTACCAGATAGAAAACCTAACTCCATGCTCATTTGGCGTTCAGGCTGATGATAATAGACCAACATAGACTAATTGGGAACCTTGGGGCTTATGTTCAAGTCAATAGGGGGAAATGTCAGATTCTGGTAGTTGACTCAAAAATAAACCTTTGAAAACCATCAGATCGGGACAATTACCCTTTCAATGCTTGAGCTAACACCTATACTCTCACCTCAAAGCCTATTGCAATCATACAATTCAGCCCAAATATCTCAATGACAATTCAATCAAGTTTTTATCAAAGCAAGCGGCCCAAATATGCTCACATATTATGGCCAATTTCCTATGCATCAAATCTTGGCAATTGGTCCTGATTATCAGGAACACAATCAACTTACTTGTATATAAAATCGTTTGGAGCTGACCCATAGTTAACATCTAAAAATCCCATGGACTTCAGGCGAACAAAAAACGTAACAATTTCCCACCTTAGGGCGAAATTTATATGTTTATCCATGTAATCGGCATGATAGCACTTGCACAGACCACCCAAAAGTAGTTACCTAGTGCTATCAAGAGAGAGGTCTGCCAATGTCCCGGTTAGGGGTACATCATTTACTTCAATTGATGCTAAAATTTTACAGAAGGTGTATTTTGTCAGCAGTATGACGAAACTGAAATCCAGAGGATCCTAGGACAATTTTGCATGCTTTTATCGCAATTTTGTACCTGAAATCCTCCCAATTTTGAGAGTATTTGTCACCAAAAAACCTAAGAAAAGGTTTCAGTCATATTAGTTCAAAGGCTAAACTTAAGTGGTAAAATATCTGCTGAAATTTTGTGCTAGAATGTGGCCAGGAGATGCCCTAGAGGTATAAATTCTGGCGCCTGGCCTAATGACCATTATCTGATAAATAGATTCTAATAAAAATTAAATTTGTTTAATCCTTTTCCTGGTTTTTTCTGAATCCTAACCTTGGAGAAGTGTCACCAAACTGTGAGGACTGAATTCCCAGTTCTTATTGAAGCCTGCCTCAGAAGAAGTTCCTGAACATGAAGGGAAAATTACGCCCAAAATCGGTTGGAAAAGTCAAGGCAAATTTAATAGGCCTAGTGAGTTTTTTATGCTCTGAATACCATAAACTACAGGCACTATTGAGGATCAATCATTGGATCTTCACCCTGAATAGATGTGCAAGGTAATAATACACAAGCGAGCAATCCTCAGAATTTGACTTTGTGCTCATTAATAGGTTTATAATTAGGATTCCTACTTTAATAAAATGAAATATATAAAGGGCAAGTTAAATTTTAACTAGAAAATTAAAATCTTATTGACTAATTTCTGTTAGGTAATACTCTTTTCACTTGGCATAACTTTCCAAGCAAAATTACATGAAGTAATTAAAAAAATTGAATTCGCCCATAGTAGTTTTGCTTTGATGTCCTTGGATTCTCCGCTGGCTGCTCCAGCATGGGGCAGTGGCGAAATTCTCCCCGCCATTTTCTGTCCATCAGGAAAACGCGCTAGGACTGGTTCACCAGTAACTTCAAACCCATGGGTCAATTCGTTCTACCCAAGGACCTTGACGCCCACCTTGCTCATACCCAAGTGGTACCTCGCTTCCCCCTAGTGCTCCCCTGGAGCAACATGTGCTATGGCCTAAGGTCAAATATGGGAAACTATTCCCATACCATGACCAATTCATTATCAAAATGGCACAGGCGGTGATGACACTCGCCAGTTTTATTGATTTCCACCCCTACAAGGGGTATTTTGATCTTGGCTTCACCTGCGAAGCTGATGCTGCCACTGCAGCAACTGTGCCCCTGGTATTCCAGGTTATTCCTCTCCCCACAACTTGGACTCAGCTCCCAGTGGACACCAC
This sequence comes from Massospora cicadina, assembly GCA_022478985.1. Taxonomy (NCBI): domain Eukaryota; kingdom Fungi; phylum Entomophthoromycota; class Entomophthoromycetes; order Entomophthorales; family Entomophthoraceae; genus Massospora; species Massospora cicadina. Next base: position 32,474 of record JAKSZP010005316.1, on the reverse strand, counting down.
CTTGGTGGTTCAGTTTGCTGGCTTGCCCACCCACCTCCCCCTGAAGTGCTCCACCAGGAGCTGATGGACGGTTTGGCAGCCTATAGCTCCAACCCCAACTTACAATTTGTGGTCCCAAATGGGGCCACACAACTCGCTGGGCCTTGGGCATATGCCACAATCAGCCCTGAATTAATAAAATCGCGGTGTTAATTCCACTGCACACTGTCATTTCCTCAGCACCCAACCATCCATTTTGGGCCCACGTCGAGGGTGGGAGGATGATCTGTCCATCATGTTTTGAGTTAGACCATTCAAAATGTAAGTGCCCCTCCTCAACCACTTCCAGCAGATCAGATGACTCATCCACCGACCTCCAATCTGCTGCCCACCCTGTACAATTTCTGGTATGGGGCACAATCCTACCTCCCCCACCTTCAAAGCCTGTTGCTGCAGCTGCACTTGCAGCCACTAATCAGCCTCCTCCTCACCCCAATGCCTTAAATAATTCCACCAATCAAGCATTGGATTGGATCCCATTTTGATCCCATGCTTCCTCAAACGATAAACCAAACCTCAACTGTGCGCTGATTATCCAATCCAATTAAACCAAAACCCATGGGAATTATTGGCTGAAATTGACAAACCAGGTAAGTTCAATGAAGGACCAACTCTGCAAATCAAGCGTTTTGTTAATGCAGAATGGGACGCCAGATACCCCTTCAACTTTATACCCCACAGCCAAACGCTGAATTGTTTTACAGTGATCACCAGCTTGCAGTAAAAGCAGCTGCAACCCAAGATTGTTGTCCCCTGCATAAAGCTGTCGCTAAATCAGTAGTTATGCTTAAAGGAGGAATTCCACCTCCTGTTATCCCCGCAACCTTAACAATAAAAAGTAAAATCACAGTGAACCAGCTATACAAAAATTCAAACGATGCTATCCAGAACGTGGCAACTATAGCACGGCATCTAATATCAAAAATAACCCAAACCATAATTGCCAAATTTGTTAAACTCCCAGACGCCTACATCAAAGCTGAAAAAGCTTTAACAAAATATCTTGGTGCCATTTATCTAGCTGGCAATTTCATGAAATTCCAATTATCAGTGATATCAAACCTCATGCCGCAGATGCCCCAACGCTATTACTGTCAGCTGTGACATGCACTCTGATATGGGAGGAAGAAGCTGCTGCTAAAGAGGCTGCCAAAGATAAGCCCCCAGCCCCCCTCCCCTCCGCCATGGAGGGATAAGCAGTTTCCGCTGCCCACCTGGTTGGTTGTTTTTCATTTTGTTTAATTCAATCCGCTCATTAGGGCGTTTTGTTTGAATCATTAGTTATCTTAGTTTTAGTTAGTTTTAGTTTTGGTAATGTCCACCCCTGGTCAGCTTGCCTTAGACAAATATATTTTCTGTTAGGTAATAGATAACAACAAGCATATTGCACCTTTTTTAATTTATAATTTTAATTGCTAGATGATATTAATAAAAAAATAAAAAGAATGGTATATTATGTCTATTGATGAAAAACTGATATCAGTTAATTTTATCTGATATAATCTACTTATCACGTAACTCTTTAATATATATAATTACAAAAAAGTAGATGACTCACCATTCTATTAATATAAATATATAAGTATAAGCTGCTTTCTTTTGGGTTAGTTTCCTGTATCTATTTTCAAACTAAATATAAATTCTTAATTAGATGTAAAACATAGGTATTTATACAAAGTTTATATGTTATATAACAGCAACTAATATGTGTTATGCTAATGATTTATACTATATACTGTGATTTATCATATTACTATAAAAAATACTTGTCATACAGTCAAAGCTATTATGGCAATAATACAACTTTATTTTGTTATTGCTTGAAAAAGCTTATAGTCATCCTTCAAGAAAATCTATCATCCTTATAATATAAAAAAATACTCACCTCTCTAACCCTTTCCCAAAGCTGATTAAATATTAAATTACAGACTTTCAAAACTTGATATATAGAATACTTATGTCGCTATATAGATCACAGACCTATATTTTTTATAAAACCTACTTACCTTTTGTCATGAGCTTAATGATATTATATGACTGCACTTCCACTCAGTATGGGTTACCATCATCAGAACAGCCATAATACCGCTGGTACAGCCATTTACAAGGTTTGATGGAACATTATTAGAGACTGTACCAACATATGCCAGGTAAGCACAAGGTTGGAACTCATAGCTTAAAATTAGTATTGCAATTTACTAAAATTAATCAAAAATTGGGAACTAGAGATTGTAATTTAATAAACTAAGTGAATTTAAAAAATAAAAATGGAGCAACAGAAGGACCTGTTTATGTCTGCTTCCTTATAAACTCTCTTTTTAGGAATAGGGAAAGATACATTAAAGCCTAAGGATCATCTTTGCAATTGAGCAATGTCATAATGACACACTAATATTATACCAATGTTAATTTAAATCTTACCTGATCAGCCAGATCAGATCAAATTATTTACCAAGAATTTTTGCACATTGTTCTGCTTGTAAGATGGTAAAAATTCACACAACCTCTGACATGGCGCGCCCAAAGTCATGGTATGTAAGGGTGGTCCCATTTCAAATCAAACGGGTTTGGTACAATCAAACCTGTTGAGGGCAAGGTGTCTTTCACTATTAGTAGGGGAGGTCACAAATATAATTTAATCCAAAAGTGAATCAAATAATACAATCTTGCTGAGTATTGAGTTACTGCTATTATTAAAACCCAAACTAGGGGGAAGCCTTATGATAAAGCAAGGAGCTACAAGCTGCTTTTTGACAATGGCTTCTGGGCCGCCGCCTCCTCCTGATACATCCCCTGAACTTCCCCTCAACTCCTTGTTAGTGAGAAAAGAAGGCAATGGGCCAACCTTCAAGGGTTAGGCTTTCAACCTATCATCAACAACATGGGCTGAACTTCCCTGACTGGAGAGTGTAAGTCTTGGGGAACAACCCCTGTGGCTTAATCGTGAGTTATTTTATTTAATACCAAGAAGGTGAAAATATGGTGGCTGTCCCTATTGTCACCTGGGAGACCTAATCCATGTGGTAAATACTAGTTGGGTGATGGTGTACCCTTGAGAATAGCGTTTACCCCCTATGCCAACACCTATGATTCAGTTCAGATATAATCAGTGTGTGAGTTAGGAATTGGCGGCAGCCAAGGGCTATCACCAGCAGAAGTTCAGCAGTGATATCTCCCACAAAAAAGTTAGCTCTGCAAGGTTGAGTTACACTGGTAACATTAAATTGATATCTGGCAAAATTAAATTGATTAAGTCAGCTATAGGCTTAATAATCCCCAACTGCCGTTCTCCTTTTGCAGGTAGTCATTATCCCATTCCTGATAGGAATAAGCAAAATAAACCCCTTCCCTACTCAATGGGACTGGCCATATATGTGGCCATGGGTTCACTCAGTCGCCCATCAGACAAAGCATTACCAATCCATTAAGTAAAATTACATTGAGAGGGAAAATTTGGTGGCAAAGTTTGAGCCTAATTCAGTCGGCCAGTCTGAAATTGATATGGTGTCATAAATATTGTAAAATGTCAATCCGCTATATTTAATGGCGTAATTATTCCTGACAGTAAATGCAAATTAATTTGTATCCCTGTTTTCATGTAATTATAAAGCATTGGACTCTGACATGTTCTTCTGTCACTCCAATATATTCCTTTCTGCTACTATAGTTAAGTAAAAAACCCATAAAAAGTCCAATCCTTATCTGTGAATTAAATAAGTTCACTAACATCTAGTATGATGATTTCCAATTGTGAGAAACTCTTGCTGGTGTCTGCAGTTGCCCTAGTTTATTTACACTCTACAATATGGATGGCTGTATCAGAGATATTCTGGTTGGTTTTTTGGGTGTTCACTCATCCTATGTTCAAGCCAGTATTATTATTAGCACGCTCTATGACATAATGGAGAGACCACAATTCTCATCCTTCTCTATACTGCCCTATAAGCAGTGTGCTGCGTTGGCTTTGTTATATGGATGGAAGGTTCAACCTTTAGTTAGGATGGTGTTTTCTGAGAGGATGGTCCGTTCATTGGATTGCAGTTAATATGATGCAATTAAAACAGATACTATTCCTCAAGCACAAGGAGATCTACCAAGGATTAAGGGTAAGAGGGCCCAGTATCCCCTTTTTCTTCAAGTTGTCTAGCGGTAATATGTTTTAGATGTTGGGGCGTTGTTTGTCCCTGTGACCACAGATCTCTCCCCTCATTCCGCCATTGTAGGTTCTGGTACTATTATTCTTGCTATCAACTCTGATGCTCTTGAGGAGCAGAAATATATTTTTATTGATGCCCTTTTTCTTAGAAAACTATTGGCCGATCTAGGACGTTTTAAATGGTTGAGAACACAACTCTGTCTCTGGAGAAAGTTCCAATGGATTTGACAGTAACTACCCCTTCTTCACCAGTTTTCCCTGCATATTTGATAAAAAATAGGATCTGGCTTACTTCACGTTACCAATTATAATCCAGTTTGGATTCCATAGGGTATCCATTTAGGCTCTCTTGGATACAAGCGCAGTCAGGAATTTTATACGTTTTCAAGTCACTCAGGATTTGGCCTCAAATCTTGACGGTGGGTCCTCAGTATTGTGCGCGTCATCATCCTCTTTGACTAAGTATCCCGTGAGATTATCAGTGCTATTTTCAGTGCATTCATTTGGCTTCTGCTATCAGTTAACCTCAGTGCCAGGTTGGTTGTTACCATAATCCTTGGGGTTAGTTGATGGCAGCATCAATAGGTCAGTATTGATCTGAAGCAAACCTATTGACTTTTGTGAATCCGCATGCATGTGGCAAGTTAAAACTTTTCAACACCTTTCACCACTATAGTGGTGATTTAAATCACTTCCCCACTTTCCCTCATAAAGTTACCACTAGCTTTTCCCTCGGGTTTGTTGCAGTACAAGGTTTTTTCTTATTTGGAGAAGGCGAACCATCTTCATTCTCACTTTTAATATGACTTGGCCTTTTGTTTAAATGTAAACAAAATCTATAACTAATTTTCCACTGTAACCCTATACTGAGCAAGAGGATAAGGTCCTGGAAACGTGGTTAAACGACATGCTCCAGAAGGGGTGGGTGTTTAATAAATCCCTCCCATCGCATCCCACATTGTTTTCACTCAAAAGGCTATTGGTATGCTGCGCCCATGTGTGGACTACAGTCATTTAAATTATTAACATGCATGATCTCTATCCGCTCCCCTCGAGCAATCCATTAGTCAGTTGATTTCCAAATTTCTTGGTTTTTCCAAGCTTAACGTGGTAAATACCTTCGATCAAATCAGTTTAGAGGAAGGGTAGAAGTGGCTAATGGCCATTTGTACCCGGTGGGGTATCTTCAGATTCCGCGTGATGCCCTTAGGCCTCAAACTGCGCCTGCTCCCTTTCAGAGTATGATTTATGACGTAATGGGTGCTCTTTTCTTCATTCAAACAGTGGCATAAATTGATGATAACCTGGTGCACTCCGCTACTCCTGAACATCATAAGAGTGACCTGGAGGCAGTATTAGCAGAGCTGAAGTAGGCTGAACTTTTTGTAAAGCCCTCAAAATGTGAGTTTTTCAGGTAATTTGTTACCTTCTTGGGTAATCTTGTACTGAAAGACATTACACTGTCCCTCCCTGCAAACTCAAAGTGATTATTTCCTGGCCACGCCCATCACCCAGAAGCAGCTGTGTATCTTCCTGTGGACCATTATTTTCTTACAAAATTTCGCCAGCTCTTTCCCAGTTGGCAGCGCCTCTCCATCCCTTATAGGGAAAAGTATTACATATAATTGGACAGAAGAGTGCCAACACACATTTGATGCAAACAAGGAGGTATTTGTGATGCCATCAGTCCTCACGCATTCCAAACTTTATTTTGTCATTTCATAGTTGCTTGTGATGCCTCAGCAACCGCAATGGGGCTGTTCTGCTTCAGTAGCATGCCAAGGTGGAACATAACATTGCTTATTTCTCGTGAAAGTTAACCACTGTGGAACAAACCTGGGCCATATATGACTAGGAACCCATCACTGTGTCGTGGTACCTTACTCACTAGTGGTGCATGATTCAAGATGCATGGCTTGAGTTGTAGTCCAGATGGACAGCCAGGTTCTAATGTACTTCTAAAAACCCCAGAAATTGGTGCATCATCAGGCTCAGACGTTTTAGGACCTATGCAGATTTAATTTTTGATATGAGTTTTCAAAGGTGGCATTAAATATTCTCCCCACCCTCGTGGTTGTAACCCTTCCCTGAGTCCAATGGAGAAGGAATTGCATGAGTTAACAATGGTGATTCTTACAAAACTTTTCTTTCTCGTTGCAAACACTTTTGCAACCCATTCAATTCAAGACTAAATCTAGTTTATTAAACTCATAGAGGGGATTAGTCTGCGCCCATGTCTGGGAGCAGTTGGGCAAGCAAGGCAAGAGGAGCAGGCGGAAGGCCCGCGGCTTCTAACATTTGAAAACGCCCTGGAGAATCCGGCGGAATTGAAAAAAATCTAAAAAACTGGCGGTCACAATTTCCCCAGAGATACTCACGTGGCAAGCACGATGCAACCAGTACATCAACACACCACATTCCCAGCCACTTTTGTCGGTGGAATTTGGAGTCCGTGTGTATCTGGACATCCAAAAAATGGCCCTATGGGAAAAATTTTGTGAAGATGTACACAAAATTTTCCCAACCACGGTGTACGTTGCACCTCACTCCATGTCATGCAGTTGGCTGGACCTAGGTTTCGAAAGCAAAATAGCAGCAGACGAGGCTGCAGCAGTGCGCATAGTGGTTGACCTCCCTGAAGGGCAATGGGTCATCGAAACTAAATGCACCAGATGGACAAAATCTAAACAAATTTTCCTCACGTTTGACTTTTTGCCTACTATGGTAAAACGTGACATTTTGGAGCAACACCTGAAAGATGGTCTCGCCATATATGGCGAAATACAATTTTTCAAAATGCAACGTTTCATGCTGATGCCACACCTGTGCACTGGCAAAGCCATTGCAGTTCTGACCCCAACCAAGGAGATCGTAAAGGACCTAACCCAGATCCTGCACTCCACCTATATTGACATTGCAGGGCACACCACCCACCCATCTCCGGGTAACCGTGGACAGCGCGCCCTTTTGCACCCACTGTGATGCGTTCAGCCATAAGGCGCATGCATGCCCCATCAAAGAGGGCGTCACATTCCAAGAGCACCCCTCGGCGGCCATGGCCAGTGGAGAGGCGCACTATGAACCAACCACAAGCACCAAGGAGGCTTTCCTGTGGGGAGCACAAGGCTGCTACCTATTGGTAAAGCCCATCTCCCCACAGGAGCAGAAGAAGGCTAAGCAGGCCCGTAGGACTGCAGCCAAGGAAGCGGCCAAGGCCACCACCACCATCCCACACTCACAATGCCAGGAGGACATGGAGACCTTTGCGGTGGAAGCAACTTGGGAATCATCACCCAATCAGATTGGGAGGCCCATGCTGAATGGGTCACTCAATCTGAGGATCCGATGGGAGAGTCAATCTCACCTAATCGCTGCACCCAAGCCCCGGTCAAAACTGACTTGGGACCTATCCCAACCAAAAAAAAATTTTTGCCCCACTTGATGGTGCACTGAACTTATCCGCACCACAAAAAATTCATCCAACATCAGGAAAACAAAAAGCGAAGTCCAAAGCCAATGCAACTCTTTCCGCAAAAATTAACAAAAACCCCGATAGTGTTGCTGCTAATACCCATGCTGCTGTGAAAGCCCGTGGGGACCTGTAAGAGGCTGGTGGGCCCGGGGGCCCACCCCCTCGCACCTAAGGTGCGATGGGGGAAACCTTCACTCTAGGGACGCTGAATATCGCCAGACTCAAGGCCTCCCTGTCCCAGGCTTGGAAACTGAGTTTTTTACAAAACAATTTACCCGTGGATATCCTTGCCATCCAGGAGTCCCACTGTCCACGAGGTTCCAAGGAAGCTTGGAAAACAATGCTCCTACCATCCCTATCCTTTTGGTCAAAGCACTGTGGGGTGCTAATTCAGAAAAACAATTTTTCAAATTTACATCTTCAGAAATATTCCTAAATGGCTGAGTGCTCATTGTCACCTTCTCATGGGCCAATGTTGCACACACAATCATCAACATTTACACCCCAAACGGTGCACATGAGCGTCATGAATTTTTCTTGTCAGTCAAATCCCTCCCGCTACCCCCCAATTCTTTCCTAATTGGTGACATGAACTGTTGGCTAACCTCACCAACGGATCGGTGGCCACCCTCACCCCATGCCCCACAGGGTCACGTAGAACTACGCGTTCTAAAAGCCACCCTTGGGTTAATGGATGCGCTGCCATGACATGCCCCACCGCTCAAAAACATGACGCATCCCCACATCCACAACGGCCAATTAAGGTCCATGACCCGCATCAACCTTATTCTAGTGCCGTCGTAATTCCAACCCCACATCTCCCAATTCAAAACAACGAAAATGGAATTCTCTGACCACCAAATGGTCTTGATAACATACCACTTACCCATCACAGTTGCAAAGGCCCCACATTGGTGCAAAATCCACCCCCCAGAACTCGCGTCACCAGGATTTTCCATGTGGGTGGAAGAGGCAACTTTGGCGAAATTGTTTGTTGCACCGTTTTGCGTGGACCCCATTTCCACATGAACAACTTTCAAAGAAGACACCATCCGCCACTATCGCCATCTCTCATCCAGATGCTCATGAGCCACATTGGCGGTTTTATCACGTGCGCTGGCGGAATTGGCCCACTTGGTGTCCAACATTCCAGCCACAGGATATAGCCCTGCATGGGGCCAGAAGTGGGCGGAGGCAGCCGCCCACCTCAACGCACTTGAAAGGCAACACAAACATTGGGTTTGTGTCCAATACAGGGCCACACGCATCACTAAAGGCGACAAGTGCACCGCATACTTCTTCAAAAAAAATTTTGCACCATGCCAGAGTGTGGCCTGCACACAGGTGTGAAGATCAGATAATTCTATTGTGGATACACTGGCCGAAGTGGCAATCAAAACGCAAAGATATTACTCTGAGTTATACTGAGCCAAAAAAATTCAGCCAGCTGAAATGGCGGAATTTCTTGACTGAGCTCATATCTGCACCATTTTCTGATACCCGGAAAAAATGAATTTTATTACTCTGAACGAATTATGGACTACCATTTGCGGTGCGCCAAACCAAAAATGCCCAGGCCCAGATGGCATTCCATATGAGTTCTACAAAAAATATTTTAAATATATATCCCCATTGCTGCTAGCCTCACTCAACCAAAGCCTGTTGGAAACGCGCCTCCTACCAGGAGGACATGAGGCCTTTACGGTTACACTCTTCAAGAAAGGGGATAGGCTTGACTTAGCCAACTGGCGCCCCATTTCTCTAACAAACACAGACACCAAAATTTTAACCAAAATCATGGCTAACCGTTTAGGGACTGTAGCATCTGCCTCCATCTCCCCAGAACAATTTGGTTTCATCCCCAGAAGGTCGATTTGGGATAACATGCACTCTGTGGCTAATGTGTGTCAGTCCACAGCCTCTGGGGCACTTGTATTCTTGGACCAACAAAAGGCCTATGATAGAGTAAACTGGGAATACCTTAGGGCCTGTCTCCAACAATTCCGCCTACCCCCCCGCTTCATTAACTGGGTGATGCTGCTCACGGAATCTGCAACAATGGCAGTGCGTGGCCCAGGCTTCCTAACGGAAGTAGTCCGCCCTCAAAGGGGCCTGCGACAAGGGGACCCCCTCAGCCCACTCTTATACAACTTCAGCCTTGACCCACTACTGCGAAATGTGAATGCCCACCTCACTGGGGTCCATGTGCCAGGCCAAACCCCAGTCAAGATGATAGCATTTGCAGATGATTGTGTGGTGGGGGTGTCTAATAACAAAGATGCACGCGCGCTTGAAGCCCTCATCCAGGAATATTCCCAGGTAAGCAACGCGGCACTGAACGCCTCCAAAACCCAAATCATCCTCCTTGGTCAGTTTCAGAACTGCTGGGCCCCAGCAAGCAGTTCCCAACCCGGCCTATCTGCTCGCCCACGTCCACGCCTTACTAACTCAACACACACCGCTCCACTGGTGCTCCCCTTTGTGCCACGACCTACCATAGGACCGGTATGCCATCTGGGCGTGTGGATGGAGGCAGGTGGATACGCGTCAGCAGTGATGGAGTGCCATATACTGGACAACGTGACGAAGCGAATCGCCTCTCTCAGAGCCCACCCTACTACCCTCACTGGCAGGGTTGTTCTTGCCAACTCTATGCTCCTATCCAAATTCTGGTTCGGAGCCCACGCCATCCCCTTCTCCCCAAGCTTCTTCAAATCCCTGTATGCTTTGCTACAAGGATGGCTTTGGGCAGGCCGCCCTCCACCATTACGGCTAGAGGTCATGTTTGGCCCTCATCATCAGGGTGGCATGGGCCTACTTGACTTCAAAGCCCATGCCGCCAAGATCCTGGGCACCTGGATCGCGGCCGTCAATGCTCCTACACTCCCATCCCAACACTGGTCCCGCGCGGCCTGCTCCAACTTCTCCTGAGCCTTGGGCCTCAACAATCCAACAAACCCCCACTCCCTGATGAAATACCTCGCATCACACACATTGGCCACAGGTCCTCATGGGACCAAAACCCACTACAAACGAATCCTACTCTCCATGCGAAGCGCAGAGTGGAGAATTCATATTAGTGGACATACAACCCGAAGAGGCCGCCCCTCTCCTCAGTTCACACAAGAGGTACAGGGGCTACCCATCCATGATGGCGTGATCCCCATTTGACCCCAAGTCCTATCCAGGGTGGACTACCTGGACATGATGGACATCCCTTATACCACTGAGACCCAAAAGACTATCTGGAAATACGCACACCATCCTCTGTTGCAGCCTCAAGTCCGCTCCCATGTGTGGCGCTGCGTGAGGCGGGTGTATCATACAGCTGAGCACTCTAACGCTTTACACTTATCCTGTGTCATGTGTGGCCAGTATGGAACGCTGTTCCACCGCCTGTAGAAGTGCCCCACCTCTAAAGTGATATGGCGCGAAGTCCAACGTCTGCTAGGCCAGGATCAAACACATCCCTTCAGTCTGTCAAGAGATATGTTTGCTTCAACAATGGCCTCCCCCTCCCACCCTCCCTCCGTGCCCTGGTGGTTGCAATCGCCATGTGGACTATCCATACGATTGTCTTGGATGCCATAGCGGCTCCATCCCCACCCTCCCTGAAGCTGTCCACAGATTCCGGTCTCATTTGGTGGATCACTTTCAAGCGTGGATGTTTGGATATCTCCCACTGCGTCGCCGACAGCTGGTCTCCTCCTGGTTCCCAGTCTGGTTCATCAAATCAGACCCCTTCCTCCACACGTGCTCAATAGTGGCTACGTCCCCTACACACGTCCCCTCCCCTTCCCATAAGTGGCGTTCCCGCTGGCAACAAGAGATAGCATCGCTTCTCTGGGGTGCCTCCCCTGGTACTAAGTTTTGTCTCGTCTGAGTCATATTCAGAAGTGTCCGTCCCAAGGTCGGCCTTCCCCGCAATAAATTTAAAATTTAAAAACAAAGGTTATTCTTATTACTTAGATTTCTCGCCATTGCTCCTCCTGCAATTTCCAGGGATGATTGGGCACTGGAAGCACTGTTGGTATCTTGCTTAAAATAGGGTCAAACTGCTTGCTTGGAGGGACTTGAATTATTTTATCAGTTAAGTTTATCAAGTCACAATAATATCTACTATTCATCAGTAAAGGCCAAATTTTGTTCAAAGTTAGGTCTTGAGTTCCCCTTCCTCTCTGGGATAATGTAACGTCCGCAGATCCTGATCTCCTCAGCAGTGGGTCACCTGGGGAACAAAAAGTGATTTAATTTAATCAATAGGATGTCCAAATGGCCAGGTATTTCCAAGGATCTGCCAGTTTAGATTGGCAGCTTTATGATATGCGTGAGCGCCAACTTTGATAGATCAGGCAGTTATGGTTCTCTCCATACCCTATAGCAGGCTCAAGGTCCGTGGACCTTAGTATCTGGTAACTTCGTTGTTGAGCTCCTCAGTTCTAATGGCTTCGTGGTAGTAATAATGATTGTGAACCACTTTACAAAAATTTTGCTTTTCATTCCCTGTACATCAGGCAATCCTTCTGAGGTGACAGCCCAGCTCTTTGTTCTCCACATTTTCTCTATGTTCAGTTTATTATAGGAGGTGGTAAATGGCTGGGGGGCTCATTTTACCACCCGCTTTTGGGATGCATTGTTAGGCCATTTGAAAAAGTAGGTCATCCCATTTCATGGCATGTCATCTGAAGTTGGATGGCCAAACTGAGAGGTTCAATAAGACCAATTAGAAGTACCTCCATTATAATTCCTCTGCTGCACATGCTACCTGGGCCGTCAACCTCCCCCTGGCGCAGTTTGTGTACAACAGTGCCACCTATTCGTCAACTGGTTTTTCCCATACAAAGCCACCCTGGGGTATAACCCCATATTCTTCATGGGTCCATCCCTTTGTCTTAAGATACCTGGTGCTGCGAACATCTGAAGCAGATACAAGATACTCAATCTCTTGTCAGAAGCATCTAACAAAAGTGATAAGTGATTTCAAGTCATTTTTGGACTTTAAACGCCTCCCCTATGATTAGATAAAGGTGGGTTCATTGGTCATGCTTGATATGCGCCACTTGTGGGTGAAGGTTCTATCATAGAAGTTTGCAAGAAAGTGCTTGAGCTTTCATGTGGTTAAGGAGGATTTGGCAATGAGGCTTTCCAGTTAGCTTTCCCTGTGCATTATAAACACCATCCCATATTCCATGCTTCCCAGTTGTCGCCATTTAATGCATGTGGCACACTGTTGCTGAACCTATTGTGTGAAGATATGACAGAGGAGGAGGTGGAGGCCATCCTGGCGTCACACTGATCATGTTTCTTAGTACATTAATTGGTGATTTGAAAGATATTTCTTACTTATGAGAACAGCTGAGTTAGTGCTGTGATTATGCTGATTGCCATAAGTTAGTGGAGGCCTCTCATGTTACACACCCAGATGCTCCCCATCCTAACAATAAGGTTGCTTTATCTTGGCAATCAAGCTCCCTAAGGCGCACAAAAATGTTAAACTTGCCCAAGTTCCTGGTGGGGGTGCTCCCTGAATCAAAAAGGGAAGGATAATGTAAGACTTGGAGAGCAACCCTGCGGCTTTAATTGGAGAAATTCCTGTTTTTTACCAATAATGGGAGGAATCCAGAAGTTATCCCTCTTATCACTATGGTTGACTTAGCCCAGGTGGTATATGAGAGGTGAGTGACAGCGTATCCTTTGATATTCTCATCTTTCCATCATGCTAACCACCTATGAGTTGGTTTAAAAATTTGGGATGTGTGTGGAAGTAAAGGCGGACAGGGGCCACTGCCAACAGGAGGTCATCAGCGATTCTCCCCCACAAGAGGTTAGCTTCATCAGTTTGAGTTCTGCTGTTAACATTAAATTGATGTCTGCCAAAATTATAATTATTAAATCATTTTTAGACTTGAAAATCCCATCTGCCATTTCTTCTTTGTTGAAGGTAGTCTGAGCTCAACTCTGATGGGTATGGGCACAATAACACCTTCCCTACGCAATGGGTCTGTCCATATGTGGCCTGGCCATGGGTGCACCCAGCCACTTGCTTGATAAAGCGTTGCCAATCCACCAAGTGAATTCTAATTGGGAGAGAAAATTTAGTGGCATAAATTAAGCCTGAGTCATCTGACCAGGCTGAGATTGATCCAGCGCTTTAAATATTGTAAAAGTTGACCTGGCCTAGTCAAATCGTTTGATTATTTATATGACAAATTGCAATAGTTTCTCTTTACTGTTTTTGTGAGCTTATAAGGAAGTGGATCACAACAGGTTCTTCTGTCAACCCATTTTTTTCCTTTTTGCTATTATAGTTGAATAAAACCCCTTAAAAGCCATTTTATTTGTGATTTTAATAAGTTAACTAAACATATAGTGATTATAATTTCTAATTGTGAGAATAACGGGCAGGTCTCTGCAGTTGCCCTAGTTTCTTTACACTCTACAATATGAATGCCTGTACCAGAGGTATTCTGGTTTATTCTTTGGGTGTTCACTCATTCAGAGTTCCAGCATGTCTTATTATTATCAGCGCTCTCCATGACAATGAGGTGGTGAACAGCCTTTTGGCTCCCTTACTGGTTCTTAAGGGATATTCTTCATTGTTGAGAAGCAGGGGATGCTCCCTGAGACTTACACCCTAATACATATATTTTATCCCAGAACAGAAATCAACCTTCTACCATATACTTTATTTATAGTCTATAAAATACACCATCTTTTCAATCTAATCCAAAATTATTATAAATTTTTTTCTTTATCTATCATTTAGGGAAGAATACTGTTGATTTGGTGAGCCAAAGTTGGCTCTGTTTGCTCACTGGCGAGTTCTAATCAGCCACCAGAGTAACCAATCAATTGCTGGCAAGGTGGCCCCAAAGCTCTCTATTTGATGATGGGAGTGCCATCTTTGTACTTGCACCAAGACTTGGATGGGCGTCATGATGCTCAAAAATTCTTGAAGATGAAAAAATTAATGGTGTTAGTGAAAACGTTTTTATTTCAAGATAAAATTAACTAGGAGAACGAAATAGGCCAGTACCTCACAAATAATGACACTGGCCTTTATATAGGGAAAGGGGTTTTATGATTTGTAACACAGTTATTGGGTTCTGCAGCTCTGAGGGTCAGCTTCTTCTACAGCTTCAGTTTCCAGGATCTGTGCTTGAGGGGAGAGGGTTGGTTTGTAGTTGGTGCGATTACTGAGGGTGAAGGGAAGTAATGGGGAATACCATGATTGGCTGTCCCCAATCTAGCTTTCTTCAAACATTTTAATTATTTTCTTAAATTGAGGCATACTCCATATTTGGAGGTCCAGCGCTCAATTGAAAAGTGAATTATCAAAAGCTTAGAAAGTTAGTAATGAGGAAATAGTGGGAAGAAGGGTAGAATTTGGGATCAGATTTTCAAAATTCACTGGTAAACCAAATTTTTGCATCTGGGACGTTGTAAAACCGTCAGGATTTTTAATAATTTCGGTTTTTTGGAAATGGGTTGCAGTATTGGGGGATTACCTGAAGTACTTCTAATATTTTGGTATTAATTTTAAATTTTATTTGAGGTAACCCGCCCAGGAGATGGACATTACCAATGCACATAGAGCAAACAAAAGAACCAAAACAAACAGAACAAAAAAACAACAAAAAAGACCTCCAACCAGGCAGGGAGCGGATTGCCACTAAATTACCATGGCAGAGGGGGAGGAAGGGCAGGCAGCTCATCTTTAGGATTATCCTTTGTGAAAGATGCATAGTGATTTAGGAGTGAACAAAAGCTGAGAGCAAGGGCGTTTGAGCATCAGCGTGGTGGGGTTGGAGTAGTGTTATATAATGGTTACTATCCTCAAGATCAGCATGGAAGACAGTCTCATCTAACTCCACAACTTGATGTTCAGCTTGAATTCAGGCATCTGGGTTTTGAGCCAAACTGGCTATATTTTGCCAGGTGATTTTAAGTAGTTGGGTTGAATGCTGCTAGTTTTACAACATGCATGACAGCGTCGTCATCATCATTGGCCAACTTGGAGATTTCCTCTTATGCTACTTTAGGAAAATCAGTGGTGGAACTTGATTGTGCTCATCCCTTTATAAAATTGATCAACTGATTGTGCCACTGCTTTGCGGAGGTGGTGGCAATGGGGCGAGGCCACTGCTGCTAAGGCAAGCTGCTGGTCACTTTGGAAGGGTGACATTGGGTTTAGGAGCGTAGCGTCTGGGCGGGAGGGTTTTTTCAAAATCAGAATTATAAAATTTTTTACATTCATAACCATCTGGGCCATTTTTCACTTGATTTGGCATCCTCATTTGTGATAACTTCACCTGATTCATTAACCTTGTCCAATAGGGCCCAAAGATTCTGATTTACCTGAATTGGGAGGCAGAATTTGGATTTGTGGCAGTGGGAGAATGGGTATTTGCTTGGATGCAAATGGTAGTATAAGCCTGACTCTGATTGGTTAGGTTAGGTCCAGGGTGGTGAATGTGGCTGGAGGACTTGTTGGGAGCTGATTTCCCACGTTGGCCCAGCAAGTAAGAATGTTGGTTGGAAGGGGGCAACAAAACACCCCATTCAGATGCCGCTGACAAGGGTTCAGAAATAATGATAGGTGAAGCGACATGTGGTCAGGACTTTTTAGAGTTGTCTAGCTCAAAAAGATGGGACAAATCTGTCAACTACTGTCAACACAAGTCTAAGAGAAATGCTCCAGCGCCACAGCAATATGAGCATGGGTAGATTTTTGGGTAATGGTGAAGCATTTGGGATAAAGGTGGCAGTGGCTCAAGGGGCAGCAAGGCTCTCTGCACTAGAAGGAATGGTGAAGACTAGGTTGGATTGAGTGCCATAATCCAAAAGCCCCAACATCAACTCTTCATACAAAAATTGGGGTGGGAAATGTGAGGATATGTTAGCAAATGACACCACCAGTATGGTGTCGTCAGAAATATGGGTTTGGGTAGTAGGGATGGGGGTATTTATATATATAAGAGGAGTGAAATCCAGCGCTGCAGCGCCCTCCTCCATTTGGAAGCATATGTCAAAATAGCCCTTAAAATGGCGGAAATTGATAAAGCCAGATGACATAAAGGCAGCAGTGGCTTGTTCTATTATTGCTTTGTTGGCATACAGTAATAAACGCCCATAGCCAACACAGAGGCAAAATCAAATGGTGGATCTATGGAGGGCAAGAGGATGTGGCAATATGGGTGGGTGCATATAATATGAAGATCCAAGTCCCATGGAGGTACAAATTGGCCAGTAGAGTTTGGCGGACTATTTGAGCCTATCCTAATGCATTTTACTGAATGGCGGAAAACGCTGAGAGGTATATTACCGCTGACCCACACTGGGCAGCAGGTGGCAGATATGAGGACATAAATAGAAAAATGGACACAGCGAGTTGGTGGTGGAAAATTTAACTGTTTTAACTAAGCTCAAAAGTGATGTCAAGCATAAAGAAAAAACCCTTTTTTGGTATAGTTAAGGGATTTCTTTATACAGGAGCTTTATCTTTCCAACATATCAAGTGCTATTCAGGAGAAGGATTGGAGTGGGCGCAAATTTAGATTTTTTTTTTAATTAAATTGGCTATACTACCTGAAAAGGGTAATAGGCACCACATGACTTCTTGCCCTTGATAAAAAACCTTAAAAATACTCATTATAGGAAGTTGGATAAAATATACATCAGCCTTTTTGCTAACTTAAATCTTAGTTAATATACTATGTTATAAAAAAGATAGAAGAAAGATAGAATATTGTTCATCTAGTACTAAAAAAAGATAGAATATTGTTAGTATAAATAATGACAGTCTATAGTAACCATTGAAGATTCTACTTATATTATAATTCTTATCAAAATTTAAATGATTTATAACATCAAAATCTTGTTAAACGTACATATACTAATTTATTTTTACAAACAATAAGGTTTATCCTTATTTTTAACCAAATTAAGCCGACCAGGGGACAGACATTACCGAATATATGTGAAACTAAGAGAAAACTAACAGATATAAAAATTGGGCACCCCAGGGTACTCAAGTTACCCCTGTTGCCAGCGGGACTGCCAGGTATGGGGGGTTGGTGCACTACTCTGAGGGGTTTCCCCTGCTATGGAGCAGGTGTGAAGGAAAGGGTCTGTGTGGAGGAACCAGAATGGGAACCATGATTCTATGAGCGATTTTTGTCTTGGTCTCATATATCCATAGAGCCAGGCTTAGAAGTGCTCTAGTAAGTGGACATGGAATCTGTTAATAATCCCAAGAATGGTTGGGACCATGCCCTTGAACGCATCTAATGCAATTGTGTGTATTATTTACATTGCAATGGGTATTATTAGGGAGTGTAGGGTAGATGGGATTGGTGACTCAATCTGGAGCGCGAAGATACTTTTTGATATTGAGAATTCCTGTTCGTTTTGAATCTTGAGCAGGCGTGCGACTTCCTGCCATATAGCTTTGGTTGGAGGGCATGTTTCTAGGTGGTGATGTAGGGATCCCCTCCCTCCACATACTGCACATGTTTTGTAGAGGGAGTTGGAGCGGTCCGCCATCCTATAGGTCCTTCTCAAACAGCGCCAGGCGTTTGCTCTTATCCTTGGCTGTAGGAGTGGGTGGTGAGTCATTTTCCACATTGCCTTCTGTGTGGTTAAATCATAAGGAATGTCCAACATATCTAGGTATTCTATCCTAGCTATGCTTGGAGTTGTTGCGAGCATATCCCTCTGGGGGTGGTTTTCTGGGTTTCTTAATTTGAATTGGGGGCTGGGTCGTCCCCTTCCCTGTATAGTACCCATGTTCTCTATGGTCCATCCCATATGGCGGATAGTTTGGAGGATATGTTTGAAATGAGAGGAGGTTCCATGTGGACCCGTTGCAATAGGGTGCTTAGCAAGGTATGAAAGTATTTTGAGTGGACTATGTGGGTTGGTTAATTTGAGCACCCGTGCAAAATTAGTCCTTGCTGCTCTGGACCAATGTCGTTGCGGGAGGTCTGGAGCGAGGATTTCCTTTATCCAGGTACCTAGGATGTGATTGGCGTGGCTCTCAAAATCTATTAGTCCCAGCCTCCGCTTGAGCGTGGGCCAAATAGTGTTTCCATCCGTATAGGAGGATGAAAGCCAGGCCACAGCCAGCCCTGGATAAGCGCGCGGATTGAGGTTATAAAGGTAGGTGAGAAGGCTATCACGTGGGCCTGGTACCTCAGTATTGGGAGGATGAGCAAGTTAGCAACTGTAACTCGTCCTGTTAGTCCTGGGGTTCTTTCCTTGAGGGAGGCAACGCGTTTGGATACCCGTTGTAACAGGTTGCTTTCCATTGTTTCATTAGCATATCCCCCTGATTATAGCCAGATTCCAAGGTGTCGGACAGGAGTGGTGGTGGGAGGTGTTGCAAAGGGTAAAATGATTGGGTTTTTTCTTCATGTGTTGGTATGAGGTTCTGATGTTGTGGCCCAATTGTTTGTGTATTCGCCTAAAAGGATGATTTCTGTCTTCCTGTTGTTGAGAGACGCATTGCTCACCTTGGAGTATTCCTATAGAGTGCGTCCCAGCTGTTGGGCATCTTCATTGTTTGCTATACCTGCTACGCAGACATCTGCAAAGGCCAGTATCTTGACTGTTGGTTGTCCTTGTGCAGTTATCCCCATGAGACATGAGTCAGTTACTCGGAGGAGCGGGTCAAAGCTGAAATTGTATAGCAGTGGGCTGAGGGGATCCCCTTGTTTGAGCCCTCTGTGTGGTTTGATATTGTTTGTTAGGAATCCAGGGCCGCATACAGCCATGGTTGCAGATTCTGTTAGGAGCATCGCCCATTTTATGAATCTTGGTGGGAGATTGAAGGCATGTAGACATTCTTTTAGGTATGGCTAGCTAACACGGTCATACGCCTTTTCCTGATCTAAGAGGACCAGGGCACCAGTTGCTTTGGATTGGCAAATGTTTGCAACAGGGTGTATGTTGTTCCAGTTTGAACGCCCTGGTATAAACCCAAACTGGTTGGGTGATAGGACGTCAGATGCAATTGCGCCTAATCTAGCTGCTAAAATTTTTGTTAGAATTTTTGTGTCAGTGTTGGAGAGTGCAATTGGGCGCCAGTTGGCCAGGTCCAACTTGTCACCCTTTTTATACAAGGTTATAACGTAGGATTCATGGCCTCCTGGTAATAGGCGTGTTTCCAACAAACTCTGGTTCATTGACGCCAATAGGAGGGGGCTTTTTTTAAAAATATTTTTTGTAAAATTCGTAGGGTATCCCATCAGGCCCTTGGCATTTCCTACGTGGTGCACCGCGAATTGTCTCCCAAAGCTCCTCCCATGTAATAAGGGATATTATTTTGTAATTTGGTGGCATACTTTGTATCTTGGCAGTTTGAATAAATTCTTTAATTTTTTGTGGATCTGTTGGCATATTGCGATATGATTCGGTGTAATAGCGGTGTACTTCCACCTTGACCTCCTCAGGGTCAGTTGCCACGGTGCCATTGGTCTTGTGGACCTGTGTGCATGCGGGCTGGTTTCTGCGGGAGTGGAATTGGTGGAAAAAGTATGTCAAACAGGTTTCGCCTTCCTTAATGAACTTACCTTTGTTCAATACTTTGATTCTGTGTTGGTTTTTGAAGATGAGATTGTTAAGTCAGGCTGAAATTTCTGCCCATTTGTGTCCCCAATTAGGGCTATAGCCAGATCTTGGAGTATTTATCTCCAGGTGGTCTAGTTCTGCCAAGGTATGCTTGATTGTGGCTGTGTCCGCGGTGTACTTGCGTGATGCAATATGTCAGGTTTTGTTGATTAAATCTTTTTTGAAATTTTCCCATGTTCCAATGGGATCTGAAGTGAATGGGGCTGTGAATTCTGGGTTTGTAGCCTTGTTTTCAACCCAGTCAGATATCTCGGGCAATTTCATATTTTCTGGGTGAAGTTTTCTCCAAGGCGACACCTGTGTGTGGGATTGGGTTGGTGCTAACTGCACCATAACTAATCAGTGATCAGAAAAATTGATCTTTTTTTGTAAATTTGGAGATTCTTGAGTGGTGGGATTGTGGGATGAGGATGTGGTTAATATGACTCATCGATATGAGCGCTCCCTCACATATGTTGGGCCACGTCATGTGGGGAAGGAGTGGTGAACTGGGGGGAGAGCATCCTGTAAGCCAAGAGATGCCTTCAATGTGCGGAATTCAATGTGTCCAGGTGGGTTTTCCCTGGGATTAGGTCATTGATCCGTATTGGGGTTATCCCAACAGTTGAATTCGCCTAACATGATGATATCTGGTGGGAGGGTGAGAGTAGAAATTTTTTCAAAAAAAATTATTCTCAGTTGCAGTGCACGGTGCGTAGATAAATGCTAACGAAATTATTTCATCTTGGCATGTGATTGTTGCTACCAGGACTTGACCATGCAAGTGTGATGAATTTGTAATTTTAAATTTTTTGTTGTTTTGGACTATCACCCCACAGTGAGACGTCCATACTGATTGTGATGGTGCGACCCTGGTTGACCAGGATTCTTCTTCCCCTTGTAGGCAGTGGGTTTCTTGGATGGCCAAGATGTCTACAAGAGGTTTTCGCAGGAATGCCAGCTTTTTGGCTTGGGATGTATGAGCCCTGGCTTCTGCGATGTTTAACATCCCTATTGACACTGAGGTGCCCATGGCGCCTCAGGAGTGATTGGGAGGACCCTCTGGTCCTATCCCACCACGGCTCATTCTGGCCATGCTCCGCGTCTGTACTCCAACTCTTTCACTGCCATTGTTGGTTCCCTTGATCTGACCCAATGATTCAAGGGAATTGCAGTTTTTTGCATTTGCGTCAACTTTTCCTGCACAGGTCTCATGTTGATTTGATGCAGGTTGTTGATTGGATTTTATATTTTTAAGGCTCAACTTTGTTGCATTGTGCACCGCATTTTCACCCAAATTGCGGTTGCATTGTTCCTCAATATGTGCATGACTGATGACGCTTTGTGGCTCAGTCTGGTTACTGTGAAAATTTTCGACCTGGGAATATTATTCTGATTGGTTGGTTCAGTGAATATCTGAAATATCCTCCCAAATTTGTCCATGGTTAATGGCGGATTCCACATATGCTGCCACTTCAGCTGCTGCTCTCTTGTGGGCTTTTTGTGCTGCTTTACGCTGTTTACTTGTAACTGGGTCCACGATGGAGTATAGTCCATCTTCACCCCAGTGGAATGGGTGGTGGCCATCAGTCAATTGGTGAAGTTTTCATTATCTTCATCCATAGCTTCTTAACAAAATTCGTTTTCCATTAAGCCCTCTTTTACAGGGCATGCATGTTCCTTGTGGCCCAGTGAGCCATAGTGGTTGCAAATGGGTGGTGCGCGTTCCGGTGTAACTCAGAATGCAGACAACTGGCCCCCATCTGCAAAGTGAAATTCTGCTGTGCGGGGAATTCTGGATAAATCCTCTTCCACTTCTGGGAAGGGGTTGATTACAGCGATAACTTTGCCTATGCACATGTCAGGTATTAAGCGAAATTGCTGTAATTTGAGTTGTTAAATTTCTCTGTAGGCCACAAGACCTTTGCGAAGCTCCTCCTCAATTACCTTATGAGGAAGGTTGGTGGGGAGCGAGTCAAAGGAGATGAACAAAGTTTTTGCTTTGTTCCATCTGGTGCGTGCAGTGCACACAATTTTTTTGCCCTCAGGGAGGGCAATTTCCACGCAGATTTTTGCTGCGGCATTGGCTTCATCAGCTTTTAAAAACCAATATCAATCCAGCTGTTGCCCATGTTGTTGGTGGCTACATACACCGCATGAGGGAAAAGTGAGGGCTGTGCCTCAAATGTTTTCTCCCACAGGGTTGGTGACTCATCCCCAAGGAAGTGTCTGATCCCATGTTCCACCTTTGACAAAGGTTGGCTGAATTGATTGTACATGTATTGCGCGTGCTTTACAGTAAATACCATAAACCCAGATGGTGTCTGAGTTTGCAATTTTTTTATGGCTTGGGTTCCTGGTCCCCCTCCAGGGCGCTTCTTGCCCTTAGTTGCACCGTTAAGCGCACCACTTGCCGCGACACTTGCCCATGTTTTTTATTTTTTTATTAAAGTCGCCCATTTTTCCTGTGTGTGATTATCCAAATTTGCTGTTTGAATCAAATCATAGTAACTAAAGTGATTTTTACGAGAAAGAAAAATAAGGTTTATCCTGATAATCAATATTGTAAGTAGCATTGATTTTCCAGTTACCCTATATAAACTCATTTATAGAAAAAATTAAAAAACATTTATTGGACTGTCACTTAATAAATACATTACAAGAGCTTTTTGGATATAGAAATATGATATAATTAGATAAAAGCTAAAAATTATATAATATGTTAATAAATATAATTATACGTTATAGCAAGAATTAAAATTGGTGACTGTAAATTTTTAAGTTCTATGTTAACTATGGTGTTGATTCTTGGCGTAATGGCTTGATTCCATCAAGTTGGTTTACACAGGGTATTAGCCACTACGCAACTAAATCAGATGATATGGATATCGCTGACTTTAATAAAAACCCAATAAATGATATATGGAGTGATCGCCCCTATCAACACTTTATTAATTTTCTAATAATCGCAGACTTATCTGCAATAACCTCCAAAAAACCCTCCCTCTCTCAATCTTTTGTTCAACTTTTAAATATCAGTCTCCTAAGCCAAATGCATCCTATGCTTGATAATCTCCTATTCGTTTTCCCTTTTCTAGGAGTTTTTGTCTATCTTGAAGTTTTGGTGTAATTTCCCTTGAACCACTGAGCAGTTGACACTTTAATTGATTTGCTTTTCATACATATATCTTTTCCTTCAATCTTCAGACTTTCCTTAACTCCAATTTCTAATCTGCTGGAATGTATAGCATATTATTCAGCCATATCAACTTCTCAACATTACCCCCCTTTTGACTAGATGATATGCTCCTATTGCTTGTATGCTTAAAGGACCTTTACATGAACTCAGTTGATAATCTGACCCCCCACAGGTTCCATGATGGTGCAGGCATCCATGCCAGTCTTCTAGATTATCTCATATGGCCCAGCCCAGATGTTATAGAGCTTGTCTTTCCGCCCAAATTTGTGTTGGTCATGGATTAGGACATGATCTCCTACAGTGAACAGCAGAAGTCCGCTCCATCTTTTCTGGTTGGACACCTGATTGCAAATATTCTTAGCCAAACTATTAGAATAGGCTTCCATTTGTAACTTGATCAGCGTTTTCATTAGATTCATCAAATACTGCTGAAATTCCACACCACCAGTGTCCTCTACACACAGTAAAACAGAGCAGGCAGAGCCAGATGTTGACCATACAGCAGTTGGAAAAGGCTCTTGCCAGTGGACAAATGATAGCTGATATATGCAAACACAGATGTAGGTAGGAGGGTACTCATTCTGAGGGTCAATCTTTCACCAACTTATGGAGTATGTTCATTAAGGTTCCGTTAATCCATTTCACTATTCCATATGATTCCATATGGTAGGGTGTAGTCAAAAATCTGCAGATCGCCATCAACTCATTCAACTTGAGCAAGATGTGTGAAGTGAAATTTTTCCATTGTTTGTTAAGATGAACTGCTGGCAGCCATGTCACTGTATAATGCACTCCATAATAGATTTGTCTGTAGTGACCACTCCC
Source organism: Massospora cicadina (assembly GCA_022478985.1). Classification (NCBI taxonomy): domain Eukaryota; kingdom Fungi; phylum Entomophthoromycota; class Entomophthoromycetes; order Entomophthorales; family Entomophthoraceae; genus Massospora; species Massospora cicadina. The sequence continues at coordinate 8,174 of JAKSZP010005316.1, read as the reverse complement.
AAGTTGTTAATTGCCCTGGTTTTCACCCACCTTGTCAAATGATCAATTGTGACGATTATATACTTAGATCAGTTCACACCAGTTGGAAGAGGTCTCACTACATCAAGGGAAACAGTGTTCCAGGTAAACCGGGGCTAAACCAGCTGGTATGTGGTCTTCTTGTGGAAAGGCTTTTCCACTTGACACTGATGGCAGCAGCTTACCATTTCCAGCACATCATAATGCATGCTCTCCCAATAGTAGTGGGGTCACAAAAACTCCAACGTTTTCCACAACCTTCTATGTCCTACCACCCAATGGGCATCCATAACAATCATGGGTCTAGAGGAAGGTTTAGGGAAACATAGCGTCAAGTCTCCAATCCGCTTATATAGTTTCCCCTCGCATAAAAAAGTATCCTGTCTAAGCCCATCTAGTACCTTGATCATTTGCGGTGGCTCATCATGGTATTTGTTCACCACCATCTTCTCATACATAATGTTGGCCAAATCTGCTGATATGGCAACCGTTGGTAGTTGGGAAAGACAATCTGAATTTTGATGTTTTGCTCCTGGCTTGTGTACAAACTCAAATCATATGCCTGGAGCTTCAGTGCTCAATGCGCGAGCTATCCTTCAGGTTCATGGAGATTCTGCAGCCAGTTGTAAGTCCTGGGGAACGTCACCTTTATGTAGATTGGGCGATTTTCCTATTTCTGAATAAGAAGGGTCTGAAGAGGGCAGTTGTACCCCTCATCACCCAGGGCGACCTCGTCTACATGGTAGATGAGTGCTGGGTAACAGCACTCCCTCTAAAGATTCCTCACCAGTACCTGCACTCACTTCTGCTGAACTTGTCCACCAAATAAAGGAAATCTGCACTGAAATTAACAAAACAAAGACTAAAGGTCTGAAACCAATGGTGATAAAGCCCAATGATTGGAAAACTAATAGTCAAGAAGGGACAAGTATTGAATTATTGGCTGGAATTGCTGACAGTTTTGACTCAGCTGGCAGTACAATCGCTGATGCCAAACAACTCTCAATATCATCAAGGATAATCCACAATGAGCAGATGGAACCTTTGGGGTCATTTACAGATAATTCAAAACCCCTATCTAATGAATCAGGAGTTGCAGCTGACACAACTCATTTGGTTGAACAAACGCCCCAGCAACTGGGCATGGGCAGGTTTGGCATCCTGAACCCGTTTCCAACCATTTGGGACTGCCCCTATGGGGGTGGCCCTGGGAATTTCCTGTTGCTTGTCAGGCCAGATGCTGTCACACCAACCGATGAAAATGCAGTTGAGCCTCATCCCAGGCGTTTGCAGCTGAACCGATAGCAACTCAGCCTGCACTGAATCCTTCAATGTCAGTTCTAATTATAAATTATTTTCCCCTCTCCCCCAAAATTCGCCAATTTAGGTCAAATTTGATGGCCTTAATCCCTGCTTGGACCCACTACCAAATTAACACTATCTAATCAGTTGCATTGCACTTAGGAAATTGTTGATCGATTCTCTTTATTTTATCTTTCCAATAAATTCCAACTAGTCCCCAATTTTTATTTTACTTGAATTCTTCTTGACAAAGTCCTGATGGCAATAATCTGGTGGTCTGTCAGTCCCTACACTGGATGGACATTACCAGTTTTAATAATTACAACCACTCCCACCCTCTTCAAATGGAAATGCGCAAGAAATTTCTGGGAATTCAACCCCATTATTGAAGCTATCCGCTATCAATATATTGAAGATCTGTGGCCTTATATGACTCATTTTCAAGCAAGGATCCCCCTTGTCCTACGTTAGTGTTGAACCCTCCCACCAGCAACCCCAAAGTAGTGAAGCCAGTATTACAATCACCTACAGCAAGACCTTCATTGTCTGGGTTTGTTTCTATTTGGTTCATTATTGGGTTCCTTTTCACACTCATTCTACAATGAGTCATTGTTACCCAATTCATGGCTCCATACAACTTTGTATAAGTGGCAATGCCACACGCATTCTGGCTTGCTTTTTTTACTTGTGCATATCGACTGGCAGGCTAGTCTAAACATATTCTGCCATTTTCATGACACTAGTGCAATGAAGCATGATCCATCACCACTTGGAATTTTACCCTATGTAGATATACCTAAAATTGTTTGTACGCTTAAATCACCACCAAGAACTCCTGGATGGACACAGTGTAGTTTTGTTCATGATAGTTCAAGCTTCAACTGAAAAACGTAACAGGGTGCTCCACACTGTCATTGTCCTTCTGGGATAATACTGCCCCTATAATGGAGAGCGATGCATCCATTTGTACTATTATATTTTTGATTTGGGGTATTACAAAGTGGGTATGCTTGCTAATGCAGTTCATAACACATTGAAAGCATTTTTCATTGTTCTATCCAGTCAAAACTGGCATTTTTCCTTAACAAATTTAAATAATGTTGCCCAATAATATTGAAGTTAGGAATGAACCATTGGTAGTACCTGACCATCACCAAGAACACTTGAATATCCCGTTAATTACCTGGGCGAGTCATCTTTCTTATCACTTCCACCTTTGCCAGCTGTGGTTTAAGCCCTTTTAAATCCACTATGATCCCAAGGTATTCTAATTGCTCTTTAAAAAAGTGACACTTCTGAGGCTTGATTTTGATATTAGAATTAGAGAGTCAGCGGAACACTTGTTCCAGATGGACAAGATGCTTTATAAATGTTTTTGAGAACACATTGATATCATCAAGGTAAACTAAGATGCAGGACAGCTTCAATTCACCTAAAATCATATTTATAGCACGCTGGAACATAGCCATGGAGTTTCAAAAACCTTGTGGCATATGTGCCGGCTGTAATAACCACTCCAAAGTGATAATAGCGCATTTCTCCCATTCTGTTGATGTCAATTCGATCTGCCAGTAACCTGAGATCAAATCCATGGTGGAAAAAAATTTCCAATCAATCTAACACGTCATCAATCTGTGAAAGGGGGTAGGAGTCCTTCTTTGTTACACTATTGAGCTTTTGATAGTCAATAACCACCCTATTTGTGTCATCTTTTTTCTTTACAACAAGCACCAGCGACGCCCATGGACTGTTTGACAGCTTTAGCATCCCTTGCTCAATCAATTTATCTACCTCGTCGGAGACAACCTCTTCTGCCGCCTTTAAATGTCTAATGGGCTGCGATTGAAAGGGAGAGCGATCCCTTGTATCTATCCGATGTATCACCCCTTTGGTGCACCCTAAATCATGATCGTTGTATACAAAAATATGCTGGTATTTTTCAAATAAAGCTATCACCTTATCTTGCTGTTCCACCAACAATCCAGTTAGCACTTTCATGTAACCACTGTCATTATGCTGTATGAATTTTTCATTACACCAAGGTCATCCCATGATCTGAATTCAAGAATATGGCAAAATTCATCTATAGGAGCCAATTGTAGATAAGCCACCATTTAGTGCCGCTGGATCGTTATCATCTCCTTCTGTAAATTTGCTAGCAGTATCTTCATCTCCCCATTCCTGGGTAGCAGTAGCCCTGGAGCCACATGTGGTTTAAACTGTGATTGCTGATGGGGCCCCATAATATTCCCGTATAGCCCTTTAGGTACATCAATTATAAGCTCAGTTCCTACTATGAACTGGTGTCCAGACAGTAGCTCAAAGCGATTGCTGCTCAGAGTGGAATCCCTTTATAATCATAGATCTTGTTGGGGAGGGCTCTGGTTCTCCACTTCCTTTGCTGATATTGGGCAGGAATCACCCCATCATGTACACCAGATTGATTTGACTGTATTGGAATGGATCCACGGAATTCTGCTAGAGGTAAAGTAAATGGGAATATGTTGTTCCAAAATATTAAGGGTTTCCTCCTCCATATCTGTCACAGCTCCAAAGTTCCTCATGAATGTCGCACCAATTAACTTATCATAGTTATTGTTTGGTAGAACCACCCGCTGGAGCAGAAGCCCTAACTGAACCAAATTGCAAAGGCAACATGCTGTATGCTCCTTTGAACACAGTACTTTGTGTCCCCGTGGTCATATATACTACTCTGTGGTCCACATCTGGCTTCAACGGGAAGCTTAGCCATCAACCTGGTAGAGATTATATTCACTGGGGCCCCAGTAACTATAATATCACGGATTTTGTGTTCTGCATAAAATATCTCAGTAAGTGCACTCTGAATAGAAAGAACCATCAGTGTTTTTATTTGGACGCCCAAAGGCTTTTTGTTGCTCAGGTAGGAGGATATGCCCATACTGACATGAGGATAATTTATAGCGATTTTTTAACCAGAATTGCTAAATAAACCCCTACTAGAGAGGCAACGTCCATTGAGGGATACGCGTTGTTTATGCCGGTTTTTTCCAGGATCTGCCATGAATATGTCTTCTGCACATCCTGGCGGAACTCAGAGCTTGGGGGTGAATAATCACTTTCTGGAATAGAAGATGGGGTATCCAGTGAAAACTGTTGGTATAGCAAGTCATCCAGCTGAGTTCCAAGTCCTACGCAAAGAGATTCTTGAGAATTGTTGAGGACAATTTGATTTGACTTAGTGAAGGTAGAGCATCCCATCTCTACTCCACTCAATCTTTTCCCTGCTTAATTTCCCAGATGGCATCGCATACACCTATGGGTTGCTAGGGCAATTACTCGCATAATGCCCTCTTCATCCGCACTAAAAGCAAGCATTTATAAAGGGTTCATGTCTACAACTTGCAGCAGAAGGACCAGTTCAAAGATTAATGGTATTAAAAGGTCAGGGATGAACTGGCTGAGCGTACATAGGACGAAAAGGATCTGCTGATATATAAGATGAATAAATATGTTCCAATGGTTTATAACTCAGTCGCTGTGGCCCATATCCTGAAAAGTATGCTGTGGCGACAGTAGGGGCCTTTCGCTCTACATTGGGGTGCTGAACATGGTGGAGAGATGACATAAGGTGTTCACAATTTGAATAAGCCCCACATCTTCATCTAAAATGTGATACATAGCATTATTTAATTCCTGATATGGTTTGACAGCCACTGTTATCACTATACCTACATCCTCAGTGGATAAAATGTTGGATCTGGTTAACACATGTGCTTCCGCTGAGAACCGTTCAGTGAATTCTAACAGGAACTCATTTAGGATAACTGTACAGTAAGAAAGTTAACCTTTCATTGCTCCATCTTGGCCGCGCCCCAAACAGCCAGAGAACAGTCAATTTTACCTCTTCATAAGATACCAAGCTATAAAGAAGGTAGCAGGTGACTTAATTGGCGCTCTCCACATCCAAAGTGATCAGCAACAGTTTCACTTTCTGCCAATCCAAACCCCTTCCATGGCAAATTTTTATCACTTAAAGTAGCCGTGCATATTTTTATCACAACTGAAGGGTTGTCAATACTTGATTCTTACAGCTTTACCTTGCTCTGAGCTTCAGCTGCGAGGAGCAACTGAGTTTGGGTTCTGAATAACTAGGGGAAACATCACCTTGTGAGCTATTGTAGGGGTGGGCAGACGGAATTTAATCTGCCAAAAATGGACTCAGAAGTAGTAGTGTTTCAAGGAGGGTCTGCCACGACCCCTGAGGGATAATCATTTTGTTAATCCATAGCATTCCTCCCCCAAATCACCATTAACTGCACCGCTTCCCCATCTCCAGCTTGCTCAGCAAAATTTCGCTGATTATCTGTTCCGTTTTAACTGAATAGCACCCCACCATACTGAAATTTCTGTTGAAGCGTCTAATACTGATTTTGCAACTCACAACAGAATTTCCACTCAGAGTCCAGTTTCTGCTCCACTGCATGTATTCATGAGAGAACGTCCTCCACTGCGCTCTGCATTCTTTTGTGCTGCCTGCTAACATCACACGCTTGTTGATTAGCGTTATCTACTTGGTTAATGAGGGTGGCTCATTCTCACATCAGTTCCTTGTTGGCCTACTGAAGGGTATCCAGCTGTACTTGCATATCTGCGTACTCTCCCATCTCGATGAATGGAAGAGGAATGGCTCAACTGCGCTCAGCCTGGCTAACATTTTCTAATTTTGTAACCCAACATACCAACTGGAGATATTTGGGGGACGTCAACAAGGGGATGAGCGCATTGTCCGCAATCCACTGATTACTCCACTCAATGAAAAGTTGGCTAAATTCAGCTGCTATGAAAATGACATGATTCTTTACTTGCCATTCTGTCAGCGTTACCCATTCCCTGATATGAGCTATCACATCTTCAAGCACTTCTGCCCATTCTTTCAGGTCCATCATAAAGCGCTCAGTATTGCTTCCCAATGTGGTTGCATCCCAAATCCATTCTGCTGATATACCATATCGATCCAACAGTTCTCCTATCACTCAAGGTAACTCTAGATTCAACTATGGCACCAAAACTTCCAACTGACGGCAGACATCCCCAACACAGTGGTTCACTTGTGCCAGCGCCCCCTGCACCTCCAAAAAGGAGTGATCAAGGCAATCAAGCAGAAGGCAAGTATCATTCTGATGGGCTTGAACGAACTGCATTACATCCTGTCACAATTCTGATATGACTAGACGATAGAAGCCCTAAGTCAATATGGTGGAACAGATGGAATCCGCTGAGTTGTTATGAGTATGATTAATTGAGCGCCTTGAAATGAGATGATATTAGGTTTTTAAAAATGGCCGAATTGGGCGATCATGAATTAATGAATGAAGAATTGGTGGAACCAATGAGATACAGCGAAGTGAACTACTAAGCCATAAAAGCAGTACCATCCAAAGTTGCTACCATACAAGCGGGATGAGATGATTGAGGAAGGTTGGTTGTTAATAGTTTAGAGCGGGAGAAACAGCAAGGATCAGCTGTATAATTATAATAAATAAAGAATTATAGTGGGGGCAAGTGCTCCATATTATTATAAAGTTTATTTCTGTTGTTTCAAGGCAAATGATCCTCATGTTGTTGGTCCTATTGCTCAGTGGGTCGAACCCTGCATGATATTGATTATGGCATATCTCAACACAAACGCCAAATTTATAACAGTGGTGCTCACTAGAGGGGGCCCATTGATCAATCATATAGACTGTTAAGAGCTCCTCAGTCGCTATTGGTTGGGATTTTTGCCCATATTCCCAGCCTTCTAGATTACCTGGTGTTGCTAGGGGGAAAATTCCCTAAGGCGAAGTGAATCAGAAATCGGTTGGCCCAAGTTTCAGAGGAACTACGTTCAGAGGATTTTGGGATATTCACCTGTTTGTATCCATCGGGGATCAATCCAGATGAATACCTAAGATCTCATTGGGTGGAGTGGCCAATGAAATAGGGGCATCTGATAGTGATTAACTATCAGGTGTACCAATTGGGATTGGTCAGGTTTCATCACTGACTGATTGGGAATGAATAGTGAGTTGTGAGGCGAGTGATGCCGCCTGCAACTAGCGAGTTAATTGGTTGGTGAAGTGACCTGCCATAATGGGTAATAAGTCCCATTACCTAAGCAGGTCGCTAGCCAATTATGGTTGGTTCTGTGAGGCGAACAGCAAGTAATAATTAGACAGGCCTGCCAGCCAGGGTGCCAGAGCACCCAAACGGCAAACCAGAATGCCCAAGGCACTGTTGCTGATATGACAAATATGGAACCGGAAAAGAGTTCCATAAATACCTGCCAATGAGCCAGAATTTCATATAGGCACTAAATAAAGTACCAGATGCACATGGCCGTTAACCCTGAGGGGTACAAGAGTGTCAGCGGATAATGCGGCTTAATTCTCAACATATAAAAACTAAATTTTGGAAAAGGTTTTTAATGGAATAATTTTGAGGAAGAAAAATTAACCAACAATTTTCTCAGTGCAATGCGACTGATTAAATAGTAGTTAATTTGGGGGGGAAATAAGTCAGGGTGGGTCCCACAAATTTGACCTAACTGGCGAATTATTTGGAAATGGGTGGGTTAGTTCCCTGGGAACTGAGATTGAAAAATTTGGTGGCAGGCCAAGTCACTGTTGGTTCAACCTTGAACATCTGAACCAAGGCTCAGCTACATTTCTGACAGTTGGCATGATGGCATTTGGCCCAACAAGCAGCGGGAATCCCCCAAGACCACCCCACATAGGGGTGGGCTCATTTGGTTGGGAACGGGTTTGGGACACCCAACCCGCCTGTGTTTGGTCGCTGGGCTGTTCATTTGGTCAGTGGCATTGCATCAGGCG
>JAKSZP010005315.1:0-247819 GCA_022478985.1 Massospora cicadina | reverse complement strand
GCACAGGGGTTATACTCAGCTGACTAGGATGCCCCAGGGTTTTTTAATGCTCCCATGACGTTCCAGAGGGCCATAGTCACGATATTAAGTGACCTGAAGTTATTATGCATCCTGGTATATCTGGACGATATCAATGTGTTCAGTTGAACGTTTACTGATCACCTTCAGCACTTGGAGGAAGTGTTTAAGAGACTGTCCATGTCATGGAAATGGCAGAAGAAGTTCAGATTAGCCTGCCAGTCAGGATGCATGAGCATCCAGAAAACAAGCCAGAATGCCAGAAGCATTGCTGACCGTACAACTTGATATGGAGCCAGGAAATATGATACCACAAAATGGTGACAAAATTACAAGGTTAGGAGTATCCCGATGGCAAACCACACAGAATACACTCCAAACCCTTAGGCTCTAGTAAAAGGGGGGAAGAAACTACTGTGATAGAATTCTACGAGATTCTTAGTTTTTAAGGCCATTTCGTTGGGGGTGGTAGAGAGGCGGATTTTCTCTTGTAATTGGCAAATATAGAGCCATAAGATCCCTGTATATTGTTGCCAGAAGGTCTTGAGGACAGGGTTGTAGAGCCAAAAATATTGGACTCGTTGAAACCAATTGGCAATGGAGGGTACCATGGTAACCAAAAAAATTGGTAAGGCCCACCCAGAGCGCGGAGCGGCAGACCACCAGGAACTTGCCATCTGGGACGTGGTCAGAAAGGAAGAGAATAAAAATTTGGGTTTTAATAAAATTTTTATTTGGAAAAGAAAGTAAGAAAATCGACCAACAATTTTCTCATTGCCATGCAACTGATTAAAATTAGTGGTCAATTAGGTAGTGACAGGATGGGGTCAGGACCCAACAAATTCGGCCTGACTGGCGCATTGTTTGGGAATGGGGGGTTTATTCTTTGGGAACTGACATCGCAAAATTTGGTTGCAGACTGAGTCTCTGTCAGTTCGACCTCAAATGTCTAGACCAGGGCTCAACTACGTTTCTGACAATTAGCATGATGGCATTTGGCCTGATGGGCAACGGGAATCCCCCAAGGCCGTCCCTTATAGGGATGGATTTATTTGGTTGGGAACAGGTTCAAGATGGCCAACCCACCCACACTCGGTTGTTTAATTGTTTGTTTGGTCAAGAGCAGCATATCAGGCGCAGCGCCTAAATTACTATCTGAGGGCTTTGAACTTATGTCGATAGCACCCAATATTTGTTCAACTGGTCTGGAGATTGAATTGTACCATCAGCAATCCAGCTGATATCTCATCCTTCATGCTTTTACAGCCATTCAAATTTTGCGCATCAGCAAGATTGCCAGCTGAATTAAATCTGACCAATTTCAAATTGATAACTCAGCACAGAATTTGCTAATTCCCCGCAACAGTTCTGCTGAGGTAAGTGTGGGTATTGGGGTGGGATATAAAGTGGACAAGCTATTACCCATCGCTCATCCACTACATGAGCGAGGTCGCCCTGAGTGATGAGGGGTACCGCCATCCTCTTTGGTGTCTTCTTATTTGGGAATGGGAAGATGGCCCAATTGAGAGCCAAAGGACATTCCCTGAGACTTACATTACCCTTTCCTTTTTCTGAAAGGAATGGCACTCCCACTGTGAAATTGCGCCAGAGCCACATTCTTGTGTGCTTTAGGTAGCTTGATAGCCATAATCGTCGCAATAATCTGAGGGGGACAGGGAGCCTCAGGGTGGGATGTATAGAAGGCTTCAACCAAGGCCATGCAATTCGCGCAATCGTGCGCCTTGAGCCAACTATTTTCATAAGCTGGGTATCCTTTCCAGGCCACGAGATATTGAACTGAATGCTACAATTTGCGAGATGCCAAGATAGCCTCTACCTCAGCCTCTTCCTCGCTATTGACGATAATTGATTCCAGGTCCATATGAATTACACCCTTGAAGGGTGACAATTGGGAAAGATGGAAGACTGGGTGCTGTTTCCAATGTGCGGGAAGCTTCAGGCGGAACGCCCCATTACCCAATACTTGCTCCACTAAGTGAGGGCCCAAATGCTTACTGGCAAACTTGCGGGAAGGGGCTTGAATTTGCAAATGTTGGGTATCAAACATGATGTAAGAACCCACCATAAAATTGTGACCTAGAAGGCGCTTATGGTCCGCGAATCACTAAAGTCATCAATAGCTTTGGTGAGGTGTTCCCATACTAAGGCTTGAGTTGAACTAGTACAGGTAGCATGATCAGCGGCAGCTTGTACTTCAGGTCGCAAGCATGCCCCAACTGATGACGATGGGTTATAGCCCAACGTTGCTTCATATGGTGAGAACCCTGTGGATGTGTGGATCCCATTATTGTATGCAAATTGAGTGAGAGGCAAGTCACTGGACCAGGTATCCTACATTGCTGTGGCATAGCAATGCAGGTACTGTTCAAGGACTTGATTAACCCGCTTGGTCTGACCATCAGACTGGGGGTGATACTCCGTTGATTGACAGGGGGTTATCTTCAGGATTGATAGGAGTTCATTCCAAAAGCGTGCAGTAAACTGAGTACCCCAGTCACTAACAATTTCCTGGGTGAAGACCGAAAATTGAAAACACATGGCGTACAAAAATATGGGCAGTTTCTTCTGATGTAGTCACAGAATTGCAAGGGATAAAAAGGGAAAATTTTGTAAAGTGATCTACCACCACCATTATCACTGAGAACTCATTAGAACAGGGGAGATTGACACTAAAATCTATGGATATTGAGGTCCACAGACCTTCCGCCTGCTGTAAAGGGTGTAGGAGGCCATTCTTACCAGAGCGATCTGACTTGGCCCTAGCGCAGGTAACACAATTGGCGATTCAAGCTGGAACCTCTTTGGTCAGTCCTGCCCAATTGAAGGTACGCAGATCAGATCGATGCATTTCTTATTACTGGGGTGTCCAACTGTGGGAGGATCATAGTGCATGGAATACTTTTGGGAGAAGGGGGGAACCCACACATGAGAACGGAAGTAAATTGAGTCCCTCTTCTAAGAAATATAGGGAGTGTTTGGGATTTGAGTTTGTCAACTGCTCAACCAACTTTACGCCCTCAGGGCAAGCCATTTGAGCAAACACTTGGGCCAATAACGGTTCATTGGGAGACAGCGCGGCGGAGGAAACAATGGAGGGAATGATCAACGGGATCTGAGTGGCAGGGATCATGGTAACGAGATCCACTTCCTCAGATTCCAAGGGACAGTTAGCAGGGCTATGACTTAAGAAGTTGGGAAGGACATTGAGCGCACCTTTGACAAATTCATATTTGAAGTTTAAACTGCACAGGTCCCGATATGTTTGGGCCTGCCAGTGCGCCAATTTTTCAGGTTTGCGGAAATACAAGAGAGCCTGTTGATCCGTGCGAACTGTTAGCTCATGATGGGCACCCTGTAACAGGTATTGCCAATGAGTTAAAGCCCATGCAACAGCCGCCAGTTCCTTGTCATAAATGGCCCAAGGCTGCTCCATAGCAGTGAATTTTCAGGAAAAATAAGTGATTGGATGTTTAAGACCATCATGGTCCTGAAGCAGCACCGCGACCACTGCTACTGACAAAGCATCACATGTGACAATATATGGTTTGGTGGGATCAGCATGTTTCAAAATGGGAGGAGACATTAACACCTATTTCATTGATTCAAAAGCCTGCTGGCATTCGGGGGTCCAACAAAATGGTACATTCTTCCCAGTGAGGGGAGGAGCGGAGCGGCCAACTGAGAAAGTGTGGGGGAAAATTTTTTTAAAAAAATGATAGTTCCCAAGAAACTCCAAAGTTGCTTCTGTGTAGTCAGAGTTGGCCATTCTAAGATCACATCTAATTTATTGGGAGGGATAGCGACACCTTCTTTGAAAACAAGGTTTCCGAGAAATGTAACCTCTTCCTTATAAAACTCGCACTTGGAAGCTTTGAGGAACAACCCTGCTTTATGCAGGGCGGACACCACCGCTTCCAAGTCAATAGCATGTTTTTTGGGGGGTTGGGGAATGGACAAGGATATCATCAATGTATGCAATAGCACAAGAGAACTGGAGGTCCCCTAACGTGTTGTCAATCATTTGTTGAAACGTATCAGGAACATTTTTCAACCCAAAAGTCATTACGCAAAATTGAAAAATGCCTCACATCATCCAGATTGCAGTCATCCATTCCTGGCCTTCCATCACCCAAATTTGATTGAAAGCATTCACCAGATCCAATTTTGAAAAAACATGGGATTTGGCAATCGCCTGACTGATTGTCTGTTCTTAAGGCAAAGGGTAGGGATCTGTAACTGATATTTTGCTCAGGTGACCATAATCTACACAAGGACGGAGTGATTCATCCAATTTTCTTGCAAATACAATAGGGGAGGCGATGGGAGAGGTTTCTTTGAACAACCAGCCTTTTTTCAACATATTGTCCAACCAGGTATTGAGTGCGGCCTCTTCCTCCGCTGTATGAGGATACAACGGGCAGTTGATGTTCACCAATTCCACAGTTGTTCGAAATCCATAATCATACCTGGAATGTTTTGGCAGATGTTCCGCTTTTTCAATGTCAAAGGTTCCCCGGTATTGCATTAAGCTTTCAGGAAAATTGGCTGGGATGCCCACAGAAGTAACTAAGGTAGTGATAGAGCTGGTTCCTTGTATTTTTTTGAGGGTGTTGATCAAAGGGAACTCTCCCTCTGAATCATCATTGGTAAATGACAATGTATTAGACTCTAGATGAATCTTTACATGTTGTTGACGCCACCATCCCCCACCCAAGATCACCAGGAATACCAGGTTCAGGATGGCTAAAAACTGATCGCAGAAGTTATATTGGTGGATTGAAAAGTGTAACAGCCGGCGAATGGCATATGAAGACTGGTAAGCAGATGAGGCCACAATTACTGAGGTACCCACATCCATTTCCAATTTTAATTGTTATGCCAACTTGACGCTCATGAAGTTCCCCGCTGCTCTAGTATCCACCAGAGCTTCGAAGGATACATGATGAGGACTGACACTGATTCTCATAGGGATAAGGAAATAAGCGGAATTCTGTTTATTGGAGAGTTGACTGACTTGAGAACGACTGAAGAGATAGCGGTTATGTTGAACCCTGAGTCAGGGTTCTTAGCTGCGGCGAAAATTGGGAGTACAAGTGCAGGAGAAATCATTTCTTCCATCTGGGCTTGAATAGAGTCATTCATAGTTGACTCCAGAAATGGTAATTCGGACTTGGGGTCATGTCAGGGTTGAGACCCACTTCAACAGGTACTCTAGCATCAGGCGCATCATCTGTCTTTGTTAGGAAATCCTATTATAAAGTTCCCCTTATGATGCGGGGAAATGTGGCATGGTAATACTTTGATAGTAGTTGCGGTGGCACATATCTGATTCACTGATTTCTGGATGGTAGACCAGGCCACGTGGTGAGCAGAAACTGAATTCAAACTCGCTCTAAAGACTGCCTGAAGCATATCAGTAGGTAGGTCTGACGCAGAAGCCAGCTCACGAAAGGTGGAAATCAGAGAAGCCAGACTAGGGGCTTCAGCCATGTTTAGGAGTAGTCTGAGTAAGTGATTTGATTGGGACACATGGGGTTTTAGGGAAGCCAATACAGCAGCCAGCAGGTAAATGGGGTCTTCTTTTTGTGAGGAAGAACATAAAAGACTTCTCACCCAACGGCAGGCATCTCCATCCATGGCGTCCAACAACGTGAGACTTCGTTGGGCATGAGATATTGCCGAAGCATTAATGAGTGCAATTGATGCCCTCATTTGTACTTTGGCTAGAGCATCGAGAACCTGATTGGCGATCTCTTGGGAGGGGATACTTGATCCTTTTCTCAGGTCGGAGGAAGTATGAGAAGATGAAGTCTGCACCTCTTGGGTGGCTTGAAGAAAGTTTCCCAAAATAGAGTGGATGCTTCTTCTGAAGTTGGAAAGTGACCAAACAAACAAAAAACAACACACAACTGATTGTACGTTCATCTGGTAGAGGGTGACCACTGCAGCGCCCAATTTGAAAACCAAGGCGGAAGTGGCTGGAAGAAATGGTTGGTCAATTATGTCATGGAAATGGCAGAAGAAGTTTAGACCAGCCTGCCAGTCAGGATGCGTGAGCATCCAGAAAGCAAGCCAGAATGCCAGAGGCATTGCCAACCATACATCATGATATGGAGCCAGGAAATATGATACCACATAATGGTGACAAAATGACAAGTTTAGTAGTATCCCGATAGCAAACCACAGATTACACTCCAGACCCTGGGGTTCTAATAACAGGGGGGAAACTACTGTGATAGTTTCTACGAGATTTTTAGTTGTTAAGGCCATTTCGTTGGGGGTGGTAGAGAGGCGGATGTTCTCTTATAATTGGCGAACATAGGGTCATAAGATCCCTGTATTGTTGCCAGAAGGTCATGAGGACAGGGTTATAGAGCCAAAAATATCGGACTCATTGAAACCAATTGGCAATGGAGGGTACCATGGTAACCAAAAGAATTGGTAAGGCCCACCCAGAGCGCGGAGTGGCGGACCACCAGGAAAATGCCATTTGGGATGTGGTTGGAAAGAAAGAGAATAAAAATTTGGGTTCTAATAAGATTTTTATTTGGGAAAGAAAGTAAGAAAATTGACCAACAATTTTCTCAGTGCCATGCAACTGACTAAAATTAGTGGTCAATTGGGTAGTAACAGGATAGGGTGGGACCCAACAAATTTGGCCTGACTGGAGCATTGTTTGGGAATGGGGGGGTTTATTCTTTGGGAACTTACATCATAAAATTCAGCGGTGGGCCAAGTTTTTGTCAGTCCGACCTCAAATGTCCAAACCAGGGCTCAACTACGCTTCTGACAATTAGCATGATGGCATTTAGCCCGATGGGCAACAGGAATCCCCAAGGCCATCCCTTATAGGGATGGGTCCATTTGGTTGGGAATGGGTTTGGGACGGCCAACCCACCCACGCTCAGTCATTTAATCATTCATTTGGTCAAGAGCAGCATATTGGGTGGTGCCCAAATTACTATCCAAGGGCTTCAAACTTACATCAATTAGCGTTCAATATTTGCTCAACTAGTCTGGAGATTGAATGGGAATCATCGGGCAATCAGGCTGATATCATCCTTTGTGCTTTTACAGCCATGCAAATTTTGCACATCAGCCAGATTGCCAGCTGAATTAAATCTGACCAATTATAAATTGATAAACTCAGCACAGAGTTTGCTAATTCCCCGCAACAGTTCTGCCAAGGTAAGTGTGGGTATTGGGGGTGGGATCCGAAGTGGATAAGCTGTTACCCATCGCTCATCTACTACATGAGCGAGGTTGCACTGAGTGATGAGGGGTACTGCCATCCTCTTTGGTGTCTTCTTATTTGGGAATGGGAAGATGGCCCAATAGAGAGCCAAAGGATGTTCCCCGAGACTTACAGTCCGCGGCTAACCTGAAGATCAAGCCACAGATGTGCCACTTCTTCAAGGAGCTTAATAACTGAGATTTGTGATCAACGCAAATGGATTGAAGCTGCAATCCCAGAAGATAGTAGCTATTGAACAGATGGCTGTGCCAAAGAGTGTCTGATACATTAAAGTATTCCTTAGGATGGTCAGATACTATAGAAGATTTATTTGGGACTTCACTCAAATAGTTGAGCCTTTATTTCATTTATTAAAGGATCCAAAAAAAAGATTCGTATGGAAGGAAGAGGCCCAGGACTCCTTCGATGAATTATGCCATTACCTGATAAATTTGTTGACTCTGAAATATCTGAATTTCGATTGGGAGTTTATCATTCAAACAGATGCTTTGTTGATAGCGATCAACACTTTACTGAGCCAAGTATATGAACTTGGAGATGAACATCTGGTGGCATATGTGAGCTGGACACTCTCAGCTGCTAAGAGGAATTACACCATGACTGAGCGTGAATGCCTTGCAGTCATTTACGCCTGTAAGCAGTTTCAGGTGTATGTCCATGGTATGCACTTTAAGGTGGTGATGGACCACTCTTCGCTGCGTTGGCTGCATAATTTATGGGAACCTGAAGGACAACTGGCCCAATGGGCACTTTAGTTTCAGGCTTTAAAATTATAAGATAATCCACTGAGTGGGGGCTTCTCACCAGAACGTGGATGGCTTATTGCGGTTACCAATGGTCCAGTTGGTATATCTGCAGGCGGATGAGCTATTCCATAGAATAGTCAAAGGAAGAATTGAGGACGAGCCTTGAGAAATCCAAGGTGCACTTAGAAAAACAATGGAAAACACCAAAATCATGGATGGACAAGTATTCAAGATGATAAATGGAAAAAGATTATTATTTCCAAAACTGTTGGAAAGAGCAGCAATAGCTCAAGCAGCTTATAAGGTTGTCAGTTATGAAGGTCTAAGAAAAACAACTGACCATATTTGCCAGTATTATTACTGGGAATCGATTAACTTCAATGTCACAGATCATCTGGTTTGTTGTGTGGAATGCCAACTGCATAAACCATATAAGAATAAAACTGGATACTGACTGGTCCGACCTGGATTTGCATGGCACATGGTGTCCATCGATGTGATGGGACTGCTGGTGATGAGCACAGTGGATTCAGGTACAACATAGTAGCCATTTTCCATCTGATGAGATGGGTCAAAATGAAAGCCCTAACTAGAGTTGACGCTACCAGTACTGCGAGATTCATCCTGGATCAAGTAGTATACTGGCACGGATGTCCACAAGTTATACTGAGCAATAATGGGACCAACCTCACATCTCATGTGATCCTGAGGCTAAACAAAATAATGGGGAACTGGGGAGTTGTTTCAGTACCATACCAGCTGGAGATGAATGAAATGGTAGAACGGGTCAATGGGACGCTGGCCATGATGCTGAGGAAGCTAGGCGCATGGAGAATTTCCGTGTGGGGAGTGTACCTGAGTTTGGTAACGTTCAACTACAACATATGTTATCATACGGTGACAGGAAAGACAAAAAAATGAATTAAACTTATGGGAGGAAGGCTGCGTTGCTGCAGATTTTGTTTAATGGTAGAGCCTACATCGGGGATGAGTACCAACAATACCCAAACTGACTGACAAGTATCCTGATCATTATGCAATCACAAGCATTTGATACAACCTAAAGAAAAAGGGTACAAGTGAAATCAACGGATGATAAAAATTGACCGCCATTAGAAGAATATCAAATAGGAGAAAGATTCGCCTATTGCGATATGCATGGTTTCAGATGAAGAAAAAAACTGGATGCATTATGGTCAGGTCCATTCAAAGTAATCGCCAAGACGGCGACTGATGCTTATTTTTTCAAGAATCTCTTGGATGGAAGAGTAGTAAATTGAGTCTACACTAAGTATATAAAGCACAGGATCAAAGAAAAAATAAAAGAGTTTCTAAAGACCAATGAACCATTAAGTTGGTCATGTCCTGATGATTAAGTCAATTCTAAAAAAAGGACCTCTGAACCATAGAAAACTGGTAGGTTTAAGTGCCCAGGATCCAGTTTGGGGGAAAAGATGGACCTCTGAACTGAAACAAGGTCGAGTCCCATAGATAAAAAGGGAAATAAAAATAAAAGAATTGATAAAAGATAATGGAAAAAAGAGAGAGAACCAATATATCTATAAATTTTTATTTTTATTGGTTGTCCTCAGTACGGGGATGATTCCGCCTATGTCGCCTCTTGGGGGAGGGAGGATGGATCATGGTAGGAAGAAATAGCCCTTCAAAATCAATATGTGATCAGACACTTGCAAGGGCGAGACCTACATGAAACCACATTCTTTGAGTGGACATCGAGCCCTGAGAGAGCGCGACTAGGGGAAGGGAAATTGATATGTCAGAAGAAGCCAATTGCAAAACCCCAGAGTGGGGAGGAAAACAGCAATATTGGAAGAGGCAATTGGCGAATAACCCCGAGTAATCTCAATAAGGCACCAGCACTGGAAGATTTATCTTGAGTGCCTGCCAACAGGCCTCATCAAGAACACCAGACATGTGAGCTGGTAGCAAAGAAGGAATACTCAAGGGGGGTTGTCAAATCATGCCCCCAATTAACGCCATCAACGGAAGATAGCAATGAGAAGCTCCAGAGAAGAGGTAGTTGTGTAAAGAGCAGATTACATCTTGTAAATGACGACTATGGGCTTCGCGGAAGCTGAAGTTAAACAACTGATGGAAGCCAGGTGAGGCTGGAAGCTTTGTCAACTAACTTCGAAGAATTTTGGCCAGCAAAGCGGAGAGCATTAGTGGCAGTATCCCAATCCAAAAGTTGTCCAGATCAGAGGGATTCAGCACTGATTTCAACGCCTCAGTGACTTGCACACAAAGTTCAGCATAGGGGAGCTCGAGTTGTATGCTGTTCCCAATTGAAAGCTCAGAAACCAGCACAGCAGGTTGGTAGAATTGCCCAAGTCAGAAGAGGAACTCACGGAGAAAATCCTAACTGGCCAAGAACAAACAATCCAAAGTGACCGGCATAACCTCCAGAGTATCAATGATGATGTTTGGAGCATCATCAAAAGGAGCCAAATCCAGAAGGGTTTTGAAGTCCAACTTGGGGATCAACTGCAAGGGAAGAGTCAGCTCAGAGTTATTCAAAATGATGGCACACCTGGTTTTGGAGGGATTGGTTACTGTTTCCAGTAATTTGATGGAAGGACTAGCCTCTTGTGCTAGACTAGGCGTATGAGTCCTTGAGGGACCATAGAAGAGGTTCCATTGAGCATCCCAACTCATTTGCTGGAATAGGCGGAGGTCTGAATCTGAAAGACTGTTAAGAAGTTACTGATAGCGGGATTCTGAGTTTGACATATGAGCAGGACTAGAGGGGGGATGTCAGACTTATATAGAAGTTAACATTATGCATTCTATAATCCTTTACGCTCTAATTTTGGGAAATTTATTTCAAAAATTAATGAAATAAACTTTTCAAGGAAATAATTAAGAATGACTTACAGCCAAGAGGTTATGAGCGAAATAACAAGGGCAAATAGAAATAAGTATTCTTAATCAAGCCTTGAAACAAACATTGTTTGGAAGAGTCTCCTGTCTAGGACAAGGAGAAGATCAGGAACTCAAGGACGCCTGACCAAGAATCCTGAATATGACAGTGGGTCATATACCCTGATGGGGGGAAAACTAGATTCCGGGAATAACATCATCATGAGTAAATTAATCAGCCTGCCATGACAGAAGGTCATGGGGACTGCACTATGAGTAGGCGGTAGCAGGGTGGAAGAGGAGGAATGCCATATGCGGAAGGTCATCCTGAACAGCATTGAGTATTGAAGAGTGTACTCCGCTTGAACTAATGAAATATTCACCCAGGTGTCTGTAGCGGTGTTCCCATGCCCCAGTCCTTTTCTCGCTGGAAATCTAGGCAAGAGGGGGGATGTGTTGGGATTGTTGCCCATATTCCCAGCCTGCTAGATTATCTGGTTTTGATAGGGGAAAATTCCCTAAAGAAAAGTGAATTGGAAATTAGTTGACCCAAATTTTGGAGGAACTACATTCAGGGGATTTTGGGATATTCACCTGGTCATATATGTTGGGGATCGATCTAAATGAATACCTAATATATCATAAGGTGGAGCAGCTGACAAAATAGGGGCATCTGATAGTGATTAATTATCATATGTACTGATTAGATTGATCAGGTTTCATAACCAACTGATTAGGTTTATGGTGAGTTGTGAGTCCAGTGATGCCGCCTGCAACTAGTGAATCAATTGGTTGGTGAAGTGACCTGCCATGATGGGTAAAAAGTCCCATTATCTAAGCAAGTCACTAGCCAATTATGGTTGGTTTGCTTGAATTGAGAGGAAAACGTTAGGGACACGTTTCTGACTCTTTCCGTTTGAAGTCTCAAGGATGTCCAATGACGGAATCCTAGCCAGGATGGGGAAGACCATCACTACTGAAATGAGGAATGGTGATTCAATGGCAACAGCTACCATTTCGTTGAAGAGGTGTCAACCGAGGGTTAGACAGCCAAATCCCCTATAAGTTCCCTGAGATTCACCATAGTAAAATATAGATAAAAAAGATAAAAATTAAGACATTAGAATATTATTAGCTTTATTGTAGATTGGTTATAGTTAGACTATCAGAATCCAGTGTGAAGTTCCATCTCAAGGATATTATTGCAGAAGGCAATAATTGGTAGACTCTCAGAGAGAAGAGTAGAGATCCAAGCTGGATCTAGAGATGAAGGGAACCACAACTAAGGGATCGCTGCTGACTGTGTGTTAGGCTGAAGGAGACTGTCATCAGAGGATCTTAGCGATGATTGGGTGGAAAGGAATATAGGGAATGAATCCCTACAAGTACGACTATTAAGTATCTAATCATAAATACTGGCCGGAGCGTTGGGCCAGATAATAGTTTTAACTCAACTATGGATAATAGACTCCATACTATTATCAGATAATATATTCTTTACAATGTAAGGTGCATGAAGAAATTAAACCTGTGCAGTAAAAAGCTTACTAGGGTTGTTTGCCAATAAGAGCAAACTAGTAAATTTTTTCAGGGACTTTTTTATAGATTAATTGTAGCCTAGATGCTCATTTGCATTGGCCTTGGAACAGAAACTGAGGTTTTAATATCCCTTAAAGGGGTGAAAATCGATGAAGCCACTGGGTCTAAACACCACTGTGGCCATTTTAGTGATGGCCGCATTTGCATATGGTAAAAGGATCCCAAATTCAGACCAGAGGCTGAACTGCAAATTGCTCTGTGGGAGCACCAAAGATCTCCGGAGCACTGCCTGGGAACTTTTAAGATGATGAGCCAAGTCCTGAAGGGGGACATTATGCCCAGTAGAGTTAGGGAGGCTAGCAGAGCCAGCCCTGGCGCACTTCATTGACGGCCAAAAGATGCCAGATTGCGGTGCACCACCTCTCCAAGTTGGGGCAGCAGGCGTTAATGTCTTTGAAATTGGTAAGCTTTGGCTCAATTGCATGGTCAATTTTCTGTATTTTTTTAAAACCCAAATTTGGCTTTAATTTAGTTATTGAAGTAAAGAAGAGATTGACTTTTCACATTTAGAACGCTTTTGTTGGAGGCAACACGTAGGTTTGCCTAAAAGTGAACGTGACCTGTTATTAGTGGGTGAAAGGTCCCATTACTTAAACAAGTTTCTTGCTTTATGGATTTAATCCGCTGAAGTTGGAAAAATGGAGTTTGGACACGCTATCTCTATATCTTTTTTAGCCTAGTGGTGCCCAACCCAAAAAGGGGAGCCGCCAGATTTTTATCTGCAAAATGGGCCAATCAAAGGGATTATCATAAATTAAAAAAGTTCCTAATATCACCCCTAGGTTATCAGCCTAGGAAGCCATATCATAATGCGAGGAAGCTTTGGATAAACTTTTGTCCGGCGCCTGCTTTAGCTGGCGGACCATGGCGGACAACATAGGGGTAGAGGCATCAGCGACATGGGGCATGAGGAGGTATAGCTACGGGTTTTCTTCATTTATGAGGCCAGCGGTATCCATCACCCCAACATATTGAGCAAGTTCATGCTCAGCGAAAGTAATGAGAGCTGGCACACAAGTGAAAGACTTGATGTGCTAGCAGGTTTGGGGATAGTTGGGGTTTAAAAGAGAGGTTTTTGCCATGTCAATGCAAGTGTGGCTTGCGCCAAAAACGAGCTCCTCAATATCATAATTTGCATCTTCCTCAAAATCATTGAGGAAATTGGGTATAGGAATACCCTCAACCAGGGGTTCCATTGCCCCTAGAGTTGCTGGCGTAGTAGGGTGTTTGCAGGAGCAGCAGCGGCTTAAACTGTCATTTTATTTATAATTTTATATACTGGAAAATTGTTTTTAGGGCGAAAATGGTGGGGTGAAAATTGGGAGGATTGACAAAGAATTCCTCCAAAGCAAATTCAGGTTTAACTTTATAAGCCCGATCCAAATCATCAATCCATTTGAGCGCTTGGAATGGAATTAAATCGGCTTGCCTGCCCAGCCACCATAGCTGGTAGGGTTGCAGCACCTGATTGGCCACAAGCTGTTGACCATGGCAGCTCAGCTGAAACTATTTAGCCATTGGCTCAGGGCACTGTAAATTGACTGATATTTTAAAAATTATAAAAATTTTGATTGGCTGCAGCTTTGGAAGCCACACCAGAATTTGCCAAGGTTGGGGGTAGGAGGATCACACCCAATTAAAAAAAAAAAATTGGGGCGAGGCAGCAGCCAGGGTGGCGCCAGAGGGGGAGCGGTGGAAGAGGCGGAAGCAGAAGCCATAGGGCACTGCACTTTGAGTGATCAAGCTTGAAACACAAGGGGCAGATGGCACGGCCATTTTTGATGTGCACCCAAAAAGGATGATCAGAGGCAGACCTGATCACGGTGTGGGGGGAATCACGAGGTGGTTGTCATAATGAAATGGGTGGATTGTTGCAAAGGCATAAGGGCCTGCCAGACAATCCGCCCCATGGGGCTACACCACGAACTGCAACATGGGGTCTGCGCCATAAAGGCCAAACTCTCTGTGAGCTCATGGCGGAGGCGTTCAGGGGAAAGGAAGGAGGGCAACCCGGCAAACTGGACCACCAAAGTGGTCTCATCCAGGAGCCAGGTGCAAATGGTGGGCAAAGGAATTTTTTTATAAATTGATTGCAGCTTGGCTGCTGCCACTGCATCAGCTTCAGAGTGGAAGCTGAGGTCAAAGTACCCCTTAAACGGCGGAAGTATATATAGCTGGCGGGGTTGAAACTGCCGTGGCCATCTTGATGATGGCCGCGCTTGTATATGGGAAGAGATTCCCATATTTGACCCAGAGGCTGAAATGCATATTGCTCCCTGGGAGTACCAAAGGGCTCTGGAGCACCGCCTAAGAACTTGCAAGGTGGTGGGCCAAGTCCTGAAGGGGGACATAAAGCCTAGTAGCATTTGGAGGGCTAACAGAGCCATCCTGGGCATGCTTCAGCAGCAGCCAAAAGATGCCAGATGGCAGCACACCACCACAGGCCGGGGCAGCAGGCGTCAATTGCATCAACATTGGTAAGCTTTGGCTCAATCGAGCAGTCATGTTTTGTATTTTTTAAAAAATCATAATTTGGCTCTGATTTAGGTATAAAAGCAAAAAAAGATTATTTTTACGCTATCTCTATATTAAAATCATGATATAGTAACTTAGTCAGCAGTGGATACCAACTAGGTGGAAGGATGGGCAAATGTATCATTCATTTTTGGTGCTATTTGACAGATTTAGATTTATTGGTGATGGATACCATTCCCATTGGGGCGCCAAAAGAAGAGTCAGGCGCTAAATTTCTCTATAATCCCTTAATTTTATAAAATAAAAGATTTAACTTATCAGAAGACATTTATTTTAGATAGTAATATAATTAATTTATTGTTATCCTAAAAAGAGTTTAAGAAATAGTTTCCCTTATCTACATGTCTGTCAATCACAAAATCTCTTGCATTAAGATTGGAATATAGAAAGGGGAGGATACTCCAGTGGTAGAATAGGGACCTCTACCACTGCCTCCCCAAGTGCGATTCTGGAACAGGAACTTTTGGTAGGGGACAATTATGACTGTGTTGGCGTTGCAGACTAATGCCCCAAACTGAGATAGCAAAATAGCAAAGGCAGTCCATGGAGTTCCTGGCCTATCATATGCCATGCATGGAGGTTTTCTGGATTTATCCTCCTTTCCAATTCATTTAATTTATCATTAATTGGGCAGTTTGTCCCCAGGTCAGCCCACCTCAAATAAATTAAAAAAAGATTGTAAGATAGAAGCTTTTTTGTTATCCAGAAGTTTGACAAATCATTGATTAAATTTGAAGGAATAGTTATCTTGATGTCTAGCCGTTTTTCAGAACCTTCACATGGGTTGAATGAAGGTTGCCAGTACCCGTCTATAAGAGAAATTTGTCGGTTTTATTTCGCTGTGAAAAATAAGCTTGATAGTAGCTTTCATAAATATTATTGTCCCACATATATTGTTCGGTTTATATTAATCAATAAGTTATTCTTGCACACCTCAAACATGTGCAGTAAACCCAATTCATTTTACATTTTTTTGGACCAACACATTGCAGAACTTTAATTAACCATAGATGTCAAATTAGCCTTATGATTAATCCAAACATTTTATAAATTTTCATCTATGATAACTTTATTGAAGTTGACTTTTGACCCTTAAACTACAACAATGCCCTTCATCATGCTGAAACTTGTATATATTTCCATAAAATAGTTCATGTACTTGGTTATATCTCTATTTGTTATGAAATAGTGACAGTGAAATATTTAGTGTTGCATATGTAGAATTATGTAAAACCTTAAGCATTAGGAAGTCAATTTGTTGGTCAGATACTAGAATAATGATGATAAAACAGGTCAAAGTCAACATCAATGAATCCCCCCTCAGGTTGGGACCATCTAGTACTAAAAAAACAGGTCAAAGTCAACTGGATAAGAATTACACAAAGACAACGGATGATAAACTATAAGAGGTTGAAGTAGTAGTTGCTGAACTTAAGTTACGGCCAATTTCTGCTTCAAAATAAAATTAGTTACCAAAGCACTCGGGTTTATTTATATATTTTTGGTTTGAACAATCTAACAACAGTTGTATGTTGGTATTTAGTATAGTTTTACTATATAAAACTTTAAAAGGGTGACATCTTTATCAACTTCTAATAGCTAACATAATATGCTAACAAAGCACTTGGAAGGTAATAACTTCTCATAAGGTCTATTTTGCCCATTTTGAGGATTATAATATTAGGGTGCTACTTTCCTCTTGATGGCCTCATAAGTGGCTGAGGCATAGGGTGATAAAAGTTAAACTGGTAATGTCTATATATATATTTAGATATCAGTATTTTTATATATAAAGTTTAGCTCATTATCAGATACCTATATTTGAGATTCATATGCTATGTGAAAATGTACTGAAAAAAGTACAAACTAATAGCTTGAGTGATAGTTAACAAGATTGATATTTCTTTGATACATTTAATTAAATAATCAGCAGCAATATAGTATGCCAATGATTATATACATCAGTTGGCTGCGGGCCAAAAAAATCAATATCACTGTATGAAAAAGATCGGGTGAAGGGCTTACAAGGTTATAATACATTGGGTTAGGTGAGTCATGGTGCCAGAAGATAAGACATACACCAAGAACACCTTGCATGGAATCTAGTATGTCATCCCAAATTTATATGAATTTTAGCTAATGACAAGATTTTGAACAGCTCATAACTATTGTTTGAGCGTACCTGTGGAATATTTCTTCATTTTGTGCATGGTTGGATATAGTGAAGCCAACTCTTTTTAAACCAGCTTCTACAACACCCTTTCAGACACTTAGATACTAGCCGGCTTTTATCTAAAATTAGCCTTCAAATCATAGGCCTTCAATGACCATAAATCAGTCTGACTTATGAGAGGATATATCTGATTTTACTTAAACACCAGTACAATAAGAGCTGAAGTCCTTAAAAAGTCATCTGAGTTTTGAATGTCACTTGGGTGACTAATAATTAAGGAACTTGTAGTTCTGTATTGTCATTGTCCACATATCTAGACTGTCATTGGGGTCTTAACTTTACTGTAGCCAGTGGAGAAAGGTGGAACAGATATTGCGGTAAAAATGTGTGCCATACAAAAAGGGTAAGAATTGCTTTTGGCTAAAAAAACTATATTACATTACCATATGTTCCTTTGTAAACTTTATATCGTTGGTTAACATTTTTATATAGTAAAAATTGGGTTGTCCACATTTTTTGCATTGTGCGCATAATAATTGCTTTAAAAGAATATGTTATGAGCATCAATGAAGTTGGGATTTCAGTATGCTCACATTAACTATATTAATCAATTGTAATAATCTGCTTGTCCACTATGTCGTGAGGCCCTCAGTTGGTGTGCGAGATTTTTTGTATATGGCAACAGATGATCAGAGAGATATTTTAGAGACCTTATGAATTATGTCAGGTTTTGATCTGCCATATGCTAATGTTTTGTTGGGGAAGATCCCAACAATAAACATTTGAATAAAGTGCCAATTTTAAGTTTTAACTTTAATAGCTTGTAGGAATCAAATGTGCTTTGTTGGTGATTAACTAAGGGGTTTATGAATTGTTAGGCAATTGAAGACGCCTTTGATAAATAGCTTGCAAGTTACCTTTATTGGTCTTGTGACCTGCTGTTAATGGGTAAAAGTCCCATTATCTAAGCAGGCTGCTAATTTATTAAGGTGACACTCTGGGGTTGAAAGAAGGCGTTGGGACTTGTTCTTTGATTCAATCTGGAGAGGTTGCATTTATGGTCACTGGCAGAATCTAACTATACTGATGAGGAAGATCATTGTTGAGTGCGACTCTGGAGGGTTAATTCATTGGCAGCGTCTGCCATTTCCAATTGGGGTGTTAAGAGAAGATTTGGGCGCAGAATTACCCTAAAGCCTCCCTTGCACTTTATTAAAAATAGCAGATACTTTTAGATAATAATGATCTATAATAATATAGACTGTCATACATTAAGTGTATATTTTACTACAGGGACTAGAGTGGAAGTATATTATATCATTCATCTATTTTACTGCTGTCAAGATCCTCGTGGACTCTGCGTTAATAAAGAGAAAAATTTGAACCTTGTACTAGATTAAGTTTTACCAGAATGAAGAGTAAGAGGTAGAAGTTTCCTTACATTCCAGAAGTACCTTTAAGGATAATAAGGACAAGCACCAATTTAGTGTTAGACCTAATATTCAAATTGATAATAGGAATTTAACTATTGAGATAGTATTAATATTATCGCCAACCCAACTGATCGTTATCAATAACTATCACCAACTTATACAATGAAAATATCAGAAAACTGTGCAGTTGACTGGGGAGCTATAAGCGATCGACACAACCAGAAGTCTACAATTGGTAATCACTATTAAGATTAGCCATCTCTCCAAAAAGTTAACATTTGGTTCTCACTGCATGGAAAAAATGAGTTTTTAAGCCTGATTCTATATAAGACCATTCCAACATTGTCTTACAAGAATAAACTTAGGAAGCTTTGGATGGAACTAAAAACCATTAATAAGAATTAACTAGACTCATCAGCACAGGGAAAAGGATAATTTGGAGGAATGGGTGAAAAAATAAGAGTAAAAGGTTGAGCAAGTCAGAAAAGTTAACAATGATCTTTATGAGAAGCCACCTCTTTGAATTGAAAGGATACTGAATTAACTAAAGAAACAATATTTCAGAAGACTCAATGTGAAGCGGATAGAGAATGCTTATGCAGGATTTAACTAGTTATGTGCATGATAAATCCTATAGAAAAACTTAAAGATCACAGGTTTGGTTGTACTCACAAATGGAGGCAAACAAAGCTGCTAATGATATGCCTGAAAATCTAGTTGGGAAAGTACAACTAACAAAAATATGGCTGGAAGATTTGCTGCATTTTTAAAGTTGACTCTAAAGTTAAACTACCATTAGTCAGGTTGCCAGGCAGGAATCCACTGCCGTTAAATCAATGGAGGAACTATAGAATACTCCAAAATTACCCATAATTCACTAGGATAACGTACCTGCTATTTTTCGCTTATTTTGATATGATAATGTTCAAAAATGAAGATAGTCAGAAGTCAGTTATTGTGCTAAGCTTCCTTGACACAGGTTACAAAAATCTGGTGCTTCCCCATATCAGCGGATATGATTGGGCATATAATGAAGCCAAAGAAGCAATTATGACAGATCTCAGTGTCCTTATGTGGATGTCCAACCATAAACACGATATTATGGACATTCATTTCAAAAGAATGAACTCAATAGCTTTCACCAACCCGATTTTACCAGGAGTTGCATATCCTGGACAGAGCAAAAGCATTATAAGATTTTTGATGCATGAATTGCAGTGCAAGAGGAGCTTCCGCCCTAATGAGACTTGAAAAGTAAAATGGCTTCAGCGCTTGTAACATATATGTCCACATGACAGATGGTTGATTATCTAAAGATGTTAGGAGCTACCTTTGAAGCACCTAGTCAAAATTTTTAAAGGCATTCCTGTTCGAATACAGAATATAGTAAAATTAGTTAAGCGCTTTAGAAACAACATATCAAATTCATGATGAGAAACAATCTTAATGGACAAAAATGATCATTTAAGACTCAGATCCGTTGATACAAATATGGAAAACATGCCATTTCACCATTCAATGTTTGAGCAAGAAGCCTAAAGAGCAAGTTACTCTAGTAAAGGCTAAAGAAAAGTAAAATAAGCAAGGCATAGGAAAAAGACTCATAGTATAGATATGGAACTATCTAGCAATGCAATTAAACCTGTTCCCCTAATATATTGAATAATGCTCAGGATAATTCTAATGTACTTGAGGATGAAAAACATATGATCCGCTACTTTTGGTCAATTTGGACGTTATTGCAATTACCTGAGCAAAAGCAAAGTAGATAGACCCAAATTCTTAAAAAAATTTGCTTGGAATATGCTCATCAACCAGCAGACAAGATCAGATTTGTAAAACGCATGGAATAATAACTTAAGATTAGACTTGAAAAGGCGAACATATCTCCCCTATTATTGCAAATAAGGAATCTTTCTACGATTTATCTGCATAATTAATTCCTACTAAGGATTTAGCGTATAATGTCACTATTCACTCAGTAAACAATTTATTAAAATTCTAAGTGTACATATGTGAATATTATAGTCAACTAAGTAAGAGTATGGGCAATAAAATGGACAGTGGAGCGCCCATTAATAACGGCCTGATCAAATATGGTAAACTGATGAAGAATTTACCAGGTTTGAACACCAAAAGAATATGGAACCGCTTGACTAGATATCACATAATCTTATGGAACTAAAAGTTTAATATCAATTCAGCTCATATCACTGGTGGTTTCAGCTTCCACCATAGTGATATAATATAGTTTATGATATATTCACCAGGATGGAATTCCCAGAAATTATAGTGTCAAGTGTGCTTTTAAGGAGAATAACCTGACATCTTTGGGAAAAACCTTCCCTTGTTATATCAGCTGAAAGTATAGATGCTGCTGACAAAGAATAACACTTTTTTAAATTTAATTAAAATGACGGTATTGTTCTTATCCAAGACAAGGTTGGACGGAAAAGGAGGGAAATGACGAAGGAGATTTTCAAAAGACCATGGGATGCCATTGCAAACAAAAAATTACAAATATTATTCTTCCTTGAATGCAAATGGTAGTTAAACAGGGTTAACGCAAGATATCTGAGAAGTTATATGGTGAAATAAACAGTCAATGAAATAATCTGAGAAGAGCCATAGGTACACAAGGGATTATCAAAGACCATGGGAAATAGTAATGTTACTGCAAATACGTGAAAAAAACAAAGAAAATAGAAAAATATAAAGTTATAGCACGTGTTCATTTAAACCCACAGCAAAATTCCAGAATTCTATGACTTTGGAATGTTAACTAAGATGTGATTATCAGCGGATGATGCCAAAAGCATCAACATAATAGTCAATTGTGAGCAGCTGGCTAATTTTATCTGAGCGATAGCGAGAAGTGGCTCTCCAATTATTTAAAATATTTAGTGATATTTGCCCAGGATGACCATGATCTTGTATGCACTAAAAATGTGATAATAAGGTTGATACTTGGGAAAAGTTGCCGATAAGAATGCTAAATGTCCGCCAGTCAAAGGCTTCTAAAGCAGTGGTCAAGGAAGAGAATAACAAGTTGGTTTGCATGGGCTCATCATCCCATTGTAAAATCCATGGGTGAGTAAGTCCTGATTATAAAGATAAAAGATAGATCAAATTGCATGGTGAACAATTACTATCAATAGAATAAATTCACAAAAAAGGATTCCTATCTACAGCCATGGATCAACGATGAACTTGATCGTCTAGGGGGAATCAAGTATCTCTAAGTGATGTACTTGATTAGGTTATTTACAGATAGATTTTCACAAAAGATCAAGAGAAATATGCAATAATCAATACATAAGGATTCTACCAGATGATGAAAATTCCCAAGGGAATGCGTACCGCGCTAATGACATTCCAGAGAGTATTAATTTCATATCTTAAGTGATTTTAAGTTGTAATGCGTTTGATACAAGATGGTATCAACATTTCTAGCAGGACCTTCACTGATCACCTGGAGCACTTTGAGGAAGTGTTGAAGCGCCAAGAAACAGAATTTTTTTAAAATCATGCCAAGAAAATGTCATTTCTTTAAGAAAGAGCGTGAGTATTTAGGGTTTGTGATAAGCTCCAGAGAAATACAACCACAACCACAGAATATTAAATCCAGTGAACGAATGTTGATCCTGAAGAGCAGTAAGGATATAAAAATATTTCTTAGGATAGTCAGCTACTATCAAAAATTCATAAAAGATTTCGCCAGAATCACTGAACCATGAATTCACCTAATGAAGGATCTGAAAAAAGAATTCATTGAATATGAGGAAATCCATGAATCTCCTAATGAGTTACAAAGAAGTTATTACTAGTCATGTCTTAGAGTAAGAGTTAAATTGCGAATTCACCATTCAGCTGATGCTTATTAATGTTGATTTGAGCCATTTAAAGTCAGGTAGATAAAGATAGGAAGAACTTCTGGTTGCATATGTGAGAAGAACACTAATGCAAGAGGAAGGAACTGCACTATGATAGAGTGCAGTTGCCTTGTGGTAATTTACTCCTGTAAATAATTTCAAGTGTATAAATATGGGACAATCTTTAAAGTTGTGAATAATCACTTGTTTCTACGCTGGTTACACAACCTTAAGGAACCATAGGGCGATTGGTCCAATGGGCTTTGATAATATAAGCCTAAGTTTTTGAAACTATGTACTCACAGGTTCAGCACATCAATATGTTGACAGATCATCATATTTGCCTACCATTAAAGTATTCTAACATCAAGCAGATGAGATATTCCAATGGTTGATTGAAGGAAATATTGGGATGAGCCACAAGAAAAACAAATTTCACTAAAAAAGTGATGAGAAACACCAAATTGAAGAACTGACAATTATACAAATCAATTGATGAAAAATGATATCCATTCCCAATACTGTTGGAACGAGTGGAAAGTATTTAAACCACATACAAAGTTGTAGGCCATGGTGCCTAAGAAAAACTGTGGAATAAATATGCAGTATCATTACTGGTAATTGATCAACTATGATGTCATGGACTATCTGGTTTGTTGCATGAAATTTTAACTTTACAAGCCACAAAAAAATGTGATGGAATGCTCGCTTTAAGCCATGGGTTAACTTGTAACATGGTGTAAATAGATCTGATGGAACCACTGAGTGTCAGTACTGGGGAGTAAGATATATCTCAGCGGCGATAGACCATCTGACTATATGGGTTGAGACAAAAGCCTCTAATAGAGTGGATGCTATAAGCAAAGTGAGATTATACTGGATCAAGTAGTGTACTGGAATGGATGTCCACAAGCTTTATTTAGTGTAATGGAACCAAATTTACATCATATGTGATCACAAGGCTGAACAAAATGATGGGATTTCAAGGAGTAGTATCCAGACCCTATCATCCAGAAACATATGGAATGGTAGAAAGAGTCAAATTGAAAACCAGATGTGATACTAAGAAAGTTATTGTCATAATTATAGTGATATATTGGAGATACACTAATGGGGTCGCACAGGGTCAATCCCACTGAGCAACGGACAGACAATATGGAGATTAATGGTCTCAAGATAATCTAGTAAATATAATCAAATATGAAGCAATTGTTTCCGCTACAACACTTTATTTTCATACATTATATATTACGCAGCTCCTAATGCAAACTCTCTTCTTCTTCCTATTAATAATCCTACCCTTTTAACCTTCTCATCTCGCTTATATGTTAGCGATTTTGGTCAATACTGACACTTTTACTTAGCCTATTCATTCTGCCATATATAGCATTGGTCTGGAAGAGTATACATTCATTAAATTTGTGATCACCTAGCTTGAGGTGATTTATTAATCTTTCATCATGCATTGCCATCCCTTAATCACCTTATCATTATATATTGGCAGAATTCCTCCTATCCGTCAAGGTCAACTTTGCTCATCATCAAGTTGGATTACTCAATAATTCTCATATAGGCCTAATCACAACAGTTAACCAATGATCCTCCAGTGGTTATTTTGGTTTATCATCAAGTCATATAGATTTCTGTTATTAAACCCCCTCTTTGACTGAACAATAAGCTGTACGCCATTCTTTGATCATTCCAATGCAGCACACCATGCAACAGCAACCATGAGCTTGAGACTTCAACTTTTCTTTCATTTATGGCTTGACACGGATCTGGCTGACTCAGGCTGCAACCAACTCCCCCAGTTCCCCCTTCCTCCATCTGATGAAGGAGGGACCAAAGTGGAAGCTATGACCCTTCTGGCCCAGGAGGAGCTCCTTTCCAAATTCTTTAGTCATTTTTCTTCCTTGCGCGCCCCCATTGAGGACATAGTGACCCAGTTATGGTGGGGAGGGGAGCAGAGCTAAGGACCTTCATTTAACGAGGCAGCCAGCTCCTGGTGGACGGATTCAGTTGTCTAGTGCTCCTGCCTCCTGCCAATTAACATCCTGTGGCATTGTCAGTCCAACAGATGATGTGCTTCATGTGGTGGGCGATAGCCAGCTGGTTCAGGTTCTTGCCCCACTCTCCTACCCACTTTCATTCCCTAGGGTCCATTTCCAAAATAACCAGTTGAATTACATGTGATCTGAGGTCGCTGCAGCATCTGCTGCCCTTAGAACCAACGACCCATCCCAATACCACCTGAACATGGCGCTCCAGGCAACATGATCTTTTTTCATCCCATAGGAGTATTAGGGTTGGAGATGGAGCAGCACCGGGAAACCCTTGAGTGGGCCTGGTAAGAAGCTTTTACAGCGGCCACTCCTTTCCTTGCTGCATATCTTAGCATGGAGGACTTCCTTGTGGATTGCCTGGCACTACCACAGCCTTATCCCCCAAACTTGGACTCTCTCCTTGTGTGCCAGCCCCTATGACTCCAGCTCTCTCTTCTCGCATACTCATAGATCTCCTGAGATCATCAGAGCATGTGGTTACGGGCTTTGCTCCTAGTAGGGTAAGAGCAGGTTCATCTAAATCATCTGGCCGAGCTATCACCACCTCGCCTGTTGCCCTGAGTCGCCAGTCTATTCTCCTCCTCCGGTTTCACCACCCCATCCTCCCCTCCATTTGCTTTTGCAATGGCTCAGAGCGGATACCAACTCCCTCACCCTTGACATGACAGCCTTGACCCCACCACCAACAGAAAGGGTCCAACAAATCTGTACCACCCCTGAAGCGGCAAAAATAAGCAATATGAGTTCCATCAATCAAGGCAAAAGGCTCATTGTAAGAAACCAAGAAGAGCATGGAGATGAAGATCGCTTAGCAGAAGAACCTATGCAACGACACCAGATAAACAAAGCTTATATACCTAAACAATGATTTGATTTGTTTTTAATCGGATAAACTCTATTATAGTTTATATGCTAAAGGAACTTCATGTGCACTTGGTTAATAATCTTACCGCTTGTGGGGTTCTTGATTGTATAGGCATCAACACTTTTTTTCTGTTTTCTCAAAAGGGCAAATCCAGACATTGTCTAGTTTATTCTTCTGCCCAAACCAATGCTGATCGTGAAATAGAACCATATCTCCATTCTTGAACTGCACTAACCATCTATACCATACCTGGTCGGCAGCCTGGTTTTTAATTTTTGGATAAGCTGAATTAGTACGCTTCATTTTGTAATCTAATCAACATATTTATTAGGGTGGTAAAGTAGCATTAAGGATCCATTCCGCCAGTATCTTCCATGCAGGCATAGAGTTGTGCAGCTAGAGTGGGGTGCCGCCCATATAATATCTGGAAAGGTCTCTTCCTTATTGCCATGTGGTAGCTAACTTTGTAGGCAAACACATCGGTAGAAAGGAGGGCACTCCAATCAGAGGTTTATCTGTAACCAACTTCCTTATTATGTTCACCAGGGTCCCATTAACCCGTTTGACCATTTCTTTGGATTTGAGGTAATATGGGATTGTTAGAACCATACTGATGGCCATCTTTTCGTTGAGCTTGAGTAGAATGTTAGTGGTAAAATAGTTTTGTTGTCAGTAAGGATAAACTGAGGCAGACGCGACGTTAGTGTATACATTCCATTATAAACTTAGCCACAGTAACCGCCCTCAGATCTCGTATTACCCATGCCTCAACCAACCTGGTCAAATGATCAATTGCCGCCAAGATATACTTTGACTGGTTAGCTCCTGTCAGCAAGGGCCCAACGACATCAATGTATACCGTGTGCCAACCAAAATGAGATTTCACAAGATGGTAAGAGGTCTTCTGGCTAAATAGCTTCTCCACTTGGCATTGGTGCAGCAGGAAAACGGTCTCTAGCACATCAAAGTGCATGATTTCCTAATAATACTGAGGCTGTAAGAAATACAACGTCTTGAATAATCCTCCATGACCCACCGCCTTGTGCACACTAAATATAATGTCCAGTCGAGTATAGGGATTTGAGAAACTCAGCTTATTGTTACTGATCCACTTTTATAACTACCCATTTTCCAGATTGTATTGGCCATGGTCCCATCTAGCGCTTTATATATTGTAGCAGTTCGCCCACATATTGACCACTGATCATTTTTCATATAGCAAGTCACCCAAATCCAACATTACAGCATCTGTTGGTAGCTGAGATATGCAGTCAACATTTTGGTGCTTTGCGCCATAATTATGCAATATTTCGAAATTTTAATCCTGCATCTTTAGAACCCCATCTAGCAAGATGCCCTTTGGGCTCATGGAGGTTCTGTAACTAATGCAACGATTCATGATCCATCACAACCTTGCATTTTACTCCATTTAGGTAGACTCTAAACTACGTATATGCATAAATTACAGTTAGGCACTCCCACTTGGCCATGGTATAACTCCTTTCTTGGTAGTTCAAGCTCTGACTACAATATGCAACTGGGTGCTCCACGCCGTCATCATCCTTATGGGATAAAACTGCTCCTACGGCGGAAAGAGATGCGTCCATTTGCAAATTGAATTTCTTCTCAATGTTAGGGTATTTCTATTCTAGCGCACTAGCCAATGTGGTCATAAAACGTCAAAAGCGTTTTGACAATTCTCAGTGCATTTAAAGGTGGCGTTCCTCTTTAATAACTTGAAGAAGGGAGCCTCATAAAGCTGAAGTTAGGGATGAACTGGAAGTAGTACCCAACCATCCCTAAGAACAACTGGATATCTTCTTGTTACCTGGCTGGTCTTCTTTTGTATAACTTTAACCTTTGCTGGCTGAGGACTAAGCCCTTTTGAATCTACCACAAACCCAAGATATTCTGATTGCTTCTTGAAAAAATGGCATTTTTGAGGTTTGATACTTATGTTTTTTCAGCAAGACGGTGGAAAACTTGCTCTAATGTTCAAAATTCTCGGTGAGCATCGGCAAGCACACAAAGATATTGTCAATGTAGACTAGCATGCAGGACATCTATAGGGCACCCAAGTTGGTGTCCATTACCGGGTGAAACGTAGCTGGGGCATTGCATAACCATGAGTCATATGCGTGGGTTGAACTACACATTCAAGGCAACAAAAGCATATTTTCACATTCCGCCATTAGCAACTCATTTTTCCAACATCCTGACACCAAATCCATGGCTGAGAAATAGTTGGCCCCACCTAGCCAATCCAGTGCACCATCAAATCATGAGAGCAGATATGAATCTTTTTTTCATGATATAATTAAGCTTCCTGTAGTCAATTACTATTTGATTAGTGCCATCCTTTTTCTTAACAATCAACACAGGACGCCCAGGGGCACTTTATTGGCTCTAATATGCCCTGTTCAATCAATTTATTTACTTCTGCAGATACAACCTAATCCACCATTTGGATCAACAAATAGGCTGTGATCGGATAAAAGGGTTGTCTCCCATGTCCAACCAATTAAACACCACATGGGCACATCCCAAATTGATATCATTGGATGCAAAAATGGCTCCATTTTTTTAAACAGGGACATAACTCTATCTATCTGGTCATCAAAAGCTAATTAAGGGCCTCACGCAGAACCATGGTTATTATGTTGGCTGAGGTTACTTCAGATAGACCTAGATCCTCACATGAACTAAAGTTATGTATATGATGAACTTCATAAATCAGAGTCAAATGCAGAAAAGCCACCACTTGGTGTCTTTGAACCACCATAGACGCTTTATATAGTTTTTATTATAAAACCTTCACTTTGCCATGCCCCAGTAACAGTATTTTAGAAGACGCATGGGGTTCAAGCCGCGATTATTAGTAGAGACCTATAATTTTACCATATAGGCCTTTGGGGACATCTATTTCAAGTTCGATCCCTACAATAACCTGATACCTGGAAGGTATACTAAAGGTAGTTGCAGCGCTTAGCGGAATATCATTACACTCATAGAACTGGATAGGGTGCTCTGGTCCTCCGCTTCATCTACTGATAGTGAACCAGAACTACCCCATTGTATACACAAGATTTATTTGACTAGAGCAAAAAGTTCTTTTGGAATTCCGTTGGAGGTGAAATAGATGGGAATCCATTGCCCCAAAATCTCAAAAGTTTCCTCCTCCATATCAACCATCACCCCAAATTGCCACATGAATGTGGCCCCAATCACCATGTCATAATTCTTATTAGGCAAAACCACGGCCATAGTGAAAGCACCATTTGACCCAAACCTCAAAGGCAATGTGGTGTAGGCGCCCTCTGACACAATTCTTTGTGCTCCAGCGGTCACATACACAACCCAATAATCTACTTTAGGCTTCAGCCAAAGCTTAGCCACTATCTGAGTGTATATTATATATTAATGAGAGCGCCAGTGTCTATAATTGCTCGAATTTAGGTATTTTCTATGGAGTTATCATAGTAGGTATAATCTGAATAAGAAGAACTGTTGTGTCTAAAACGTGCACCTCCACGGGCTTCTATTAATGAAAAAAGCGACAATACTGGCTCCAACATGAGGATACGCTTGAACAATTTCCTTTACTGACATTGCAGTATTCACACCCTCTAGTGCAGCCAAAACGGATAAACTATCTTGAGCAGCAACGTTACGCTCAAGGATTTGCCAGGCATATGCTGTTTGTACATCACAGTGGAGCTCAAAATCCATATTTTTTCTCTCCATTCAGGGGGAAGTTGGCAATATCACTGAAGGTTTGTCAATTAAATAAATCATTAGTTTGGGCTCAGGTCTGATACAAAGGGACTCATTAGAATAAACAGAAACAAATTAGATTTGCCTCATGGAGGTAGAGCGCCCCATCTCTACTCTGCTTGAACCTTTCCCTGTTCAGTCAGGGCTGGTGGTACTGAATAGGTATGCGGGTTTCCGTAGCAGTTAACTTCATAATGGCCACTTCAACTGCAAGAGAAACAGGCATTACTATATGGCTCACATATTTGCGATGCCCCCAAAAACCCAGGTTGGAACATTAAACAAGGGATTGTAATTTGACCAAGGATGGGAAGAGTGACCATAGCAAGGGCAGAAAGGAACTGCTAAAGAGTTGAGTGCCCACATATACCCAACGTTTTATTTTCAAATCAATGTTGTCTGTTCCCCGCCATAAACTAGTAATGGATTCAGGGGCTTTTCATTCCACGTTGGGAGCAGTAAAAAAGCCGGATGATGGCGCAGAAATTGAACAATTTTGAGAAGGGGTACGTCGTCCCTAAACTTGGATTCATGACGCTATACATCTTGCAGTATGGCTTCACCGCAGAGGTCATTGCAATGCACATATTAGACTTAGATAAAGTCCCCACGCCAATTAACATGTGGTCCCCCGCCATAAAGTGGTCAACAAACACAGTGAGGGTCTCATCACGGCGGAACTAATGGTCAAAAACTCAGCTTCTGCTGTGACATTTTTTCAGAACCTCCAAACAACCTCAGCACAGTATCCTTTACTTCATGGTATGAAACGGAACTATTTAGAAGATATCATATAGCTTGGTCTGCACTCTCAACATCCAAAGCATATTAATTTAGCTTTACGCCAATCTGAGGCTCCTTCTGCCACAAACTTAAAATAGTTAAAATAAGCCATAAGTTTTCCCCTCACTATCAAACTGAGGCAGCTTATCGACGCAAACCTCATCCACCTTAACAGCACTATTCAGTTTACACGCTGTTCAATGTAGGTTCTTGGTAGTGCCATCCAAGTGGTCAGAAAGATGACTGACTAAAACACCAACCAGGTGCAACTGGTGGAAGGCTTTTTCAAGCAGTTTCATTATGACCTTATTTTCCTGAAAAAGCATCTTTTGTGTCTGAACTAGTCTATCCAGAATTAGCTTTAGTTCTGCATATTAGGATGGCTCAATAAACTGAGATAGGATCCCTTCATTAAGTGCCAGTTGTGCCATTGCTTGGCTAATGAAGAATATTACTTTAACGTGCGGTCAATGTGACCTCTGTAGTGAGTACCACTATTTTATAAGTTTGGTGATATATCAGAGTTAAGGCAAAGGGGTCACACAGGGTCAATTCTACTGAGCAACATATGGACAATATGGAGATTGTCAGTCTAATTATAACTTATTAAAATATAATAAAACCTGAAGCGTTTGCTTCAGCTACAGCACTTTATTTCATTATATTATATTATACAGCTCCTACTGCAAACTCTCTTCTTCCTATTAATAATCCTCCCCCTTTAACCTTCTCATCTCGCTTATATGTTAGAAACTTCAATACCAACCCTTTTGCTTAGCCTATTTATTCCGCCATATTCTCATTAATCCAGCAGATTTTACATTTATTAAGTTTAGATTCGCCTAGTTTGAAGAGATTTACCAATTATTCGTCATGCATTGACATCCCCTAATCACCTTATCACTATATCTCCAGCAGAATTCCTCTTATCCAACAAGGTTAACTTTTCTCATTGTCAACTTGTAATAATTGATAATACTCATATAGGCCTAATCATGATGGTTAACCGATGATCCACCAGTTGTTATTTTGGCCCATCATCCATTTATAAAAATTTCTCAACAATCAGTAGTGTGGAAAACTTCTGCTTGGGGATCATGTAAGAGTTTTGTTACCTTTTCATATAATACTGGTTATCATAAAGTGACAAGGAAAATGCTGTTTAAACTTTTATATTAATGAAGAGAAGAACTACCGCTAATATTGTATTCTGGCATACAATCAGATTTAGAAATGAGTGCAGAGCAATACCTAACCAGACTGGAAATATATGACTAAACTGCAGTCACGGGTGATCAATACTACATTAAAGAGAAAATTATTTAAGCAAAGATTATTTAGAAAAGGACCAATGAGCGGTAGAAGAGTACCATATGTGACATAGGGTAGCCATTTGTGGTACCCATAATTTTTTGAAAGAAGAAAAAAGCTGGACGCTTTATGGATGTGTCCAATTGGATTTTATCTACAAGCCAGTGACATATGCTTATACAATGAAGAATATCACTTATGATCTTATATTGAATAGAGTATATACTAAATACATGAATTTTTGGATCTAAGGAAGATAATAGTTACTGTGGTCCTGAGGGACTACTGAGCCTATTGACAATAGGTTAAGTCCTGGTGTAATGGTAAATTTTAATATAGACCGCTGAGCTAGAATACTGGTCAAGTTCAGATGAACCTACTAACCAGATTAGGGGAAAAGAAAAGATGGAACCTTGTCATACTTATAGGTTAAATTCCACTGTGAAAAAGAGAAAAAATAATATAAGAAAAGATACAAAAATGATATTAGATAAAAAATTATATAGAAATATATATATAAAGATAGTAAAGTGAAAAATTTGTTAAGTTTGCTCTTTTATTTTGTTGCAATCAAAATCATCTGTCAATATTCTACTATATCATTGGCAGGATTATATGGTTTGAAACTGGATCTACAGTAAGTAGTCCCAAGGCGCTTGAATAAATAAGCACGTCTGAAGGATCAGGAAGGGTTAAAACTGGATCCTCTGGAAAAAGGCCTTTGGAAATAAGTTTGAGAGGATTTTCTCTGATCTATAACAGAGAACCCAGCCTGGGGGAGTACATGGACTAAGAAATCAAGGGAAGCCTTCTGAGAAGATCCTTCAATTAAAAAGTGTTGCATAAACCTGACCTGAGGGAATACATGGTTCCAGACCTATTATCAATAACACTATTTAAAATAGGCTGGCACAAAATTAGGCCATGGGAACCACAATTTGTGGAGGTGGCCTTAAGAATGATATGGAAAAAAATACATGCTAAGAATAAGGATTATTCACAGATGTATTGAGCAAAGAAAAGAAGACAGATTGTAAAAAAAGATTTATACCATGCTGGTGGACACTGTCAGGTTTTAAAAAGTAGCATCTTTTTTTAAAGAATGTTAATTGTTAGATAATCTGGTCAAGTGGGATTGTTTTAATTCAGTGTGCCCACATTGCTAAGCTTAACTAATTTTAATAAATCTGCTTGTCTATGAGGGGATGAGGCCTGCTAATGGATGTGGGAATTATTGTTACATATAATAAGTATTGCTTAGTAAAATATTTCTATTAAACATTATGGAATATATACTTCTCTTTCCACACGGCATAACTTTCCAAGCAAATTACATTAATTAATAAGAAAGTAGATCTCAAACGCCTGTTGCAGTTTTTCTCCAATGTCCTTGGATTCTCTGCCGGCTGCTCCAGTGTGGGGCAGGCAAAACTCCCTTTGTTATTTTCCATTTTGCAGGAAAATATGCTCAGACTGGCTCACCTAGTCATTCCAAACCCATGGGACAAATCGTTTCTCCCAAGGATCATGACACATACCTTGCTCATACCCAAGCGGTACCTCGCTGTCCCCTGGTTCTCCCCTGGAGCAACATGCGCTATGGCCTAAGGGTTGACTACAGAAAACTCTTCCCATACCATGACCAAGCTATTATTGAAATGCCACAGGCGGTGATGACACCCGCCAGATTTATAGATTTTTGCCCCTATAAGTGGTACTTTGACCTCAGCTTCACCAGTGAAGCTGATGCTGCCACTGCAGCAAATGTGCCCCTGGTATTCCAGGGCACCCCTCTTCCCACAACTTGGACCCAGCTCCCAGCGGACACCACTTTGGTTGTCCAGTTTGCTGGTTTGCCCACCCACCTCCCCCTGCAGTGCTCCAACAGGAGCTGATGGATGGTTTCGCAGCCTATGGCTCCAACCCCATCTTACAATTTGTGGTCCCAAATGAGGCCACATGACTCGTTGGTCCTCAGGCATATGCCACAATTAGCCTTGAATTTAGAAAAATTGTTATGTTGATTCCCCCTCGCGCCATTATTCCTTCAGCGCCTGACCATCCGTTTTGGCCCATGTCAAGGGCGGGCGGATGATCTGTCCATCATGTTTTGAGTTGGACTACTTGAAACGCAAGTGCCCCACCTTGGCCACTTCTGATGGATTGGACTACTTGTCCGCTGACCTCCAATCCGCCGCCCACCCTGTACAAGTTCTGGCATGGGGCATGATCCTACCTTTCCCTCCCCCAAAGTCTGTTGCTGCAGCTTCACCTGCAGCCACCAATCAGCCTTCTCCTCACCCAATGCCACACATGATTCTACAATCAAGCATCAAATTGGACCCCGGTTTGATCCCATGCTTCCTCCAATGAATCAACCAAACCTCAACTGTACGCGGATTCCCCAATTCAATTCAGCCAAAACCCATGGGAATTTTTGGCTAAAGTTGATGAATCAGGTAAGCTCAATGAAAATTTATCTAGGCAAATTGAGCGGTTTGTTAATGCATAATGAAACGCCAAATACCCCCTTGACTATATACCCCACAGCCAAATGCTGAAACATTTTGCAGCGATCACCAGCTTGCAGTTGAAGCAACTGCAAAACCAGATTGTCGTCCCCTTTGTAAAGCTGTTACCAAATTAGTGGCAATGATCACAGGAGGAAATCCACATCCTGTTATCCCCAAAAGTCTTACTCAAAAGATGAAAATCAGAGTGAAGCAATTACAGAAAAAATTTTAATGACACTATCCAGAACGTGGTAACTGTAGCATGGAATCTGAAAGCTAAGATTACCTGAACCAATATCGCCACATTTATTAAACTCCCATACGCCCGCATTAGGGATGAAAAAGCTTTAGTAAAATATATCAGTGCCATTTTCCTAGCTGGTAATTTCCATGATATACCAATCATTAGCAATATTAAACCACATTTTCTTGATGCCCCGATGCACTTACTATCTACCTTGACACATACCCTATTCTGAGAAAAGGAAGCTGCTGCTAAAGATGAGACCCCAGATCCACTCTCACCTTCCGTCATGGAGGGATAAGCGGTTTCCGCTGCCCACCTGGATGGTTGGTTTGTATAAAGTGTTTCACAAAATCCGCTCATTTGGGCGTTTTGTCTGAACCAATTAGTTACGTTAGTTTTTAGTTTTAATTTTAGTTTTGGTGATGTCCGTTCCCTTGGTTAGCTTGCCTCAAACAAACCAACATTATGGAATATGCCAGGTTTTAATTTACCAGATTATTAATGTTTCGTAGAGGATGATTTTGACAATAACCAAGTGATGAGGCTATCAATTTTGATATTGATAGTATAATTAACTTATAGGAGCAATTGAGTTTTGTTGCTGATCAACTAAGGTGCCTATGAAGTGCCTGGAAATTTATATCACTTTTTTATAAAGCAACTTGCGTGTTATCGATTTTGTATTTAGACCTGCTGTTAATGATTAAAATTCC
This sequence comes from Massospora cicadina, assembly GCA_022478985.1. Classification (NCBI taxonomy): domain Eukaryota; kingdom Fungi; phylum Entomophthoromycota; class Entomophthoromycetes; order Entomophthorales; family Entomophthoraceae; genus Massospora; species Massospora cicadina. Next base: position 213,018 of record JAKSZP010005315.1, on the reverse strand, counting down.
ATTATAATAGCAGGTTACTAGCTTAATAAGGTGACATGCTGGGGTTTAGCAGTGGCGCTAGGGCATGGTTTTTAGTTTAATCCATAGAACATTGCATTTATGGTTAGTGGTATAACTTGACCATACTGAAGAGGAAGATCATTGTTGAGCGTGACTCTGGAAGGTTAACTCATTAACAACGGCTGCAATTTCCAATCTGGGGCACCAACAAAGGAGTTGTGAGATAAATTCCCCTTATAAATTCTTTTTCATTTTATTAAATAAAGAAGATAATTTTAGATAAAGAAGTTTTAGAAAGATTTTAGACTTTTTATACGTTTATTGTAAAGTTTACTCATGGGACAAGAGTGGAAGGATAGCATACCCTTTTTCTATTATATTGCTGTTAAGTTCTCCATAAACTCTGCATTAAGCAAGAAAACACTGAAACTATACTAAGACAAGTTCTAATTGAAGGAAGAGTCAGAGGAGAAGTATCCTAACATTCCAGAAGTACCTTTAAGGATAAGAATGACAAGCACAAGTTTAGCGTTAGATCTAATATTCAACTTGGCTTTTTTAATTCAACTAGGGTAATAGTCTTCATACTATCACCAACCCAGCTAATTATTATCAATTATTAACAATAAATTATACAACGCATATATCAGAAGCCTGTGAAGTTGGCTGGAGAGCTAAAAGCGAGCCATACAACCAGAAGTCTATATTGTACTCATTGTTAAGAGTAGCCATCTCTCCTAAAGAGTTACCAGTGAATAAAAAAATATTGTCAAGGTTACAGGAGAATCAAAAATTATTGAAATATCAAGGCTTAGAATAGTGCATCAAAATATTTTTGCTGCTCCAACCCTTATTAGAATGATGTATTTATCTGAAGTAATAATTAATTTAGAACTTTGGTGAATTTTAGGGTAAGCTGGAAGTAATATCCTACGATACCTATAAAACCTTAAATAATTATAAGCGTTGTGGTGAGGTCTTCTTATATATTACTGTGTCATTATCTAGGATAAGCAAATTCACTTCCTATATAACATCATTGCCTAAAAAGTCCAATTCTTGTCAAATTGAAATCACTTCCTAGACGGTTTTAGCCTTAGAGATGCCCTGCATATTTTTTAAAGTATTGTCACAAATGCCAATATATGCATTAATTTTTAATAAAAATAGAAAGACATAATCTAGCTATACCATAAAGAAGGACATTCTCTTAATGCCATGAATCTTATCAATAGTTTTTGAAAAGTAGCAGAGGCATTGCATAACCCTGTGGACTTAATTGGCATAAATACTATTCATTGGTTATCAGTGCGCAATTGACCTAATCTTTGCTACTTTTAAGATCTATATCAATTGGAAATATCAATTGCTGAAAAGTAATATAACCCTGTGTGCAATCAAAGATAGTCGTTGATGCATGAATAAATGGTAACTTTTTTCTCAAAACTGAAACTTTATGCAGGTCACTTTTGACCACTCAATGACTTTAATCCCTTTTCCATAATTACAGCAGAGAACAGGTCCATATATATGTAGGGTTTAGGAGTACAGCATCAACCAGTTGTTTTTATTCTAAAACCAATTTTACTTCTTATATTTCATATTTCTGATATTCCTCTTTTGTATGATAGATGCCAGTACTGACCTAATGTGGTTCTACATTCATCTTTAAAAAACATATGGTCCAGAGGAAAAAACTCATATCATTCATTTATTACCTTTTCACCTAATTTAAGCTGTGTGGATGTAATGTCAGTCTAATAGTTTTTGCTTGATGGTAGAAATGGTAGAAAATCTGCCATTTTAAATTTCCATAATGTATAAAAACTACACACATTAAGATTTGCATTAATGAGTACTAGATGAGTATAAAATTAAGAAGCCCTTATTCCATAAAAAAGAGCTTCTTAGTAATTAGATCTGATAAGCAGTATACAAACAATTAAAAAAAAGGGTTTACTATACTTCTGAAAAACAAAAAGATTATATGGATGGGTTCTGTAAGCTTGCTATTTTAAAATTAAGCCTAATGAATTTTTGATTTGAATCATGGTAACAACAATGAATTGGTTTTTCCTATTATGTCACTTTAATGTGGAAAATAGTTAGATTCTTTGTCATGGAACAATCATTATGACTGTTGCTTTTTACAAATTCTAACAATATTTTATCTTAAACACCTATCTTTCTGAAGATTTGAAAACTTTCATCAATGCATAAAGCAGGACCTTTTAGTTACGCTCAAATGTTTATCAGATCAATATCTTCTAAAATGGTCGCAAAGCTGGATTTTTCTACAGACCCTTTGGCTCATACCCCCTCATGCATCCTTTTTGCCAACGTTCAGATTTTAAACCTTCCTAATTCTAAGAAAACCCCATCTTAGAATTTAACAGCTTTTTTCTTGCCGCATGTGGGCTGTTTTCAAGATTGGTGACTAAAATTAGGTTACTAATTTTTTTCTTCTCTTTTTTTCTTTGAGGGTTCTTTAGAACAAATGCAAGCATCAAAATAATCAACTTATACCATTATGCTTCCTATTTCTTGATACTTTGTCATTCAAGAAGTGTCAAGCAATGGTTCTCATTCTCAAATCACTTTTTTGCATAAATGGATACAAGTATGCTATTTTATTAAATGTACTTTTTGTACCCATTGTTCCCCTATTGATCATGCTCCTAGGATCAGGACATCGCTGTTCCATTAATAGGATTTTTTATTTAGATATTACGAAATTAACCTTAATAAATTACCATTTTTTGCTTAAATTTACAATATCTCAAAAGTTGTTCAATTAGTATAGATTTACAATAGTTAAAATTGGAGAAACCTATTAGTTTATAGCTTTCCTATAATAAAAATTCTTTGTGGAAATGAATCTGTCATGAGGACAAATTGATTTAAATCAGGGGATATCAAAAAAGTTTTACGTATAAGCTATGATCTGTGCAATATTGTGCGTTTGCAGCACACTCCTTTTGGTTTTCACTATAGGGGACTAATACATTTAACCCTTTGAAACCAAAAATCAATAGACCCCTTTATGGATACAACCCAAAAGAAGAAAAGCCTTGAAACGACCTATTGTTTGTGTTCTACGTCAATTCATTTTAGTTCTTCTCAATTAACACAAGCAGGATTAGGGTTTAACTACTCAGCCTAGTTTAGAAAAACCCAAATTCTACTCCTTATCAATGACAGATCCAGATAGTTGGAAAAATGCTATTGCTCAGATTCCAACTCTTTATTCATGAAACCATTAATCTTATATGCCTTTATCTACCGTCATCATAACTAAAAGCAGTTGCTCCAGGATTAATTGCAAAAAAACATGGCATGTATAATAGCCATATATTATTCTATAACAGCAACGCTAGATGCCTTGGTTAGTAAATCATTTGTTAACTACAGCCATCTGGGAATAACTCACGAATGACTATTGATGACATTATGCCTTAATCATGGAAGTAAGTAACCAAATTAAAAAGGATTTGGATTCCCTGAAGTACCTACATGCAGTTAGATTATGAGCAGTTCTCAGGAATATGACAAGCAGTGCTTTTCAACCTTGAACTTAGCCAACAAGTTTCTTAATTGCTGGACAAACTCATAAACCATATGAACTTTAATATGATCAAGATCATCCAGAAGTTCATAAATGCTTGATCCTTCTCCCTGATTATTCCAAGGTTAACCTTGTTCTAATCAGAAGCCTATAACACTAACATTGCCACAAAAGTTGAGGCACATTAAGCTGAATATGTAGGTAAACTCAGTCTTTATATTCATCAGGAGATGCAAATTATGGTGCAACATATTGTCAGTATGGCTGAAGCTACTAATTCTTTACAATAAGCATTAAAACTTCTTCTGCGTCAATAAGTCTTCATATGTCATGATATCAAGTCTTTGAAAGACACCTGTATCACCTTACACAGTGATTAGGAGATGTCCTGAGCGCCAATAATGACCTTTAACATATTACTTAAGAGCTGTAAAATGCCATCAAGTACAAGAAGATTAGAAATGATGAACTCAGAACCTTGTATTCTCTATTGAGGGCTAAATCAATTCTTAAAACCAATTTAAACAGCAATTGAAACAATAGTAAGAAGAGAGATAGTGACCTTGGAACAGAAAATATTAACTGACTTGAAAGAAGGACACTGTTGATGTTAACCTTGAGTTCCAGCTCAGGTCAGACATGAAACAATTGTGGATGTGTTGCAAGAGATAAAGTCTGTAACTATCCCAAATAAAACCATTATCAACGCCCCATTACAGATGCACTACTTGCAAGTCTTTGGAAGGATTCTCTCCATCTGGACTGGAATCAATTCCCATTCCGCTCTAAAAAGGGGCGGAAGACAGCACATGTGCCTCTTACCTTAGAGCAATTTATCCCATGTGGTAGATGAGAGGTGGGTAATGACATACCCTCTAAGAGTTGTAGCCCCCTTCCAGTGGCCTCTTCCGCCGATCTAGTGGAGAATATTTGGAGGGTTTTCCAGGAGGTGACAAAATTGTACAAAATGCCCCATAAACTCTGAGACCCCACCATTACGTTCAGGGCACACCCGTCTCCAATAGGTATGGACGTGGTTAACCTCTTCCCCACCAACTAAGCTCAGCCCTATGTGGCATGGCCTTGGCGCAACCTGCCATCCGTCCAAAATGTCATCACCATAGCAAATGCATGAGCATGATGGTAAAAATAATTTTAAGTAATGGTTTCAAAGAGAATTTGTCTGATCAGTCCAAACCCAAGTCAGTTTAAAATTTGGCCAGGAACCCAATCTGAAATTTTGTTTTGAATTTATTCATATTGGCATTTGAGTTCAATTCTCATTTCCCCAGCAAGCTTATAAGCAGAGATCCCCAACAGGTACCGCTGTCACTCTATTTTATTACATTACACCCCTTCAAATCTAATAAAATTTTGGAGAAGGCAGATACTCTTCCTTAAATATTTTTATTTTAATGAAATCGGTTATGATCTCAATTTTAGCACCCCCTAGCTGGTCTTCATGTCTGGTTTTCTTATATTCCACAAATCCTTTTGGACGGCTGTGCCCATGGTAATCTGGCTAGAGTATTGAATGGTACCGCTCCCAGATTTCCAGGCCACATTATTTTTCAGCATGCTCCATGGCATAATGGAGCAACGATTAAAAGTTCACCCTCTCCATCTTGCCCTTTGGGTGGGTGTCACATGGGTTTTCCCATACCAGCTTTAAACCCTTTTACAGTTGGCCAAATCCAGCACTATCCTGTACCCCACAGGTCAGGACGATCAGGGCCCAGCGAGTCAAAATTAGTTCATATTGGATTTTCTTCTCTCACCATTGGTTACTGCCATTAGTTCAGAAATACCAAAAACACTCACTATCAAGCAAGGCCACTTCTAATTCCTGTTACCTGTGGAAATTCATCTAGGAGCACACTGGGTGCCATTTGAGGCTTTGGTAGACACGGGGCAGCAGGAAATTAAATGAGTTTGAATTTATCACATCAGTTGGAAATGGACTGTAAGTTGGTCCGGAGGTGTTGGTTGAATCTTCTGCTGTACAGTCATCTTACAAGTTGCGTTGTTCAGTCCCATTTCAAGTGAGAAATTAAAGATTCCGTGATTATTTCTCAGCCAAGTCTGACTTGAGATTCAAAATTATCTTTGGTGTGGGTTGGTGGAGATGACAACAAGTGAAGATTAACTCGACTATAAAGATATTATTCATTGAACATCAATGAATCCCCCCTCGGGTTGGGACCATCTAGTACTAAATAAAATATATTATTCATTGAAACTTGCACAATGTGCTTCTTAGTGATCTTGTTTATCTGATTGGAGTCACTATTAATTATTTTTTATTAAAAAAAGTAAGTAAACAACTATCATTCATACGCCTGCCACTCCCGTTTGATCCCTGTTACATTGGATTCTCCGCCAGCTGCTCCAGTGTGGGGCAGTGGTGAAACCCCACCCAGCATTTTCCATCCAGCGGTAAAACATGCTCAGACAGGTTCATCCAGTACCACTAAGTCCTCAGGTCAGTTTAATCCACCCAAGGATCTCGCCATCCACCTGGTTCATGCCCAGGCTGTGCCTCACAGCCCACCCATTCTCCCCTGCTCCCAGCTTCGTTTTGGACTTTGGGTCAAGTACAAAAGATTGTTCCCATATTGAGGAACAAGCATTTAATGACTTGGCCCAGGAGGTGATGCTGCTGGCTGGCTTTATAGACTTTCGCCCTTTTAAGGGGTATTTTGACTTAGGCTTCATCTGTGAAGCTGACTACGCCACTGCGACTACAGTACCCCTGGTTTTCAAGGGCACCCTATCTCAACAACGTGCACCCAGCTCCCCACCAACACCACTATGGTGGTTCAGTTCATGGGGTTGCCCACCCATCTCCCCCGCAGTGCTCCATCGGGAGTTGATGGAAAGTTTGGCCGCGTACAGCTCCACCTCATCCTTCAGTTTGTGGTCCCCAATGGGGCCACTCACCTAGCCAGGCCTTGGGCATTTGCCATGATCAGCAAAAAATTTTCTAAAATTGTGTTGTCGCTTCCCCCAGCGCTGTCATTCCCTCTGCCCCTGACCATCCATTCTAGACCACATTGAGGGCGAGAGGACCATCTTTTTTTTCCTGCTTTGAGTTAGAACACTTGAAGCGTAAATGCCCCTCCCTTGCAGCTTCCTACAGCCTGACACTGTCGTCATCTGGTCCCCAACTTGCCCCATATCCCACTGCCTTTCTGGCCTGGGTTATAATCCTACCCACCCTCCCCAAAAGCCTGCTGCCGCTTCAGTGCCTGCTGCAGCCAACCAACCCCTTCCTCAGGCCAGTGCCACTTGCTCCTTGCCCAGTGCCACTTGTGCCTCATCCAATAAGGAAAAGTTTTGAACAAATGTGGGTTCCTACATTATTCTGCAGTCAACCACCACTCCACTTCAATTTGCTGACCCAAATTTCGAATTTGACATGAACCCATGGTCCTCATTGGATGAAACTGATGAGATGGGTAATGAACTTGAAGCTTCAAAGCCCACATATGATGAATTTATCCAAGTACGAAACCCAAACCGGTTGCTCAAAAATTTTACGCCCTTAGCAGGACACTTTGGAGTTCCTCTCAGATCACCAGCTCGTTATCATGGCAGCTGCTCACCCTGACATATCCACCATCTGTGAGATGGCTGAGTTGTTAGTAGCAGCACTCGACATGAAACTCCCTCTTCCCATAATCAAGCTGTCCACATCCCCGCCTAACAAACAGGACATTATGTTTGCCCACAAGAGTGTAAATGACGCCATCCAAAAAGTGGTTTCCGCCTCAAAGACCAACCCAAGAGTCACCTGCGCCTCCGTGGCTTTATTATCCCAGCTTCCTCCCCTCCTCATTAAGGCGGAGGCCTGCTTTTCCAAGTTCATCAGCAACTTACTGTCCTCTAGTAATTTCATCAACCAGCTGATCATCAGCGTCCTTGCTCCCCATGTCGCTGATCACCCCACCCCTTGCTCTCCTCCTTGTCCCGCGCTCTTGCTGAGGAGGACTCTGATACTGAGGATACGCCTCCTGATCCCCCTCACCTTCCACCATGGTGGGTTGAGCGCCTTGGCGCTGTCCCACCAAGTTGGTTGTTTTCTCGTTAATTTTATTCTTGCCCACTTGTTTTGGGTGGTCATTTCATTCTGTTCGAGTGGTTAGTTCATTTGGTTTTTTTGCTCTTCAAGATTCAGTAATGTCCATCCCCTGGTTGGCGTGCCTCGAAAAAGACTTAGTGAACTCAAAAAATAGTGAAAATGCTCAATGTGGTGGTGAGCACCTGCTATTTGACACTTCAGGTAAAGCGCAGAACAGAGATACCATTTCCACACTTGATATGCCCACAGACTTGCCCACTAATTTTACACTATCTCTGTCATCATACAAGAGAAAATTTAAATATGGAAAAAAGCTACTAAACAGCTGCCTCATTCAAAAATATGACCTTAAGTTCCGTACTTCAGTACAAGTGGTTAACATCAATTGTCCACTTCGCCCTCATATGGCAGAAGAAACTGCGGCCTTGGAAGCATGGATTAAAGACATGCTTGCAAAAATTTGGCTCTTCAAGGAAACATCACTGGCTGTCTCCCATATTGTGTTCACAAAGAAAGTGGATGGCACACTTCATCCTTGTGTGGATTACAGTCACCTCAACAATGCCATAGTCAATGACCCTTACCCACCTTTGATGAAACAAACAGTTTCCCAAGAAATTGCAAAGTCAAGAATATTTACAAAAATTGATCTAGTGATCGCCTTTAAACCAATTTTGGGTAGTCAAAGATCAGTAATGACTCACTACTATCCAGATGAGGTAGGGTATCCAATTCTTTGTGATGCCTTTCAGGCTAAAAAATGCGCCTGCTACGCTCCAGTGGATGATTGATGGCGTGATGGAGACCTGCGTAATACGTGCGCTGTGGCTTATATTGATGACATTCTCATCCACTCTTTAACCCCAAACAGCATGCTTTAAATTTGAAGGCCATGTTCGCCACATTGCACAAGGTGGGTCTATTTATAAAGCCATAAAAATGTTATTTTCTTCCGCGATGAGGTAACTTTCTTAGGTAAACTTTCATTAAAAGATGGTTATGCTATCCTGCATTGTAAACTTTAGCCATTCTTAATTGACATCCTAGTGACCCAGAAGCAATTACGGAGATTCTTGGGCACCATCATCCTATTAAAAAAAATTCTCTCCCACCCTATAACAGCTGGCCTCTCCGCTGCACCCCATTACAGGCAAGAATGTTCCATTCCATTGGACCTTGAACGTTAGCATGCATTTGATGCTATCAAATTGGTGTTCATGTCCCCAACTGTGCTCAAGAACACCAATGATGACAAACCCTTCACTGTTTCATGCAATTTTCTTCCGCTGCAGTGGGAGCAGTTTTTTTGAAGCAGTACGATGGTTTGGAGAACCCTGTAGCATTTTTTCAAAAGTTCACGTCAACTGAGAAGAACTGAGCTATTTATGACAAGGAGCTGGAGCTGTTTCATGGGCTCTAACCCATTAGTGGTAAATCATGCAGGGCGCATTGCATGAGGTGACAGTATGGACTGACCATCAAGCCCTCATGTACTTTCACAAACTGCAGAAGTTGGCACACCGTCAAGCCCAGATGTACCATGACTTATGCTGTTTTAATTTCAAGTACAAGCTTTTCAAGGGCTTGTTAAATGTTCTCCTCAATTCTCAGAGCTGCAACTTCGTCTTATATCTCATAGAGGCGGAGGAGCACGAGCTTACCATCATGATTCCTCCATATCAAATTTTAACCATTTCCTCACCTGTAATTATGTCAGTGATCTAAATCCAGCCGCTCCCTTGTCTGCCCGCGTTTTTTCCACCAGATGACTTGTCCTGAAGGATCTGAGTTAGCAGTGCAGCTCACAGATTCTGGGCACAAGCGCTCACATTACTCGTTGGGTGCGGAAGGTATTTTGTTTCAGTTGTGGTTATGGGTACCTCCCCAACTTCGTACCAAAGTGATTCAAGACCACCACAAATCCTCAAAAGTTGGTCACCCTGGATTGAAAAAGTATCTTGATTTGGTGAAGTGGACATACAATTAGTCTGGAATATCCAAAAATATTCCTTCATGGATAGAAAGTTGTGTAACCTACGCATGTGATAAATTGACCGTTCTGGTTGGAATGGTTTTCTTCACCTCTTCCAACAGGCTGAGGGGCCTTGGACGTTGGTGTTTGTCAACTTCATTGTTAAAATTCTTCCCTCATCTGGCCACAATGTGATTATGGCCATGGTAGATCAGCTCACCAAATTTGCTCTGTATATCCCCTACTAAAATTCCATCACCTCTGAGGAGAATGCCCATATTTTTGTCCATCACGTCTTCTTTATGTTTGGATTATCACAGGAGATTGTGAGTGATAAGGGTCCACAGTTCATGACTCTCTTTTGGATGGCTTTTTTGTCTAACCTGAAAATTTAACTCTGCCAGTCCATTGCATATAACTCCCAATTGGATGGCCAAAAAGAGTGCGTTAATCAATTAATGGAGCAAAACCTATGGTGTTATGCCACCGCTGCGCAAGACACCTGGGTGGCGAACTTCTGTTGGCTCAGTTCGCTTATAACAATGTCTCACACGCCTCTACAGGGTTTTCACCATATCAAGTGACGTTGAGGTACAAACCTTTCTTTTCTACTGGACCTTTCTTTGTCCTTATGTTCCCACAGCAGCAGACAATACTCAACAAATCTGGGCCACTCAGTCCCTGGTCTTCAAACATCTTACCAAAGCAATTGATTACCAAAAGTGTCTGCCCACTCTTAGTTTCAAGGTTGGTTTTAGGTAATGCTTGAAACCCACCACATGCACATCAAGGCCCCATTGCAGAAGTTTTCATTTTTGCAGTCAGGCCCCCTTGAGGTTGTATATGATCAGGTAATGGCTCATATTATTTGGCATTCCCTTCCCACTGGAAAGAACATACAGCATTTCGTTTCCCTGCTATCTTAATTTTCTGGTATCCCATACGCCACCCCTGAACCAATATTTTTAGGAGTCAATCAAGTTGAAGTTGGAAGCAATTTTGACATCATGTCCTTTCTGCAACTCAATTCAGTACCTTGTGGCTTGGAAGAGCTTCCCTTATAATGAAAATAGCAGATTCAGTGCTTTTGATTGTTACAACTGTTGTAAAATGTGGAAGCATTCCAAGTGGCGCATTCCAAAGCCCTTCACCCCCACCTTTTAATTGCAGCAATCATTGCCATCAAACTTCCCAAGGCCTACAAGAATGTTGCGCTGGCCCAGTTCCCCAGTGGCGGTGCTTCTCCCCTTCCTAAAGGAAAGGGTAGTGTAAGGCTTGGGAAGGAACATCTGCACATGAAACTGTAACAATTCCCATTCCAGTAAAAAGGTTGGAATCCAGCACCCGTGTCACCCACCTCCCAGGGCGATTTTGCAATGTTGTGGATGAGATGTGGAAACGGCGTACCCTCTAAGAATTGCAGCCCCCTTCCAGTGGCATCTTTCACTGAGCTAGTGGAGAATATTTGGAGGGTTTTCCAGGAGGTGACAAAATTGAACAAAATGCCCCAAAGCCTCTGAGACCCCACCATTACGTTCAGGCCACATATATCTCAAACAGGTACAGAGGTAATTAACCCCTTCCCCACATACTTAGCTCATCCCTATGTGCTTGCCTTGGGCATAACCTGCCATCCGTTTAAAATGTCACCACCATAGCAAATGCATGCGCATGATAGAAAAAAAAAAAAGAGTAATGGGCCCAAAGTGAATTTTTTTGAGCAATCAAAACCAAGTTACTTAAAAAAGGCCCAAGAACCCAATCTGACAGCTTATTTTAAATTTATACCAATTGGCAGTTGAGTTCACATCTCACTTTCCCTAGCAAGCTTATAAGCAGTGGTCCCCAACAGTACCGCTGTCACTCCATTTCTTATTTTAAATCCCTTTCAATTCAATAAAATTCTGGGTGAAGTAAGATACTCTGGCCTTAGAAATTTTTATTGGAAAAATATAACGGGTGATGATACCTTTTTTAGCACACCCTAACTAATCTTTATGGCTGATTTTCTTATATTCCACATCATTTGGTCGGCTATGCACATAAAATCTATCTAGGGTTTTGTATGGTAACGCACCCAGAGTTCCAGGCCAGTCTAAATATTATTTTCAGCGCGCTTCATGAATCTACTAGCCTTACCTCATTTCTCTGGAACTCAATCTCAGGATCAGTGTTCCTAATAAATACAATATCCTCAGCCCAAATTGGGTCTTCCTCAACTTCCTTTTGGTACAGCTGTCCCTGAATTTTCATTTCAACTTAATCAGCAGTTCACCCCATTAACCTTTTGAAGTTAGATTAAAAAGAGTGTATATCACTCACTAAAGATGTTCTTGATGACCATCTATGGTGCTGGCGATCTGTTTAAAAATACCATTAGAGTAATTTTTGAATGATAAAAGTTGGGACCTGAATATGAATTGCAACCCTGCGGACAACTGGATCTTTGTGAATCCTGAGAACGCAATGTTATGAGAATTTTGTAGCTCAGAAAAGTAGGCCACTCACAAGGTTTCATGACCCCCAGTTATAAAAGAATTATACATTCAAAGAGTTTGCCAATAATTTCTACCATAAGCCTCAGGATCTATTGGGTGCAAAGGAATATGGCCAAATTTGATGTAAAGACTTATCTTTAAAGCTCTATCAAAAAATTCACTCAGGGTTCACTGATTCCTATTACCCGCATTAGTAAAAGACTTAATCACCTTGGCCATGATTGAGTACTTGAAGCAATATGGATTTTCTTTGATTTCTACCCAATTTAAAGTTGCGTGAAGCCTTTAAATTAACAACAAGGTAACAATGAAACCGCAGTAGGGACTAGGAACCCACAACGTGGAAAATCTGGGCCTTTTCAGGGAATTTCTGAAGCGACTTGCTATATCTGTAAATCCAAAGGTCATTTTTCTGCCAGATGTACCGAATAAAGCCCAAAAAATTTATATGCTTCATCTATGGATGAGGAGAACCATGGAACAGGTAGTTTACGTTAAAGGTGGGTACACTATTGTAAAACAAATCTTCTTATTTTAGAAACAGGACAAATATAAACTCTGTCAGGTACTAATGGTAATTTTAAGTCAGCATTTAAGATCAAGAAGGAAGTCTATGAAGTTATTTCCAATATAAAGCACTCAACCTGTAGAACGTGCTCATTTTGGTAAACAGATGAGTTGGAAAATCTAATCCTTTTTAATGGAGAAAAATGGCTTTAAACCTCAAAATTAGTCTAATTTTTTATGGATTTCGGTGAAAAAAATCAAAGCTATGATTGATCACGTTGATACCCCCATTGTTCTTACATTAAACGCAAATTCAAATTACTTCTCTTATTGCACTTATGTTGTTATATTTGTAATTTATTTTGAATTCACTGATAATCAATAAAGGCGCCTTCAGTGAATGGAATCCTAATTCATTTGGAAAAAAGCTAAAGATCATTCCTGATATTGCAATTGCCAAAAATATGGAATTTCAGTTCCAGGCAGCGCCTCTTAGTATATGAAACTACAATACTTTGCCTAAGAGGTTTGGTTCCCTAAAAGTCAGCTTTCCTGCCATAGTGTTGTCCCATAACACTATTAATTTCTAAATACTCCAGCTTTCTCAATCAATAAGAAAAATTCTCAATTATGAATAAACACCCTAAAGATCTTTAACCTGTCATTACCTGTGCATTACTCTTAAGAAGACAAAATCTTCTTATTAACTGCAATTATTTAAACAATGTAACTTACACTAATGGGGTAATTTCTTTCAGCTATCAGCAAGTTGGTTATTGTAGTAAGCCCTCATCCCTATTCTCTTAAAAACTAAGATGTTTCTTCACAATTATCCACAATTTGTAAGTTGCTTCTTGAGAGCAGCAGGTATAAACTCTGGACTAACTCTGGATCACCAAATGGATTACTATGAGTAGTACTTCTCTATGGGAGAAATCACGGGTTGATCCTAATGTGGCTCCTGTTTAAACCCCAGATGCAAGGCGATATGCATTCTCTTAATTTACTTAACAATCTGTAAAAACAATGTATTGAAAGTACGGAAAGTCTCCTTCATTATAGCATTACCTAAAGAACAAAAAACTGTCTCATAAAGGTTTTAGTGATCTATCAGAATTTGGAGTTCCTGATGTTACTCCCAAATGATTTGAACTTATCTCATGAAATTAATTTGAGGGCTTATCATATGGACAAAGGATCAAGCTCTGTATACTTATATAAAGGTGTGAAAATAAGCAAAACTAGCTATTATGGTTTAGGTACCTTAAAGGCACATTACATCACATTAACACTGGAAAGTCTGATCATTAAGTTTATTGCATATATGGTGTAGGTGAGTCAATGAAGAGGTCATAAGGAACGAGCATAACAACTATCAGCAAGAGAAAATCATGCCATCTCATAGTTCTTAAGCCAGTCCTACACTTATTAAAAAAAGATGGCTTCAAATTAAGTAGTCATTTATTATAGTAAACTATAGACGATAACTGTATAGTTTTTGTGTAATGTAACCATATAAATGAAGCCCAAAATTTGTTAGGAGGTGCCAAGTATTTTCTGCTTTGGATACTGTCAGTGGCTACTAGCAGATTGACCTGCTAGAAGAATAAGAATAGATGCGCCATTATTATTTGCCAAAAGGTATATCAGCCTACATGCATGCCTTAAGATCTGTGCTGCGCGCCTGCAACTTTATAAAAAGCAATGGAATAATATTAGGTGATCTGAGGTTTAATTTACATTTTGATATCTCTTGACAGCATCACCGCGTTCTTGTGAACATTTACACAAATTATATATCACTTAGAGGAACTGTTTATTTGAATTTCCAAGTCTCAGTTTAATTTTAAACCACAGTAGTGTTAATTTATAAAGACTCAAATGGAGTATCTGGTTACATTGTCATTACTCAAAGGATACTCCTCTACTACAAAAACTCAATGCCATTTTCTGGATAAAACACAATGAGAACAAACATGATATCATGTGTTTTTAGGAATAGTAGGATACTAAAGTCATTTCATAAAAGGTCTTTGCATAGCTGGCTAAGCCTTTGTTACATTTACTAAGAAATGGAGTGGCGTTCAATGGTCTCTAGAATGCAAGGTCGCCTATACAATCTAAAAGAAACTCTAAACTGAACACCAGTGCTGTGCCATTATATTTTTATTGGCCTTTATCATTAATCTGAAGCTTCTTTGATGGTCATTAAGCTATGCTCTCCAAATGTGATGGTCATGGGGAAGAGCTTCCAGTCAACTATTCAAATATGCCCTTACTAAGCATAAGTGAAACTATATGATAATTGAACATGAAAGTATAGCATCATTTACACTTGCTAACGTCTTCACATTTATCCTCATGGAACTATATCCCAAGTCATCACTGACAATGCCTCTTATTGAAAACTATAAAAGTTTAAGAACCTTGAAGGACGTTTACTTATATGGGCTTTGAAGCTCAGGCTTACTACTGTAAACTAGTACCCCAATTGGGCCCCTCATCAAGATGATGATAGAATTCCCCAGTAATCCATTGTTTAGTGATGCCTCCTTATGAAGAAAAACAGACAAAAAAGAAGGCCAGAAAATATGATGATGAGCAGTCCACCATTAGGCGCACCTTAGGTCAATTATTAAAGAACAACGAAATTTAGAATGGTATACTTTACAATATTAATTGATGGTCAAAGATGGTTGTAATACCTCCTAATCCAAATAACCATCAATCATTATTTAAACGTATAAATTGTTGGACATGGAGAATTGATTGAAAAAAAGCAGGTCTGACAGGGTTATCACTGATAACCCATTAAAGTTAATTATCAAAGACATATTAAGTACCAAGAATGCCAGTCACATTAGTCCGTTTAGTTTCACACTCAACCAACTAAAATAACCCAACAGGTCTTGGCATAATATTCTTTTGCTGTTATTTGACCTTTGCCTGTCAGCAAACAATCACTAGTACATTTTTATGGTCATTGACCACTTCACTAAGTGTATCAAGGATAAGCTTGGTGATTTGGTCTGATCAACCATTCGATTTATACTAGTTTTTAACTTATCATTATTTTTAGATGAAGGTTTTAATTCCTCAGGCCTTGACACCGACGCCAAACTGAGAATTAGGTTACAATGGATTACCTGAATGCCAATGTTAATTTGCCAGATTAGGTTAGGCGTATAACCTTGCTTTCACGCACAGATTTTAATATGTAACTAGTAGTTGATGGGATTAATTTCTATTTAATTGCCTTGGCCACGACAAAAATAGCTATTGGGATTTGAATTCTTCCCAACCTGCCGGCAATATCCCCTAAATCACTTTTTATCAATTTACTAAGCTTACAGCGGTTTAAATCTGAATTATATTTGTTATTTCTATATACTCTCTCTTGCCCCTTTCCTGTAAAAAACAATTGTAATGTTTTCATCCTCTAAATTCTAGGCCAATGGATTAAACCATTTTCCATAATAACTATTCACTGCTCAGTATTTCTAAATATGGTTTACAATCACGGAGTTACAATTTTGATGGTAATTTTTCTTTTACCCAGCTTGTTTTAGCTACTAATAACAACCTAGGAAGATAAAATATTTATTTTATTTTGTTTACGTCTTCATACACTTATTTTGTTTTTATATAAAAATAATAAGCCTTTTCAGTTGTCAATTGAGCCTAAGTGCCAATCCCAAAATCTGGTGCTAACTACTGGGGCCACTTTTAGGTATCCTGTCATAGGTTATAAAATAAAAAAAAGTCGTACACTGATGACGATTGTTAAGACAACCTACCGTATATCATTTATGATGAACCAAAATATAAAAAAGGTCCGTCGATCTCTAGTCTCATGGGCATACTTTTTGATATATTCCAATTTTGGTGATAAAACCCTAAATTACCGCGCTGCCTAAGCCTTGCTTTCTAATAGTTGGGTCAGCTACTATTTCTGACCTTTGTCAAAATTTTATAATTTTCAAAGCCTGATTCAGCCCCAGGGCAAAAAAAATTTAGATCTTACTTGACTTAGTCTATCTCAAACAGAAAAAGGACAAACATTTTTTGCAGAATGACAACACTTTGCTGCGTAGTAAATTAACCTGCCAAATTTGATAGACATGTAAGTATCCATACCTTCATACGCTTATTTTAAATTACAAAGAGAAACTAATAACTAAGCCATATTGGCCACGCTGATGAGCTTTTTGAACATTATTTTCATTAATTAGTATTGTCAAAAAAGACTGAAGCCAGTATATCTTACCTTAACAGGTAAAACATTATTACTGATGAGTTTGGTGGGGGCAGGACCAGTAATAGTAGAAAACCCTTTATTAGCTAATAATTTTAACCCTTGCAAAGAAGTTTTAGCCTTTACTGACCGCTTTTACTATTAGGCTCTGGTTCTGTATGGGGCCAAGTTTCTAAGTCATTATAATGCTCAGATCGTTTCTGCCACACCTACAAGCCTCACAAGGAATTGTTTTGGGCCATGCTACCATTTTAAATTTTAATATTACCAAAACTGAGATGGTAATTCAACTCTGCCACTGCGCCCTTACTTTTGTGCCCCTATACCGACCCGTCTAAAAAGGAACTAAATATTCATTTGGTGAGTTCAACCACAGATAAGGTTTTAGTAAAAGCTATTGAAGAGTAGAAAAGGGTTACTCTACATCTGAGGAAATTCAAAAACCTTAGGTAATAGTCTGAATACTATAGAACGCTGCCATGATGCCAGAACTTTATGGGTGATTATAGCACTTGAGTTCACTATGCCTCCATGGCCACAGGCAAGTAAAGACTTATTAGATTACCCAAGTCAAGCAGATACCCTTGACAATCATATGATTACCGGTAAAAATAATCACACTTAATGTACTTATTTAAGTATCAGCATATACAATTTACCTATTGTGGGAAAATGTGGATAGCGTGGCACCCATAAACATAGTTTCTTCAATGCTATTGAAGAAACTTGATAATGTACCTGTACTGCTCATTTCAAAGAGTATGGAACTGTGGGAACTAACGCCACTACCTCACTAGGAGTATATAGCTCCTTGCCACTGGGGTTTGGTACTATAGTGTTGTCTGCTCCAGCCATTGTTTTATCTTACAAAAATGAACTACTTCTAGGAAACTCTTTCATGATAAAATGCCTACTTAAAGCCATCTTTGAGAACGATAATTGGGATGTAGGGGACAAAGAGTTCCATTATATTATAATAAGGAATTCATAGATGATAATTGTGGCCTGGTGAACGCAGTAATCTAGCGCTATGCTGACACAACTGAGATTGCTTTTCCAACAAAGGGTGAGGACACAATGAGTGGCCCTTACAATTAAATTAACTTGGCGGATTCTACAGATAGTTTGTCAGGTTTGTGTTATATACTTAAATTTAAATTTAAATTTATTGCGGGGAAGGCTGACCATAGGACGGACGCTTCCAAATATGACTCAGACGAGACAAAACTTAG
This sequence comes from Massospora cicadina, assembly GCA_022478985.1. Lineage (NCBI taxonomy): Eukaryota > Fungi > Entomophthoromycota > Entomophthoromycetes > Entomophthorales > Entomophthoraceae > Massospora > Massospora cicadina. The sequence continues at coordinate 194,908 of JAKSZP010005315.1, read as the reverse complement.
TACCAGGGAGGCACCCCAGAGAAGCGATGCTATCTCTTGTTGCCAGCGGGAACGCCACTTATGGGAAGGGGGAGGGAACGTGTGTAGGGGACGTAGCCACTATTGAGCACATGTGGAGGAAGGGGTCTGATTTGATGAACCAGACTGGGAACCAGGAGGAGACCAGCTGTCGGCGACGCGGTGGGAGATATCCAAACATCCACACTTGAAAGTGATCCACCAAATGAGACCAGAATCTGTGGACAGCTTCAGGGAGGGTGGGGATGGATCCAGCGATGGCATCCAAGACAATCGTGTGGATAGTCCGCATGGCGATTGCAACCACCAGAGCACGGAGGGAGGGTGGGAGGGGGAGGCCATTGATGAAGCAAACATATCTCTTGACAGACTGAAGGGATGTGTTTGATCCTGGCCTAGCAGACGTTAGACTTCGCGCCATATTACTTTAGAGGTGGGGCACTTCTCCAGGCGGTGAAACAGCGTTCCATACTGGCCACACGACACAGGATGAGTGTAAAGCATTAGAGCGCTCAGCTGTACGATACACCCGCCTCAGGCAGCGCCACACATGGGAACGGACTTGAGGCTGCAACAGAGGATGGTGTGCGTATTTCCAGATAGTCTTTTGGGTCTCAGTGGAATAAGGGATGTCCATCATGTCCAGGTAGTCCACCCTGGATAGGACTTGGGGTCGAATGGGGATCACGCCATCATGGTTGGGTAGCCCCTGTACCTCTTGTGTGAACTGAGGAGAGGGGCGGCCTCTTCAGGTTGTATGTCCACTAGTACGAATTCTCCACTCTGCGCTTCGCATGGAGAGTAGGATTCGTTTGTAGTGGGTTTTGGTCCCGTGAGGACCTGTAGCTGATGTGTGTGATGCGAGGTATTTCATCAGGGAGTGGGGGTTTGATGGATTGTTGAGGCCCAAGGTTTGGGAAAAGTTGGAGCGGGCCGCGGGACCAGTGTTGGGATGGGAGTGTAGGAGCAGTGACGGCCGCAATCCAGGTGCCCAGGATCTTGGCGGCATGGGCTTTGAAGTCAAGTAGGCCCATGCCACCATGATGATGAGGGCCAAACATGACCTCTAGCCGTACTGGTGGAGGGCAGCCTGACCAAAGCCAACCTTGTAGCAAAGCATACAGGGATTCAAAAAAGCTTGGGGAGAAGGGGATGGCGTGGGCTCCGAACCAGACTTTGGATAGGAGCATAGAGTTGGCAAGAACAACCCTGCCAGTGAGGGTAGTAGGGTGGGCTCTGAGAGAGGCAATTCGCTTTGTCACGTTGTCCAGTATATGGCACTCCATTATTGCTGACGCGTATCCACCTGCCTCCAACCACACGCCCAGATGGCGTACTGGTCCTATGGTAGGTCGTGGCACAAATGGGAGCACCAGTAGAGTGGTGTGTTTTGAGTTAGTAAGGCGTGGACGTGGGCGAGCAGATGGGCCAGGTTGGGAACTACTTGCTGGGGCCCGGCAGTTCTGAAACTGACCAAGGAGGATGATTTCGGTTTTGGAGGCGTTCAGTGCCGCGTTGCTTACCTGGGAATATTCCTGGATGAGGGCTTCAAGCGCGCGTGCATCTTTGTTATTAGACACCCCCACCACGCAATCATCTGAAAATGCCATCATCTTGACTGGGGTTTGGCCTGGCACATGGACCCCAGTGAGTTGGGCATTCACATTTCGCAGTAGTGGGTCAAGGCTGAAGTTGTATAAGAGTAGGCTCAGGGGGTCCCCTTGTCGCAGGCCCCTTTGAGGATGGACTACTTCCGTTAGGAAACCTGGGCCGCGCACTGCCATTGTTGCAGATTCCGTGAGCAGCATCACCCAGTTAATGAAGCGAGGAGGCAGGCGGAATTGTTGGAGGCAGGCCCTAAGGTATTCCCAGTTTACTCTATCATAGGCCTTTTGTTGGTCCAAGAATACAAGTGCCCCAGAGGCTGTGGACTGACACACATTAGCCACAGAGTGCACGTTATCCCAAATCGACCTTCTGGGGATGAAACCGAATTGTTCTGGAGAGATGGTGGCAGATGCTACAGTCCCTAAACGGTTAGCCATGATTTTTGTTAAAATTTTGGTGTCTGTGTTTGTTAGAGAAATGGGGCGCCAGTTAGCTAAGTCTAGCCTATCCCCTTTCTTGAAGAGTGTGACTGTAAAAGCCTCATGTCCTCCTGGTAGGAGGCGCGTTTCCAACAGGCTTTGGTTGAGGGAGGCTAGCAGCAATGGGGATATATATTTAAAATATTTTTTGTAGAACTCATATGGAATGCCATCTGGGACTGGGCATTTTCAATTTGGCGCACTGTGAATGGTAGTCCATAATTCGTTCAGAGTAATTAAATTCATTATTTCTGGGTATCAGAAAATGGTGCAGATATGAGCTCTGTCGAGAAATTCCGCCATTTCGGCCAGCTGAATTGGTTCAGCTCAGTATAACTCAGAATAATATCTTTGCATTTTGATTGCCACTTCAGCCAGTGTGTCCACAATAAAATTATCTGATCTTTGCACCTGTGTGCAGGCCACGCTCTGGCGTTGTGCAAAATTTTTTTTGAAGAAGTATGCAGTGCACTTGTCGCCTTTAGTGATGCATGTGGCCCTGTATTGGACACAAACCCAATGTTTGTGTTGCCTTTCAAGTGCGTTGAGGTGGGCGGCTGCCTCCGCCCACTTCTGGCCCCATGCAGGGCTATATCCTGAGGCTGGAATGTTGGACTCCAAGTGGGCCAATTCTGCCAGTGCGCACAATATAACCGCTGATGTGGCTCGTGAGCATCTGGATGAGAGATGGCGATAGTGGCGGATGGTGTCTTCTTTGAAAGTTGCCCATGTGGAAATGGGGTCTGCACAAAATGGTGCAACAAACGAGTTTGCCAAAGTTGCTCTCTCCACCCACATGGAAAATCCTGGCGACGCGAGCTCTGGGGGTAGATTTTGCACCAATGTGGGGCCTTTGCAACTGTGATGGGTAAGTGGTATGTTATCGAGACCAGTTGGTGGTCGGAGAATTCCATTTTCGTTGTTTTGAAGTGGGAGATGTGGGGTTGGAATTTCGCCAGTGCTAGAATAAGGTCGATGTGGGTCATGGACCTTTTTTTTTTTAGTATTGGTCCCAACTTGGCCATTGTGGATGTGGGGACGCATCATGTTTTCGAGCAGTGGGGCATGTCATGGCAGTGCATCCATTAACCCAAGAGTGGCTTTTAGAATGCATAGTTCTATGTGACCCTGTGGGGTGTGGGGTGAGGGCGGCCACCAGTCCGTTGGTGAGGTTAGCCAACAGTTCATGTCACCAATTAGGAAAGAATCGGGGGGTAGCGGGAGGGATTTGACCGATGAGAAAAATTCCCACCGCTCTTGTGCACCGTTTGGGGCATAAATGTTGACGATTGTGTGTGCAACATCAGCCCATGAGAAGGTGACAACGAGCACTCGGCCATTTAGGAATGTTTCTGAAGATGTAAATTTGAAAAAATTGTTTTTCTGAGTTAGCACCCCACAGTGCTTCGACCAAAAGGATAGGGATGGTAGGAGCATTGTTTTCCAAGCTTCCTTGGAACCTCGTGGACAGTGGGACTCCTGGATGGCCAGGATATCCACGGGTAAATTGTTTTGTAAAAAACTCAGTTTCCTAGCCCAGGATGGGGAGGCCTTGAGTCCGGCGATATTCAGCGTCCCTAGATTGAAGGTTTCCCCCATCACACCTTAGGTGCGAGGGGGTGGGCACCTGGGCCCACCATCCTCTTCTAGATCCCCGCGGGCCTTCACAGCAGCGCAGGTGTTAGCAGCAATGCCGTCGGAGTTTTTGTTGATTTTTAGAAAGAGTCACATTGCTTTAGCCTTCGCTTTTTGTTTTCCTGACATTGGACAAATTTTTTGCAGTGCGGGTAAGTTTGGTGCACAGTTGGGTGGATCAAAAAAAAATTTTCAGTTGGGATGGGTCCCAAGTTGGTTTCAACTGGAGCTTGGGTGCAACTATTGGGTGAGATTGAATCTCCCATTGGATCCTCAGATTGAGTGACCCGCTCAGCATGGGCTTCCCAATCTGATTGGTTGATGGATTCCTGAGTTGCTTCCGCTGTGAAGGTCTCCATGTCCTCCTGGCGTTGTGAGTGTGGGATAGCGGTGGTGGCTTTGGCCGCTTCCTTGGCCACAGCCCTACAGGCCTGCTTGGCCTTCTTTCGCTCTTGTGGGGAGATAGGCTTTACCAGTAGGTAGCAGCCTTGTGCTCCCCACGGGAAGGCCTCCTTGGTGCTTGCAGTTGGTTTGTAGTGCGCCTCTCCGCTGGCCATGGCTGCTGAGGGGTGCTCTTGGAATGTGACGCCCTCCTTGATGGGGCACACATATGCCTTATGGCTGAATGCATCACAGTGGGTGCAGATGGGGGGCGCGCTGTCCACGGTCACCCAGAATGGGTGAGTGGTATGCCCTGCAATATCAATAAAAGTGGAGTGCGGGATCTGGGTTAGGTCCTTTGCAATCTCCTCAGTTGGGGTCAGTACTGCGATGGATTTGCCGGTTCACAGGTGTGGCATCAGCGTGAAGCATTGCATTTTGAAAGATTGTATTTTGCCATATATGGCGAGACCATCTTTCAGGTGTTGTTCCAAATTGTCACGTTTTACCATAGTAGGCAAAAAGTCAAATGTGAGGGAAATTTGGTTTGATTCTGTCCATCTGGTACGTTTAGTTTTGACAACCCATTGCCCTTTGGGGAGGTCAAACACTACGCGCACCGCTGCAGCCTCGTCTGCTGCCATTTTGCTTTCAAAACCTAGGTTCAGCCAACCGCGTGACATGGAGTGAGGTGCAATGTACACCGCGGTTGGGAAAATTGTGTGTACATCTTCACAAAATTTTACCCATAAGGCCGTTTTTTGGATGTCCAGAAACATGTGGACTCTGAATTCCACCGACAAAAGTGGCTGGGAGTGTGGCATGTTGATGTACTGGTTGCATCGTGCTTGCCATGCGAGTATCTCTGGGGAAATAGTGACCACCAATTTCTTAGTATTTTTGTCAATTCCACCAGATTCTCCAGGGCGTTTTCAAACGTTGGAGGCCGCGGGCCTTCCACCTGCTCCTCTTACCTTGCTTGCCCAACTGCTCCCTGACATGGGCGCAGACTAATCTCCTCTGTGAGATTATCAAACTAGATTCAGTCTTGAATTGAATAGGTTGCAATAGTGATTGCAACGAGAAAGAAAAGTTATTTTTTTATCTTTTTATCTTTTTATTTTTCAACTTTTTTCATTATTATTTTTCCCTTAAGTCCACTATTTTAAGTATTTTACGTTGACTCCATTGACTATGTGACCATCTTCCATATTCTTGATTGTATAGGCATTATTCACCAAGCTGGAAATAATTTTAAATAGTCACATCCATAGGGCGTCCAACTTATTTTTCCTCACAAACCTATGGATATCGTAATAGGCTACCCTATCACCCACATGGTATTCTTTCAACGCAGGCTGATTCTGATTTCCACTTTTTTTGCATCGATTCTTCTTTTCATTGATATTTCAAATGCCTAAGATTGTAAATCTATCAGGATATTGGCCAGTCAGTATAGATATTGTTTGGCACTCATCCCTGAAGATAGCTTACTGCTAAATAAAATATTGGCGGCAATGCGGCTTTCTGCCCACATAAAAGTTTAAATGGCATTTTCTCTATCACAAAATGGTAATTAATTTTATAAGCAAATGTGACTGAACTCATATATGCTCCACAAGTGAAAGTTTTCCCCACAACCAACTTTTTGTAATGTTGAGGCTAGAGTTGCATTCACTCTTTCCACCATTCCGTTTGTTTCTGGATGATAAGAGATAGATACAGCACCGCAGATTCCCATTAGTTTGTTTAACCTGGAAGTCACGTATTAAGTAAAATTGGTTCCATTGTTGCTGAGGATAACTTGGGGCATCTGTGCCAATAGATCACTTGATTAAGTATAAACTTCTCTGTACTCATTGCATCTTCTCTACTGAGGGCTTTTGTTTTGACCCATCAAGTTAGATGGCCTATGGCGACAATTATAAACTTCACACCTCCAGTGCTGTCACTCAATAGTCCCATAATGTCTATGGACACCGTGTGTCACGCAAAAACAGGGCGTACTAGCCAGTATCCCATGAAGTTCTTGTGCGGCTTGTGAAGTTGGCTCCCCACACAACAGGCTAGGCAATCTGTAGCATCGTAGTTGATCAATTCCCAGTAATAATACTGGTGAATATGATCCACTGTTTCTTTAGGCCACCATGGCTGATGACCTTATGAGCAGCTTGAACGATTTCTTCTTGTTCTAATGGTTTAGGAAATAAAACCCATTTTTCTTCAATCATTTTGTATAATTGATTGTTTAAATTTATATTCTTATATGGCCTTTCATATTGCATTCCAAATTTCTTTGGGGTTCATCCCCAATATCTCCTTTGATCATCTGCTGAAATAGCGCATCATCCTGATGATAGATTACATGAACAATTGGCAATTGAGACAATTCGTTGGTATTCTAATGTAATGCTCCAGCCCTGTGAATAATTTTTGAAATTGTAGAGCTCAGCTTTAAATCCCAGCATGCCAATTGGCCCTCTGGTTCCTTCAGATTATGAAGCCAGCACAGGGATGAGTGGTCAGTTATGACTTTAAGGTGCATCCAATGTATGTAGACTCAAAATTGATTACAGACATGGATTACTACCAGACACTCTCATTCTGTCATGGTATAATTTCTTTCCACTGGCAACAGGGTTCTGCTCATGTAGGCTACTGAATGTTCATCCCCATTGTCATTCAATTGACTTAAGATGGCTCTAATTGCCATCAACAAGGCATCAACTTGGATTAATAAATTGCCAATTAAATTTGCATATTACAATACTGGACTGCTCATAAGAATTTTTTTGGAGCTCATTGAACAACTTCTGTGCCTCCTCATTCCACATGAATCCTTTATTTGAATCTTTGAGTAGGTGAAATAAAGGCTCAGCAATTCCAGCAAAGTCTTTGATAAATTGGTGATAGTACCTGACCACCCCCAAAAGGACTTTAATATCCCAAAAACTTTTCATGATTGACATCTACTCGATAGCTTCTATTTTCATGAGTTGTGGTTGTAATCCATTAGAGTTTATGACAAACCCTAAGTTTTCGAGCTCTTTTTTGTAAAAAATGCATTCTCTCAGCATAATCTTTAGATTCACCGTTGCCAACCACTTGAAAACCTCCTCCAGATGATCCAAATGATCCGTGAAGGTCCTGCCAAAGACGTTGATATTGTCTAAGTATTAGCACGCAGGATAGCTTCAAGTCGCTGAGTATTGAATCCATAGTATGCTGGAAAGTGCTGGCGCATTACATAAACCTTGGCATTCTGGTCAGCTGATATAGTTCTTGTGCGGCAATTATCACATATTTCTCCTGATCTTCTTTTGTAAATTGATTTGCCAATGTCCCAAAATCAGGTCCACAGCTGAAAAGTATTTTGCCTCCCCCAGGCAATCAAGCACTTCGTCAATTTGAGGCAGCAGATAGAAATCTTCATTAATGATCTTATCTAGTCAGCAATAGTCAATAGCTACTTGATTTGATTCATCCTTCTTTAAACCAAAAGTATTGGACTTGCCTATGGGCTCAATGATGGAATGAGTAGCCCATGTTCCACTAACTCACTTTTTATGCTGACCTCTGCTTCTGCTGCACTTGACCTTTAAACAGGTCTCATTATTATTGGTGAATATTCCACAGTATCAACTTTGTGAAGTACATTTTTTTCTAATCCCAAGTCATGATTGTTCTGAGCAAATACCTCCTGATATTTTTTGAATAATTGGAGCACATCCTCTTGCTTATTCTCGGTCATATGAGCTAACTGCACACAATCCACTAATACGTTGATGCTTTTTTCAGTTTCCACTGCAATCCCATTTCAGAAAATGATCCAAATCCATGAAAGGCACTAAGTTCTGCCGTTGGAAGCAAGTATAAAAACATAATGATCTGATTTTTTTAATTTTCTTTGGCTTCTCTCTCAGATTGGCTAAGAGTACTCATCTCTCAGTGACCTAGCATTAAGATCCCTGACGCTACCAATGGTTCATTCCTTAATTTTTCCATTTATTGATAAATTTACCATATAGCTGTTCTGGGAGATCCATCACTAAACCCAGTGTTAACTATAATTGGGCTCCCAGAGGTATATTTTTTGTTGCATTCATCATTTGAGGTATTCCGCAATTCTCCATAATTTACATCAGCATTGCTTTCATTTTATTCAACTAATTTATAGAAAATGGCTATAATGCCATCACTATAATAATTTGACAAAACTATTCCTCTTCTTCAGCGGAATTTCTCCCTTCCTATGGTACACCAAAGGCAACATTTGCCCTAATAATGTCAGAGCGTTTTCTTTAAAATTGCATTTCACCCAATACTTCCTCAAGAGCTCCATCCCATAAAAGTATATCATAATTTAGATCATCCAGCACCATGGTAGGAGCTAACACCATAAGTGATCCAATCCAATGTGGTAGCGCACTGTAGGCTCCACATAAGATGGTAATGTCTTGTCCAGCCATTCCATACTCGTTTTGATGCTCCAAATCTGGCGAGATATTCATATGTTTCACTTATTTGGTGTAAACGATGTTATAAGGCGCTTCACTACAATTATTACTCGTGCTCTTATCCTATTGACTAGAATATTGACATAGGTACACTCTGAGTGCTGTAATAAAGTATTTGCTTAATGGATAGCGTCCTTATTTGCCAAATCAAAGGTGTGAATAATTTGAGCGGAGAGCCAGGGAATGACTCCTTGATTGCGCTGATAGGTATAGAAACGTTCGCCTCATCTAACTTCATTTTGGCTAAGTCTTCAGAGCTCTCAGCGGATCTGATTTCTCAATAACTGTCATGCGTAGAAGCAAGCAACCTCATTAGCAATTTTGAGGTTTGATCCCCTTTTCTTTGGCTTGAGTTATCGCATTAACATCCATGTTAACCCTCTGATGGAGTGGATCTGGCAAGTCATCATCCACAAATAGGTCATAGATATCAATATCATCATTCATTATATCAGATGGGACAGGTTTATTAGCAGTACTAGAACGTCCATGGTCTAGAATGATTGTACTTTTCCCAAATCTGAACCAAATTCTTTGGTCTAAACGAGATTGATCTGATCCTTTGGGCTTTTGTCCTGACACTGAGCAATTACATGGCCAGATTTTCTGCATTGGAAACATAGGATTGACGATATTTCCGCTTATTTTCGAACACTGGGTTTACTTCCCATCACAATTTGACTCTCAGATTCTTTAAATCGCTCTGCAAATTTGACAATATTTTTGAGCCTTCATTTGAATTACTTTAAAAGTGCTTTTGGGAGCATCAAATGTTGCTTTAAGCATCTTCAGATGGTTCTCCATTTGCGAGGTCATTGTTTGAGTTACTAGCGCCGCCATCATACTCTGATGCAGTTCTTGGTAGGGCCAAAGTGCCATCTACATGGCTATGCGTGCATCAAAGTTAGTCAGCACATTTGACCCTGCTAATATCTGGGATTCTTGGTAAACTGGTCGCCAAAACTAGCTAGGGTCTTGTCCTTGCAGAATTATATACCCATGAACTCTTATTTGCGATTTGCCATCTGAGTAGGACTTCCAAATACGACATAATTGCTGCTTTTGCTTCTGCATATGACCAGTTGTCCACATTGAGTGGGATAGCTCCAGATTCTGGCAATTAGTGCTAATATAGTTCATTACAGTTACCACTTTCTGACATTCTGCATAACTGAACATGGTCATCTCAAAGAGGCGGAAAAACGCTGGGGCGTTATCCCAGTGAAAGGTGGCAATTTTGGCATATTTTGAAATTTCTTGGTCGCTACACTCATAGAAGATCCTCGCCTAATGACTCGAGTAGCCATAGGAGTGGCTTTGGGAGTCATTTCTGACATGCCAGTAAATGATTTGGGCATATTTCGAGGCAGAGAGGTCTTCCCAAATTGGAGATTCACATGTCTTTTCATCAGCCTTGTTCACCTTAAAATTGCGCACAATCACATTTGTGATTTTCAATTCCTCAACATTCTTCATCAATTTCTCCATATCCTCATAAAACCTCTGGATGTGTTCTCAGTCCGCTTCATGTTCAGTTTTTGTATTATATATTCTTTAATTAGTTCGCCCTCTTTCCGCTTCAAAGAGGCAGCTTTTCCACACTGTTAATTATTCACAGTTCCGACTTGTTTGAGAATCTTTTCCTCTTTGATTACACGCTCCTCCAAGGTACTAACGTTGGCTTGAGATGCCAAGCTAAGCACATTTTGAATGATGTCATGTAGTTCTGTCCAGAGCTAGCAAAGCTCATCCTTTTAAAACATTGTGTTTTAAAAAGGCTTTTAACAACTCAACTACTCCCTGTAGTGAGCACCTATTGTTAAAATCTGGGCCATTAGATGGTTTCTTGCTTCCACGCCCTGACTTCAACTGCAAAGATTCTTGGATACTTGCGTTGATTTGACTGAAAATGATTAACTGGAGCGATAGTAGTTTGAAGGCTATTATTAAAGTTGAATTTTTAAAAGCCACGGTGAGTGAATTGTCCAACGCAGACAGGTGCTTTTTCGTCTTGAAGACTTTTTAGTACTACCATCTAGTACTAAAAAAGATTTTTTGGTACTGGTAGCGAACACTTTCCCTATTCTTTTATCAAAGAGCCAAGAGGAGACTTGATAAAACCAATCTAAGTATATTTGATCCTTGCACTTTTACCTTAAGAGTAATGTTAAACAACCTTTGTATAACAACCTAGTTATTATAAAGTTTTAATATAAATTTTAATAGGTATATTTGGGGGTTTTATAGTAAAAATCGACACACAACTTTTTAGCTTTCTGCTGGGAATTATTTGCTCTCCTATGCTGGTTTGACCCTCAAGTGTTAGGCACTAAATCTCGTCAGGTATTGTTGACTTGATTTTTCTTAGGCATCATAATCCTCAGCTGTTTGGTAACCAAAAAATTGGTGTTGGAACTCAAAACCAATTGTTTTGGCCAATGACGATTCCCTTTACCTCCAGTGTTATAACGCTTAGGTAGTTTCTGGCAACTCCTCATCCGTTCTGCTCTTAACAATTCCTAATAATTCGATATTTTTGCATTGTTCGCTCATCAAATCTGTGCTCAATATCATTGGAGATGATCCCTGACGATAATCTCATCAGTCAGCGACCGCTGCCAAGATATTTAATTATTTCAGCAATAATTCAACAAATAGTTGTTGTTCCCTCTTTGAACCTATGCTCATTATCTTCTGGGATGTTTCCTGACAACAATCTCACAGTTTGGCAACTGTTGCTGAGACTATATGATTGTAACTAATCAATAAATTGATTAACTGGTCAATAGATTGGGTAATGTGGTCAACTGAAATTCCAACACTAGGGGTGGTTTGGTGGCGTCAGCACAAGGTTAATATTATTCTGGACTCAAAATGCTTAATTTTGCAAATACCCAGTTGAGTGGGGAGTTTCCCCTTATCAATACACTCATGACACATGATGGATGGGTTCCATCAAGTCACTTCTTTCCCCTTATGGGTCTTCCAGTGGACCTTCTCCAGCGTTGGCAGCCTATCAGGATATATTTGACCTGGAAAAAGTGAAACATCTTCCAAAACATTCTGAGTAAATCATGACTTTCCATTTAATGGTGGCTGTTATGAACATCAACTGACTGTTCTACCTCAGCACAGTGTAAAAGACAAGGTGTTGGATGTGTGGTTGGACAATATGCTTTAAAAAGGGTGGGTATTCAATAAAACTTTTAACATCAAGTCTCCCATAGTTTTTGCTCAGAATGCCAATGGTACGTTGTGGCCAAGCATCAATTATGGGCATTTAAATGATGTCACCATTGATGGCCCCTATCCTCTCCCCCTTGGGTAGATGCTGAACCATGTAATTGCAAAGTCCTGGGTGTTAGCAAAGCATAATCTTATGAAAACGTTAATCAGGTCTATGTGGCAGAGGGCCAAGTGTGGCTTAAGGAGATCTGGATCAGGAGAGGTATTTCATTTCTGTGCGATGCCTTTTGGCTTTATGAACGCCCTGAGTATGTTCCATAAGTTGATCTTTGTAAAATTCTTGTCGACACTAGGCCACCTGTGCTGTGGCATATATGAATAATATCCTCGTGCACTCCTCCACCCAGAGCAGCTTGAGAAGTACCTGGAGGTGGTGTTGTAAATCGCTGTACAGGGATGAGCTTTACGTAAATGCCTCCAAGTGTGAGTTTTCATGGAGAGAATTACCTTCCTGGGTAACCTGTCCTGAAGGACAGTTACGATGTTCACCCATTGAGCTTAATGCAATTCTCAAAGTTCCCACTCCTAAGACCCAGAAGCAGTTGCAGAGCTTCTTGGGTACTTATATTATTTAAAAGAAATTTTCCCCCGTTCTCTCACAGCTGGCTACGCTGCTTCATCCCTTAGCAGGTAACAGTGTTCCATTCCAGTGGACTGAGGATTTCCAATGAACATTTGAAGTCATTAAAGGGGTGTTTCTGGTGCCTCTAGTTCTCAAACACGCGGACCCCACCAATACCTTTATTGTAGCATGTAACGCCTCATTGCCTGCATAGGAACGTCCTGTTGCAAGCACATGAAATTTTGGAACGTCCAGTCACTTGCTTTTTGCACAGGTTTGCTTTATCTGATCATTCCTAAGTCAATTATAATAAGAGGTCAACCACCATGTCATGCTTTCTTACCCAATAGCAGTACCTTCTTCAGGGCGCATGACATGAGGTGACTGTTTGGAGGATCATCAGGACCTTATGTAGTTTCTGAAACCTTAGAAGCTGGTGCACAGACAGGCCTGGACGTATTGAAACCTATGTAGTTTTAACTTCATTTATGAATTCATGTATGGGGCTTTTAATGTCCTTCACGATTTGTTGAGTTGATGTCCTGCATTGTATCTGGTATAGCGGATGAGCAGGAGCTAACCACGGTGAATCCACCTGTTCAGATCATAGCTATCGCTTCTTCCATAATTTTGGTGGTGGATAGGGCCCCATATGTGCTCCTTGTTTATCAGGTATCAGTGGTTCAGATGGCATGCATGGTAGGATTGGAGCTGTTGTACCAGCAGGTGCTTCCAATAAACAGCTATCCATTATTTGTTACTGGAGGATACGATTTGATTTAGGCAAGACTAAGGGTTCTACCCTAACTCTGCTACAATGTCAATTGGGCTCACCATGAACCCTCAGCGATTGGTCACCAAGGGAATATAAATTGCCTCAATTTGGTAAAATAGACGTACAACTAGCCAGGTATCTCTAAGGGTATCTGCATGATCACTAATTGCACTATATGTGTGCAGACTACATTAGATTAATCAAGTAAAAATGGTCTTCTCATCCCCTGCAGCAGGCGGTGGGTCTGTGGACTCGGTGTCAATCAATTTCTAATGTTGAGCTGTCTAGCTTAAATGGGTTTAATGAAACCATGGTGGTGTGGACCGCTTTACCAATTTTGCACTCTTTATCCCTTGTCCATCATATATTAGCTCTGAGGAGATGGCCCAAATCTTTGTGCAGCATGTGTTTTCAATGTTTGGCTTGCCTTGAAAGATTGTGAGTAACTGAGGGCTGCAGTTTTTGGTTCAGTTTATCCCAAAATTCCTGACTATCTTTGAGATTAAGCCAAGCCACTCAATTTCAAACATCCCAAATGACAGTCAAATAGAGTGGTTTAACCAGATTCTCGAAAATTATCTTCGCTGTTGTACCTCTACCGCAGAGGACATCTGAGTGGATGACTTTCTGTTGCCCAATTATAATATAATAATGGCACTCATGCATTTACCAGTTTCTCGCCATAAAACCCACGGTGGGTTATAATCCCTCATTTTTATTGGCGGTGCCTTCACCCAAAAGTTTTGGCTGCAGTAGGCCATGTCTGGCACATTTGGAGAACCCAATCCCTGGTCCAGGAACACCTTACCAAGGCCATCAGTGATAATAAACGCTTCATGACCTGGAGGCGTCTTACTGCCCATAAAATCTCAGTAGGGTACTCCATCATGTTGTATATGCAATAAGTGCATATGAAGGGCCTTACCAGAAGTTCATTAGCAAGCACTTTGGGCCCCATGTGGTGGAGGCGGATTTAGGTAGTGATACTTTTTGGTAACCCTTCCATCCAACTGGAAAGTTCACCTCCTATTTCCCATGCTTTGCAGCTGTCCACGTTTAAGGAAGGACCCAGTGGTGCTATAGCCTATCATGGTTGAAGGATCTGAAGAAGCTGATGTTGAGGAATATTTGCTTGTTGAAATAGGTGCTTAGGTTTTGGACTTCGAAGGCACATATCATACTTAAAATAAGCACTGTTTGAGGACAGTAACCTTAGTAAACTTGCAAGAAAACACGTTTTAAAAGAGATATTATATAGAAAATAAACAAAAGCGCAATGTAGTAGAGGGTACTGACAAAGGTTACTTGTTTTGCTATCTTTTATGCTCTTTGTGCTGTGCTCATCCACCAATATATTGAAAGGATCCTTTACCATTATAATTCAGCCAAAAATATGCCTCTTCCACTAGTTTTCCATTGGTGCATTTAAGTATACTAAGCAGCACTCAAAAGCGGTATACTAATGAAATAATAATATAAATTGTGCTTGAGAGCGAATCACTAAAGCTTGACATATTTCAACCGTAGTCATAAGCAATTAATTGCATTTGAGGTTCTGGAGGATGGCCCCAATAAAAACCTAGATCCTTGTGCCAAATAATTTACATTATCATGGAGGACAAAGTATTGGTTAAAAACATAAACAGTTAGGAGAAGTTATTAAATATTTGACAATGAGCCCAAGCAAATATCAGATTAATTTAGTAGATTCTGCACCGGTGGGGTTAGATTTGATCAGTTATACAATTAAAGCTACGGCGCCAAGTAGAAAAACATCAAAAGTAATTTGGTTTAAAAGTCATTAAAATCTCTATGAAGTTGAGGCTTGTGCGCATGAGACTCCTTATGCCATCAAATCCTATTTCTAATTATTAGTTAGATATAATAATTAAATAATTATTGCATTAAATCATGGGTAGGTTAAACCACTTGCATCAGGCTTCTTAGAAGTCCTACCATTCAGTACAGTATCTTGTGGCTTAGAAGGGGTTTCTTTTATATAAAAACAGTTGGGTCAACACCCTTGATTGTTTTCATTGTGGAGAGCTAGGAGTGGCTTTTCACGCCCTGCACCCTGATGCTCTATGTCCTTTATCAAATATCTTCATGCTCTTGACTATTAAGCTGCCAAAGGCCCACAAAAACGTCGCCCTTGCTCAAGTCCCCAGTGGTGATGCCCCTTTGTTCATAGAAGGAAGGATAATGTAATCTCAAAGAAACAACCCCTGCAACACAAAAAGATTCATGTCCTTCACAGTAAAATGTTAATAAGGCGCCGTCCCTCTTGGTCCTAGGATGTTTTAGAGCATGTGCTGGACGCGAGCTGGGTGATGGTGTTCCTCCTTAACGTTGCCCCTTTCCCCCTACCTCACCATCCAAGCGTTGATGCAGAAAATTTGGAGGGATGTTTAAGGTAACTGTCAGGAGAGTCTCTATAGCTCTCCAGCTCCCTGAATGGCAGTTCACAAAGCACAGGACCAAAGCAAGGTATTAATATCAGTGTTAACATAAAGATAGCCCAGAATTGTGAGCTGGATCTAAGGAGACATAGGTCGTGGGTGTTGAGTAATATAAAAGCAATAGTATATTAAGCAAAAGAAAAACTTGGCTGTGCCCCAAAAGCATTTCATAACTGTTTTTGTACAGGGATAGAGTGCATGGGTGACCTAGTTTGGTGGGAACTGGGTAGGCCCAGCGGTGTACCTAAGGCTGTATTAATTTTAAAAAGGATAAATTAGCTAACACATTAAAAGACCTCCTCTAAGAGTTCCATGCACAGGTTCTCCCAAGTCAACAGTTGGAAAAATGTAAAATGACAAGGGTTTTTATTAATGAAAGATGACAAACGATACAAGTTGGTCTTGAGCAAACAAATTTAAAATAACTTAGAAATCATTAATTGGAGAAAGTGGTACTAAGCCTTGGCGCACCAACAGGCGCATGTTTCTAACTGACAGGGTAACATACTTCAAAAATTGACCTTACTTGAGTGATTCTTGAAGTTGAACTGACCCAGACTAGCAATTTCGAAAATTGAATGCGTTTAAAAACACCCGTTCACTTATGCAACAAATTGAACTGTCATTGTTAATTAAATAAATCGTCCATTTAAATGCAAGAACCAAAACAAGGGTCTGGGAATTATGCACCACACTTGTACCAACCTGAGCATACCTGGCTTGTACCCATCGCTAGTTCAATGTGTGCTTTAGGTCAGAAAGTCCTGAAGCTTAACATTTTGGACCTCCTGCCGCCCAACCTTACCCTGCTGTTAGTGCCCTCAATAAGGTCATGTGAACATGACAGTGGCAGCAGTATAAGGCTACCACCAGCAGGTAAATGTTGGGCGTTTAGCTCATTAGATAGTTGTGGTTTAAGGAGGGGGCCATTATTATGAAAAAATTAGGGTCCATCCAGAATTTATTCACTTGTGGTACGCTCAAGTTCAAAGCCCCAACAGCAGGTTCCTTTCCTTTAGAAAAGACGATTCAACCCCAGCGGATTTGAGCACATTAAATTTGTTTAATACTAATGGGACATTCCCTATGTTACATGTCCATGGCGCATCCAATGCACACCAAATAAAGCTTTATCAATCTTCCATACAAAATTGCGCAAGAAGAGGAAATTTGGTGGAAAAATATGTGAGATAGTCAGCTGACCAGGAGGTTTTATTTGGTGTCATGAGAATTTTAGAATGTTGATCTGCCAGAATTTAATAAACTGTGCTACCCTCATTTCATGTAAAATTGGTTATTCCCCAAGTATCCATCGCTTAGCAACTTTCCTTTACAAAGAAAAAGTTTTGGTCAATTTTCTCTTGTTTATTTTAATAAACAATTTATCCCACAGGTTTTTACAGCTTAGTTACACGTTCTAACAGCTACTGCAAATAGGTTCATTTTCCCCAGTCTATGCAATGATTGGGCCATAGTGGCCATAATCACAACGTTGCTGCCCTCTCTCATTATATGTGATATTGCTATAGGTGCTTCCTGGAGTCGATCCAATTGTGAACACTCTCTAGCATCAGAATATGATATAACTTCCAGAAATTCTTTCTCCCAGTTTGCAAAATTTTGCAGCTTTTTCACGCTAACAGAAACTTGTGTTGCCAAAAAAAGATTTAAGGCTCCCATAAGCCCAAAAGAACTAACAGTGGTGGAATCTTGTGCCTTCACTGCGTCCATGGCATGGGTATTAGGAATGGCCATAACAGTAAACATTAGTCATCGCCTCTCAATTTCTTCTTTCCCATAATGCATCATGTCATATGTATGGCTATGCCTCCAGCATTCTGATTTGCGTTCTGGGTGTTTACTCACCCCAACTGACAGGCCAGTATCAACTTTATTAACAGAATCTGTGAATATAGGAAACCAGCCAATTTTTGCTCGCTAGTGCTTTACACCTGCTGGTTTTCACAAAAGTTTAAAGATAAATTTAAACATAAAGCTCTAATAAAACTGGATATTTTATAAATTTTATTAAGAGAATGATAAAGGGAAAAAACGACCCCCTTGACATCTGACCATTCAGTAATTAAAGTATTTTTAAGGGTTGAGGGGAATTCAAGGATATGTTTGAAATAGCTTACTCTAGTCCAAATTAGAAAATATGGGGGAACAGCCTATTGCAACTTGGGATACTCGCTTCATGTTAGTGGAATGATGAAAGGGAATTTTGATTGGCCAAAACATACCCATGAGGGAACGATTTTATGAACGTCAGCCAATCCTTATTGAGAAATTTATTTCACCTTGGGGGACCCCCGCCAAGCCTATAAAAATGAGGGTCCCCACATAGGCTTTGAAGGACTTGGTTGTGGCTGGAAGGGTACCTTCTGATGATCGCTTCAAAGTCCATTGTGTGGTCAGTGTAATCCAACTATTCAGTTTTAGGTTTTTTTCCCGTGCAGGATTTAAAAAGGTGTATCTTTGATATGCAGGGTTCCACTGAGAATTGACCAGAGTGTTTTGGTCAATATTATGTAATTATTATTACTGAAATCTCCTTTAGGTTCATCACAAACTCATAAATGACTGACATTTCCCCGTTTTGCAGATTTTGACCCAGGACATTCTTCATTAGCAGCTGAGAGGGCAAATGTCTGACATCACCCCCTCAAGAATGTTGGGGGGAATAGGGCCGAAGGAAACGGCCATATACACAATTAATAGTAATACCTGTAGCTAAAGCTTTGATAGAGTACTCATTTCCTCTTTTGTAGGTGATAATGAAGGGACCCTCCCATATTCATCTAAGCTTACCGTTTCTAGGAGTGATTCAGTTATGGTAGTATGATACCATATTAAATACTAAGAATTTAGTCAGGGGTATAGAGCTCATTGGAAGCCTGCCCTTCACTAGTCACCGTTTTTGCTAAGTTAGTCATAGCCTAAGATTGGAGTTGAATGATGCGCTGAGCCAATCTTTGCATGACTTTCTTTGTTGATTTTAGATCTAGAGTAAAATAGTCTTTACCTAGGAGGCATGTATTTCTGGCTCCCGCCCATACAAGACATGGAAGGGGGACATTTTCAAGATCCGTGGTAGCTAATCCAGTATGCCATAATTGCACTGGGTAAGAATTGATCCCAGTATAGATGATAGTAAAAAAACCATTTGTTAAAATTAAAAATGAAGGTTCCATTGCCACTTTCCACAGTCCCATTTGTGGAGGGATTATATAGAGCCAAGAACAGTTTTGGGCTCCCATATATGCGGCCAGAATTTTGACTACTCCAGAGGTGAAGTTCTTACCATTATTGCATAGTAGTACTTGGGGACAGCAATGACTAGTGGAAATGTTTTGATGTAGAAAGGTGGCTGTGGCCTTGGCCATTTGAGCGGAGGAGCAACGGCTTCCCCCACTTTGTGAATTGGTCAATAGCTACCAGGATTAATCTTTTCCACCAGTAGTCTGAGGAAAGTGATCTACTAAATTTAAACTGATGGTGTGGAACAGTCGTTGAGGGGTAGTTGATTGATCTTAGTATCTAAACTTGAAAATGGATTGCTTCTTACATTTAAGGAAAGCTTTCAAGGCATCAAAAGTAGATTCCATCATTCCATCCCAATAGTTCCGATCCTTAAGTCACTCATAAGTTTTCTTTGCCCTCCATGACCTAGGGTGGAATGAGCTTCTAGGACAGCAGGTACGCGTTCTGAGGTCCTAAGGTAAGGCAGCCAGTTTCCCCCTTTGCTTATACAACTTCCCGTTCTCCACTTGAGTGTTATGGGAGTGACGGGCTAGCATTTTCTGTACAGGCTCATCCTCATCTTCCCAGTCATCTGGGGTCATTAAGAGGTCATGTAACCTCTCTGCCTCACTATTATCTAAGTGAAGGACTGGTAGCCAAGTCAACACATCAACATTCATGTAACAGGGTCCACCACGGTGCATGATCTTCATATCATAATTATGGATCTTTAGATCTCAACGAGCTAACAGGCCAGTAGGATACTCCATGTTATGCAACCATTTTAGGGAGGCGTTGTCCCTAACCACAGTGAAGGCGGTCCCATATATAAAGGTGCGGTAGTATTTTACAGCTAACAGAACGTCAAGGCACTCCTTATCAGTTATCACTATAGTTGCATTCCGTTTTTGACAGAATCTTACTGAAATAGGATACTGAATGATCTATTCCATCACCATCTAATTGGGCTAAAATGGCCCCAGCGGCATAGTCTGAAGCGTTAGTGGATAAGATGAAAGGTTTAATATAATTTGGGTGCCTTAGTATAGGACGTTGTTGTAGCAGTTTCTTCATTTTTAAAAGCGGTTTTTGACTAGCACCCCAATAAAAGGGGGTACTCTTGGTTAATAGCCGGACAAGGAGCTCACTGAGTTGGGCAACTTAAGTATGAACTAATGGTAGTACCCCATCATCCCTTAGAAAAGCCTGAATATCCTCTAGATTTTTAGGGGCAGCATTTTTTAGATAGCTTTGACTTATTATGCATGGGTTGGGTCCCATCTCAGGAAATGGATTGTCCAAGGAAATCCAATTTCTTTTGGAAGAAGGTACACTTTGAAGGCTTTAACCTTAATATTTGACTTGTGTAACCTTTGAAACACCTCCTTCATGTGATCAAGATGTTTGTTAAAGGTTTGCATCAACACTGTGATATCATCAAGATAAACGATGACACAAGTTAACTCCAGTTTCCATAAAATGTGGTCCATTGCACGCTGGAAAGTTTCAGGAGCGTTACACAACCCTTGAGGTAATCGGTTTGGTTGGAAGAGACCCTCACTACAAATGAGAGCACTTTTACCCTGACCTTAAGGGGAAAGGTCCATCTGCCAATAGCCGCTAGCCAAGTCCAGGGAGGAAAAAAATTAGAGCCAGAGAGTTGGGCCAAGGCATCGTCAATGTGGGTGATAGGATATCTATCCTTTTTTGTGAGGTTATTGAATTTTCAATATTCCAAAACTATTTGATGACCTCCATTTTTCTTTTTTATTAAAAAGAGGGGAGAAGACCAAGGGCTTTGGGACGGATCTAGTAACCCCGCATCAGGTAACTGCTGGAGCTCCGTCCTCATTTTTTCCTCCACCTTTGACTTGTGATAAGGTTTAGACCTAATAGGATGGGCATCAATCACATCAATGGAGTGGCACCAGCCTTTAATGTGGCCTTAGTCATTAATTGATTTGGAGAATATATCGCTATACACGTCTAATAAGGTATGAACTTTTTTAAGCTCATCTGGGTCAATTCATCCGAAATATGGACGTTGGGTAAGTACATATCAGGTTATCCGTTGGCAGGCCCATATTCATCATTGAGTCAATGGAGTGAATTTGGTCAATCACATCTACAGATAATAACAAGCCCTGCCAATAGCCTGGTGTTTTTTACTATGTCCTTTGAGGTGAGGTTCCACAACAGCAGAGTAATAGGCCTTTCATAAGCTGGGTCAAGAACGCCAGATAATATCCAAGGCTCCAAGTGACTAACACTCCAATTTTTATGAGGTGCAACAAACAATGGCGTGGGATTTGAACCGTGATTATTGTGTCAATCACTCGTTGTTAACCAGGCTTTATCAGGACCTCGTCTGCAGCCTAGAAAAGAATACCTTCCCAAGCATCCACTGAATTGGGTAATTTCTTTGTGTTGCGCCCAAAAGTAGTATAAGGCAAAAGGTATAACTGAGAGGGGGTATTAAACCAAGCAATATTATTTGTTCTTTCTGGATTCTTTATTTGATAAGCCTAGTGGGACTTTATAGTTGAGTAACGTGAGGAAACCTTGCTTCATGTTGATTATTCCCTCATAATCAATCTAAACTGAGTGCCAATTAGCATATCATATGCGTTGTTATACAAAGCCACAGCAGGGGCTGATAAAATAAGTCTCCCGATGCAAATGGGAAGGGAAGAGTATGTCCTGATTGCACAGGTATTATTTGGGCCAGTGGTTCCAAATTCTTGCGTGTACTCCAAGTCAGGCGCTATCTTTATCTTCTTAATAAGCTTAGTAGAGATCGCGTTAACTGGAAGAACCATTGTCAAGAATGGCCATTGTTCAGACTTCTTGTATAATCACTTTAACCTTAGTTAGCATGCCTCCAAAGTTATGCGATAAAGCTAGACCTCCTTGAGCCGGAAGGTGGAAATTAACTTTTTAGTCGTCTCAGGGTATTTAACAAGATGTATTTCATGGGATTCACCCACTGAAGAGGTCGAATCAGGCCAGCTACAAATTGGTCACCATCACTGGCAGTGTCAATAATTTTTGGACACCCTATAATTTGGCTGAGGTACGTTTCCTCAGGTATGGTGATCTCATCTACTCCTCCAGTGTCCAAATGATCACCTCTACTTCTACAGGGGCTTCCAATATAGAGTAACCGATGTCATCATAACGCCCCTCAGATTCTTCCCCAAGGGTAACCTCAATAATGGGAAAGGCCGCGATTGAGGTAGGGGAGATGGACACAGAAGATTTGATAGGCTTTGGGCGCTCATTTACCAGCTTAGCTGGAGGGGAAGATACAGCGGCTTTGGTAAGCATGTGTGAGAGTATGGTATTAGCTACCTTACAGGGCTCTGAGTTTTAGGAGGGAGTGATATCCTTTTTAAGTCGCACTGATGAAACAGGTTTTGCAGGGAGGATAGGAACAGGTGTGCTCACTCCCAACTGTTCAACAGGTGGATGTTTCTCAATGGTTAGATCCGAAATTTTCACCTCAGCCTCATTTGTTGGGGCACATAAATGAAATTTGGCTACATCTAACAAAGCCTCTTTGATGTTACAGATGTTTTAAAAGTACCATTTCACTGAGATGATAACTTTATATCTAGATAAGACTGATAAGCTAATCCGGATAACATGGTGGCGATAGCATAGTCAAGGGTGAGCATGTTAGAGATGAAAAACTTTTGTGCAGAGAGGTAAAATCGTTCAGCAATAGCAATAACGTTTCCCCTTCACACATGCTAAGGCGCATATATGCCTGTTTTTCCCTGTGTAGGCTGCTTTGATCCAAATACAGCCAAAAGAGCCTCCTTCATCTCTGCCCAAGTGTGTGAAGGATCCAGGTAAGGAACTATCATCTCTTGCGCTAGGCGGCTTAAGCATGGAAGAATGTGTCGAATTTTCTGCTTCTCAGTGGCGTCATGCATAATAGATTCATATACATATAAAAAGGAAGAAATACTCCCTTCCCAGAGGTTACTTGTATTTTAGAGGAAGCTTTAAAGGGCGCTGCTCCAGCTCTTCAAGATGAGGTAGGGCGCTGGTGAGTTACTTCTCAAGAGCAACTATTCTGGTTATACAGGGGTCCCTGTAGTGAGCACCATTTTGTAGGAAAACAGCCAATTTTTGCTCGCTGGTGTTTTATGCCTGCTGGTTTTCACAAAAGTTTGTAAATAAATTTATATATAAAGCTCTAACAAAACTGAAATTTTTATAGATTTATTAAAGCATGATAAAGGGTTAAAAACGACCCCCTTGACATCTGACCATTCAGTAATTAAAGTATTTTTAAGGGTTGAGGGGAATTCAAGGATATGTTTGGAATAGCTTACCCTAGTCCAAATTAGGAAATATGGGGGAACAGCCTATTGCAACTTGGGATACTCGCTTCATGTTAGTGGAATGATGAAAGGGAATTTTGATTGGCCAAAACATACCCATGAGGGAACGATTTTATGAACGTCAGCCAATCCTTATTGAGAAATTTATTTCACCTTGGGGGACCCCGCCAAGCCTATAAAAATGAGGGTCCCCACATAGGTACTTTGAAGGACTTGGTTGTGGCTGGAAGGGTACCTTCTGATGATTACTTCAAAGTCCATTGTGTGGTCAGTGTAATCCAACTATTCAATTTTAGGTTTTGCCCGTGCAGGATTCAAAAAGGTGTTACCCTGATTTGCAGAGTTCCACTGAGAATCGACCAGGGTGTTTTGATCAATTATTTTGTAATTATTATTACTGAAATTGCCTTTAGGTTCATTTCAAACTTGTAAATGACTGACATTTCCCCGTTTTGGCTGATTTTGATCCAGGATTTTCTTCCTTTGCAGCTGAGAGCGCAAATGTCCAACATTGACACCCATCAATTTCTGAGGATATTCAAACTTGGAGTAAACATATACTATATTCTAATCTCTATTATCTTGGTTGAGGTTTGCTATATTGTCACTGAATAAGTTGCCAGATGCTATAATGGGTTGCGTTTTGCTTTATAAAAGCTCAGAGTAACTAAAATACTAGTATATCAAATATGATTTGTTCAATTTTGTATTGTCTGCACCTCACTATGCTAGTAATGATTTTGTTAAAGGTTTATAAAAATTTTCACATAGTGAACACACTTCCTCTACCATTAAACACTCTTTTACACTCTTTTTACATATTAAATACATATTGAGAACCCCTTTATAAATTTCTAAGATATAAATACTTGTAACCTCAATTTCCTTGTATTTCTGATTATAAACTCTAGAGGTTTTCTTGCATATTTACCATGAGCTCATTTATCTGACAATATGTTGGCCTAAAGTTAGCATGACGAACATTTAGGTTATCGCTATGGCTTTTAATGATAGGTTTATACCAGGTCCATACTATTAAAACCTCAATGATATTATAATTTCTAACTTTTCCTTAAGTTTATGCATAATTATATAAGGATATCTAGAAATCTGTAGTAATCATGCCCATGTATATGACATAGCAGAATCTCAAAGTTCCTACTAATAATAATCTTTTCACTAAGATTATTACCTTTATATAAGAAAATTTGATAAATATTGGTTAATATATCTACTCCTTTGTACCTGTTTATGATAGGAATTTAGTGACTTTGTAGGTTGTTAATCCTCACTGAGTTCTGTTAACTAATTTTTCCAATTTCTTGGTTCCAATTGCATCATGTAAGAAATAACCCTATTCTTGCTGCACCAGAGTGTAGATAATCACTAATACATCAGAAGTAGCTTATCAAGTTTACATCCGCCTCCAGCTATATCATAATAAGTGTCAGATTACTAGTGACCTGATGATCAAACTTCTTTATAAAAATTTGAAATTTATTTGAGGTACGCTGACCGGGGTCAGACATTACCAATACTCAATGAGCAAAAAATTGGAGGAATGAACAAATGGAACAAAAAAACCAAAACTAAAACAAAACATCTAACCAATTGGGGAGCAGAATACCACTAACCCACCACGGCAGAGGGTGTGAGGGGTCATGAAGCTCTTCTACAGGCATATTTTTAAAACACAGTATCACTATAGTTGTAGAATTAAACAAAAGCAGAGAGCCAGTGCGTTGGGGGATCAGCATGGTGGGGGTGTATTTAAGTAAAAAGATCGGTTAACTTCTTCAGGATCAGCTTGGAAGACATCCTCACTAATTCCATGAGGTGATGTTCAGCTTGAATGCAGGCATCTGGGAGTTGGAAAATTTAGTAATAATGTGTCAGGTGATTTTAGCAGATGGGCCAATATCTGCTAGTTTTGCAATATTCATGTGATCAACTTAAGCAACATCATACAATTTGGTGATTTCGCTCAGTGCAGCCTTTGGGAAATCAGGGGTAGTTGATTATGATAAGCCCTTCGTAGAATTGAGCCAATTATTGGACCACTGCTTTACGGTGGTCTGGGCAATGGGGTGAGGCCACCGCTGCTAAGATGAGCTGGTGGTCACTTTGGTAGGGGATGGCATTGGGTTTAGGAGCGAATCAAACCTCTTTCTATATATCTTATAATTAGCCCTTCTAATTATATCTGAGCTAGCTGCAAGATTCCCATGCTTTGGTATGGGTTATTATTTAACAAAAGAATTGAATAGTTTTATAGTTTGATAAGATAGTGACTATCAACTACTCAGCAAAAAGTCATTGGACCTATAAATAAGCAAAAACTATAATTACTTAGAAACCACAATTTTAATTTTTATTTAGTGATAGTAGGTACTATACTAATAAGAAACCACCTAATCTTCCTATATTTTAGTATCATATCTTTTTTCAACCTTAAATAGTAAGACATAGTAAAAAGGGGATAGTAGGAAAAATATTTTTGTAACAGATCGGGCACAGCCTGGTCTGCACATGTACCTAGTGGGCGAAATTTTGGATCCTGCCATAATTTTGAAGGTCAAGTCTGATGAATTGAGCGGTAGAAGAGAAGCAAGGGGAAATGATTATCATAGATACAAATTCAGATATTTGGAGATGGAGGCTGCTCAGCTGAACACGTCACTGGCGTTCCTAAATTCTTCAAATAGTGATTAAAAGGACATGGAGCTTTTGCGTACAGTGATCTGGTCATCATTTGAAATCTTAGGTTAAAGAATCCAGTTGAGTGGGCTTTGCAATGTTATATAATGGGAAAGATAATAACTGGGAATTTTTATTTGTTTTTTAAGAAATCCTACAATGTACAATAAAAGTATTTGTTGGCTTATTTTAACTATTTTACTATTATTAAAGCATATACTAAACTCAGATCTGGAGGATAGGCTCAACAAAGTGAGCTGAGTCAGGCATTAAACTCATTCATTATGCTGTCCTTGAGCCAGACTCTGCTATTGGCATGCATTGTCACTTGAGCCATTGTACATTATTACGTCATGACATTCAAACATGGCATGCAGGTTCAGGACTTGATCTCAGTCATATAATCAGTTATGTGGTAAGTGACTTGGCTTGTACTTACCAACCTCTTTGTAGCAAACTGGCATGAACCCGCCTGTTACATTAAACAAAACATAAATAATTTCCTGTTTGTCTTGTGGGGTCTCTGAGAGGTAATGGTGGTCCCAGTAGGGAAAGGAATTGTATCAACATTTGTTGGTCATAGTAATTGTAGTCTTCTTGATGGCTTTTTAATGTGCAGGTGGGTTGGTATGGGGTGCTGCGATTCCAAAAGTGGCGAAAATCCTTGCTATGCCCAAAGCAACCAACAGGTATGTAGCCCTGTCCATGAAGGTTTTAGACATGGTTCACTAGGTGATAGCGCAGATTCATTTCCTGGTTCTTTTGGAATAGGCGACAGTAGTGAAAGCTCCTTTCTCACTACAGCTAGCCCAAAATGTGGATTCAGTCTTCAGATTTGGCTGGCTGGGTGCAGGAGCTGATTGAGGAACAAAGCCGCCTAACAAGTTCTATGTATGAGTGTGTATTTGATAGACCATGCAGCCTGCACAGATGAGGCAAAAGATGAAGCGTTGTTGGCGCTCCTGATAGTTAGTCAAGGGTGTAGCTCAGTGAACGTGTTAATGTGATTTTTCTTTCCATTGGCAAAAGTGGCCTGGGTAGCAGACTAAAAATCTCACGAATGTTCCATCAAGGAACACAGGCCGATCTACTGGTGGCCATGATGGCAGAAAAAGTTCAAGGCACACTGGCAGAGGAGTTGCATTGGCGCTACAGGTTAAATAGCAAGTGGCATTTGCATTAGACCGGCGCAAGTGTTCCATATCGCTGGGAAAAGTCAATCTTTGGTGGGTGGTTGGGCCAGTCAGGGGGCTGGCATGCTTTCCCAAAAAAATCAGAAATATACAAGGGAAAGCTTGACAAGGACCTTAGAGGAATCCAGTAAAGCATCAAGTCACAGAAACAAGAAGAATGTTCCCAAGTATTCATTGCTTGAAAATTTTAAAATTAAAAATTCACCAAAAATATATCTGCCTCTGTCAGATTTAGGTGGTTGACCCAAAAATAGACCCTTTGACAACCAACAGATCAGGCCAATTATGCTTCCAAAACTCAAGCTAATACTCTATATATCATTTTAAAACATATTGCAATTACACAGCTTGGGCAAGTTATCTCATATTTATTTGTGGTGGGTCAACCTTGGGACAAGAATACCACACCAAAAAATTTTCTAGCCAGTATAGTATTTAAACTCAAAACCTGCACAGGGTATAAGCAGTTTTACCTGCAAGGCTAACCAACCTTTCGGTCAGTTTTTCTCAATGTCAAATAAAAAAATTTATTCTATCAAAAGCTCAGCCTAAACATCATCACAAATTCTGGCTGATTATATATGTAACAAAGCTCAGCAATTAGTCCCAGCTAATCAGGAACAATATCAAATATTCAGCATAAGAAATTGTGCATGGATTAACCTGAAGATAACGTTTAAAAATTCATGGACAACTAGACAAAAAAACGTAATCAATTTCCTGCTTTAGGGCAAAATTTGAATGTCAATCCTTGTAATTGGCATGATAGCACTTGCACATGGACCGCCCAAATGGGAGTACCTAGTGCTATCAAGAGAGGCCTGTCTACATCCCCATTAGAGATGCATTATTTACTTCAATTGAAGCCAAAAATCCACAGAAAATGTACTTTGTCATCACTATGACTAAACTCAGATTGAGAGAATCCTATGACATTTTTGCAAATTCTTACTGCGATTTTTCCCTCAAATCATCCCAAATATGAGAGTAATTTTGCCGCCAATAAACCTAGCAATAGGTCATAGTTGTTCAGTTCAGGGACATGATGAGGTAGAAAATAACCTGTGAAAAATGTGCTCAAAAATGCAAGGAGATGCCCTAGAGGTATAAATACCGGCGCCTGGCCTAATGGTCATCAAATAATTTAGTCTTAATAAATATTTATTTTTTTAATCTCTTTTCTGGTTTTTTATCTGGAAACTTTTTTGAAAAGTGTTAACAAGTTAGAATCTCGGAATCCACAGCTTGTACCTTTGCCTGCCTTGATATAAGTTCTTAAATATGAAGGGAAAATTGAGTCCAAAATTGACCGGAAGAGTCATGGTTATTTGAATAAGCCTAGTGAGCTTCTTAATGGTCAAAATAACATTATACACTGGCAAAATTGAGGAACATTCAGCTGAACTTCAACTCAATTAAGAGTGAAGGTGCAAATTTATCAAGCTAGTGATCCTCAGATGTTTGACAACTGGTGATCACTCAAAATCGGTGACACTCTCTAAAATGGACCCATACAACCAGTTCCTTGAAGATTTGGCCAGACAAAAATTGACAACGAGATGGAATCTAGTGACAAGAAAATCTCATATTATCTAATACTAGCCGCCAAGGCTCTGATGCGGGTACCTCCTACTCCCTGGATCTTATCACAGTGGGGGGAGCATATGTAGATACAACGATCCTAATTGATCTTACATCTGCAAGTGTAAAAGCTATGCTTGAAGCTCTATATCAGGATTTTAGGATTGGTACTTCACAAATTGATCCCTCCGTCAGCCTGTTCTATTATAAGGATCAGTCTCTCAAGATGTAGATATAAATAAAGTACTGTAATGCAATCATGTCATCTCTTGCCAAATGTCTCACAAATAGTCAAACAACTAAAGAATTCTGGTTAACTTTTTTTCAACCCTCAATTGAGCATACCCAGCGAATCCTTTCTAGACAAAATCTGGAACTCATTGAAATCTACTGTGTACAAGGGAAAGAAAAATTCTTCCCAAAATGCTCTACTGGACAAATTAAATTTTAGTTTCACTGAAGTCCAAAAATCAATCTTGGATAATATGGGACTTGCTAATGAAGCTCATGGGAAATTAAACACCCTTGAGGAGCTAATAAATGAAGGAGTCCTGAAGATAGCTTTAGAAGCTCTTGCTCACCATGGACTATCACATGAATGGGTACAAAACATTAATACCCGCTGTCAAAAACTAAAAACTAATTCTTAATTCCTATTATCTCAGATGGAACGACTCACCATACAAGCCACTTTGGGCTGAAGAAATCACCTGGACTTAAATTCAAAGCACAATGATTTTGAGAACTATTTTTGGGCCAAGCTGAATACTATGAACAAAAACATCGAAGACCTTGTAGCAAAACCAGCTGTCCCAAATAGAGATGAGGAGGAAGCCCAG
Organism: Massospora cicadina; assembly: GCA_022478985.1. NCBI lineage: Eukaryota > Fungi > Entomophthoromycota > Entomophthoromycetes > Entomophthorales > Entomophthoraceae > Massospora > Massospora cicadina. Next base: position 165,323 of record JAKSZP010005315.1, on the reverse strand, counting down.
ATCAAAGATGAACTTTTCAAAAATTAGATTTTTGTGTCAAGACTGCAGGCCAGAAATACTAAATTACTCAGGAGAATTGTGAACTTAGAATGTAATTATCAATTTCAAATTCCCAAGGAGACAGTTTGGCCAAAGATATTAAAATAATACCGTCCTTTCAGGCTTTTTTCAAAGAGGAGTATGACAACCTTAAAAATAATTTGAATCCCTCAAAAAGCAAAGCTGCCAGTGCTCACCCAGCCTTGACAAAAAAATGACAAAGAGTTCTGCCCATTTGGCCAAAAAACAATTTGAAAAACAACTAAGAGCTGAATTCATGCCTTAGAATCCATAAGTTTGGAGCAATATCATGAAATTGAATCATCAGAAATTGATACCAATGCAGAAACTAATATTTCGAACATCCATACTATGCCTAGAGTTCTGGTATCAATACTGACTCCAGATAATCCCCAACGGGAAAGAGGGCCAATTCTAAATGATGATACACCAAGACGTTCAAGAAGAAAGTACAACTCCTTATGCTTGAAACAGGGCAAGATGACTTTAAACCATTATACTTACAAAAGTTTGATAAGGATTGAAACGTTCAATTTTTTCAAGCTATTTGAAAAGCTACGCTGGAAGCATCAGACCATGTAAAAGGATCAGCATAAACAACTCGCTTAATTCCCATAGCTGTGACCTCGTTATGCCCTATTTGGGTGATGATTGGTCATATATGGATGCAAAATTGTGGTGACAGAGCAGTTTGGAGGGCCTGGTAAATTAGAAGCCCAAAAAAGAGGGCTTCTTAATATTTAATTCAATCAGAATGAGACTATTAAGGACTTTGTGGACAGATTTTTCCATGAGGAACAAGTCTTGCTTGGGTGCAATGAAATAGATAAGTTTGATTCTAAGATTGCAATGGAACATTCAGTTATGCCCTTCCGTATATGCACCATATCTTGATATCTGCATTCAATGGAGAAATGAAACCCAAAAGCTTTTCAATTACTTGAGAAGCTGTTCCCATAGTTTCGATGCCCCTAATTGGCCCAAGGACCAGCAAAAAATTCGATCCTTGGGCCCAAAAAGCAACACTATGTCTGACCACGAAAATATTTTACAAACTAAAAACTAAAAATTTGAGCAAAAGTAGCAAACAGGGCTGATTACATGTCACAACTGTAGTCAAAAGAGGCATTTTGCTAGCCAATACTACAGATGGTCTGACAAAAAGCCTGAGGTCAACGTTGCTCTAGAAATCAACAGTGACAGTGAGGCGGGAAAAGAACAGGTGGAGTAGAGGCGGAATGCTTTAATTCCACCAATATTCAAACCATTCCACCTGACCCTGCGTGCTCTTTAGGGCCAAATATGTCGCTGAAGATAACCGCTACCATATTGTAGCTAATGATGTCCTGATGGTCACTACTCAAGCCACAGCAAAATAAATAAACCCTTGAAAACTACCAATGAAGCTAGGGCAGAGGTATCAAACCTTACGCAAAACAAATTATTGATCAGGGTTTAGACCTGTAACCTGGATGTTCAACTGACCTACCTTTGCTTAACAATGTATAAGTAGCCATTCCCATGAAGACCTTAGCATATAACTTCCCAGATAAATTTAAAGTCTGAAATCGCACCTGGAAACTTGGCAGCAGTTACTGTATTCACACAATAAATACCTCTGAAAACTACCATGACTGTAATTATGTTGATATAGCAGTAAACAAGGTGCAAGTTCAGGCCATCATCAATAGTGGTGCTCCTATCAATATAAATAGCACATAGTTGGTTAAAAAGTTGAAAATTGCGCCTGATGTCGCTCACTGTCAGGAATATGGTACAGCTGGAGCGCATACAACTAAATCGCTGGGCGCATACAGTACTCTACCTCTCAGATTCAATTCTATTATAGTGACAGCACCTTCTATAGTGTCTCCAAATACATACTATGATATTTTAATAGGGAATGAATACCTAAGGAGATATGGAGTTGTTATTAATCATAAGGACGATAATCTCACCATTCTTGGTCAGGCTATCCCGCTTTACTATAACAGGGATGGGATAGAGGAGAAAAAGTAACCCAGCCTAATCATTAATCTGGCCTACAAAGATGGAGTAGTCCCAATTGAGTATGTTAAAGCGCGGTCAAAGATAAATGTACTACCCACTCAGATCAATGAGTCAAAGAGCATTCCACTTCAGTCAAATCAGCACATTACTATACCATCTGGAGATCAAGTAATCATCCTGACAGGACTGTCAATTAATAACCTGGAAGGAATTTATGTTGAAGTATATCAACCATGGTTTAAATCTCAATTTGAGCCATACATTGCCTCTGTTATTATTATTCCTGGCCATGGATAAATACATATCTTATGTGCAAACCAGCAAAATTGGCCCACTCCATCAAGCGACATCAAACAATTGCATTTCTGCATCTATTCCCTACCTCGGAAATTCACTCATTCCATGAGTCTTGAACTTTTGTTAAATTAGGACTCCTCAATAAGGACTCACACAGATCAATAATGACATCCCTATGACCGATTTAAGCAACCTGCCCAACTCTGAGAAAATCCAAGATTAAGAGTTATTCTCTAAATATTAGGAAAAATTTGCACAAGATGAATTTGACTTGGGATGTGCTAAGGGCGTCATCCACAATATCAATACTGGCTATTATAAACCAATTTGATTACTTATTATTAGACGCTCAAAATTATAAGAAGAAGATGTATCCAAGGAGATTAAGGAATTCCACGATCATGGAATTTTAAAGCCTTTAAAAAGTCCATGGACGGCACCAATCTTAATAGTGAAGATAAAGGATGGAAGCAACCAAGTAGTCATTGACTATTAGAAGTTAAGCAACATCACAAAGAAGGACTTGTACCCTCTGCCACAAATTAACGATGCCTTGAATAGGTTAAGGGCGTGAAGTTCTTCTCAGCAATGGACCTATCAGCAGGTACTGGAAAATAGATTTTCCCAAAGAGGAATGCGATAAATGTGCAATTATAACCCAGGAGGCCCATTCCAGCTGACGTGAATGCCTCAAGGGCTCTGCAATGCCCCGGCTACCTTTCAAAGGGCCATGGACACAATCCTGGGAGATGTGAAGTTGTCATGTGTACTAGTTTACCTTGATGATATCAAAGTTTTCAGCCGAACTTTTTATGACCATCTGAACTCTTAGAGGAGGTTTTTAGAAGGCTAGCAGCTGCAAACTTAAAATCAAGCCCAGAAAGTGCCAGTTTTTCAAAGACCAGCCGGAATATCTCAGATTTGTAATTGACAAAGTGGTTTTTCGGCCCCAACCCTCTAAGTTGGGTGCCATATCTACAAAATGAAATGGCCTGAATTTAGTCATGATATCCTATTATTACTAGGCATGATTGGGTACTATTGCCATCTATCGCTGACTTTGAACAACTTGGAGAATCACTTTTCTATCTACTTGAGGATAAGGTCCCATATGACTGGACTTCAGCTTGCCAAAATGCATTTAACAAACTCCTATTAGCACTATTGATCGCACTACTCTTCAATATTCAGACTTTGATAGTAAATTTATTGTCCAAACTGATGCATCCCTAGCTACAGTGAGGGCCATGTTGTCTCAAGTTGGGGAAGACGATTAAGAACTGCTGGTTGCCTTTTCTAGTCGGATCTTAAATGTTCATGAGAGAAACTACATGGTGATGGAACGAGAATGCTTAGCTGTCATATGCTTGCAAGCAATTTTGGGTCTACCTGCATGGCACTCATTTTATAGTTGTTACCAATCATGCTTTCCTAAGTTGGCTGAACAACTTAAGAGATCCTGAGGGCCGATTATCCTGTTGGGCATTAAATCTTCAAGCTTATGACTACACAATTGAGAATTGAGCTGGGGAAAAACATCAAAACGCAGATTGTCTATCCCTACTACCCTCCATTGCAACACAGTCAGGCTGCTAATGAGTTGTTTAATGAAATGATCAGCGGTGAGTACTAAGATGAGCCTGAATCTGACCTAAAAACTTTCATTGGATCTACAAAAAATACAACAGTTGAAAAATGGGATGCTTTACAAGATCATTGTGGGAAATAAGTATATTTTCCCAAGACCCTCAGCTAAAACAGACCTAATAATGGCAGCGCATAAGGCCATAGGACATGGCAGATTCAAAAAAGATGTAAGAGCATCTGAAGCAATTCTACTTTTTAGGAGTTAATGCTTTTTGATATCCAAGAAACGCTAGAATGCTATGCAGAGTGTAAAGGTGAAAGACTTTTTTCTGAAAAAGCACATCTTACCAGATTGTTTGGCCCAAGTTCACCTGGCAAACTGTAACTAATGACATTGTCAGCCCACTTCCAATAAGTAATATGAAGGCCAAGTACATTATTCTAGCTATCAACCACTTGACCAAATGGGTTGAAGCCAAGGCTATTTGGGAATCAGGAGCGGCAACTACAGCCAAGTTCGTCCTTAAAAACATCTACAAGCATGAATGTCCCCAGGTTATTCTTATCTTTATTAAAACAAAATTTACTGCCAATGTCCTTGCCAAGCTCAAACAGTTAATTGAAGTATAATGTGTGCTCTCTGCTACCAATCATCCCAAAACTAATGGTACAGTTGAGCGCACAAACAGGACGTTGGTGAGTATTATTAGAATAAAACTTCAGACAAACCATCTGAATAGATATTATACTAATTTTGGCAGTATTTTTTAGTACTAGATGGTCCCGTTTGGCAGTATTTGCCTACAATATCTCCTACCATTTGTCAACCAGGATGACCCCTTTTAAGTATTATATGTAAGACATCCACCCTACCAACGCTACAATATTTGGTCCTATAATTTCTTGGCAAAAATACCTTTCCACAATACGTCAAGAAGCTTGCAATAGTTTAATCAAACTGCAAGATTAAGATTTTGACGACAGTTTTACCATAGTAAAGGCCTGACATCAATAGGACTTTATTTAATTGGCACAAATTGGCCAAATTCAAAGTTAACGATGAAGTTCTATTTTGCAACACCTATGGATTGGGCTGATTGCAAAAGTCAGATCATATCCAGGTAGGGAAATTTAACCAAATTTAGAAGATATCTCAGTTCATATACACAATCAAGGATATTAGGACTGGCCATATATACAACTGAGTCCATGAAAAATTCCTAAGAGGGTTAATAGACTGGTTAATTAAGAAATAAAAAAGAAAAAAAATAAGTTATAATAAAAACATAATAGTAATTAAAAAATATAATAATAATTTTAACTTATTGAATACTTTAGTTTGCACTTGAGGATATGGAGAGGATCCAACTCCAGATTTGTAAGCAATTAGGGCCAAAGTTAAGACTATGCACTTGGCCTACTCTATCAGCAGTTTGGGCTGAAGTTAACAAATGATGAAGACCAATGAAGGCTAATCAGAAATCTTAGGGCTAATGTTTGAGTCAAGAGGGGGAATGTCAGATTTTGGTGGTTGACCAAAAATAAACCTTTTGGCAACCAACAGATTAGGCCGATTATTCTCCCAAAACTAATCTAATACTCTATATATCAACTTAAAGCCTATCGTAATTACACAGTCCAGGCCAGTTATCTCAGCGTCAAATCAATTCAATTATTCTATCAAAAGATCATCCTAAACATTCTCATACTCAGGCTGATTATATATGCAACAAAACTCAGCAATTTGTCCCAGCTAATCAGGAACAATATCAAATATTCAGCATAAGAAATTGTGCATGGATTAACCTGAAGATAACGTTTAAAAATTCATGGACAACTAGACAAAAAAAACGCAATCAATTTCCTGCTTTAGGGCAAAATTTGTATGTCAATCCTTGTAATTGGCATGATAGCACTTTGCACATGGACCGCCCAAATGGGAGTACCTAGTGCTATCGAGAGAGGCCTGTCTACATCCCCATTAGAGATGCATTATTTACTTCAATTGAAGCCAAAAATCCACAGAAAATGTATTTTGTCATCACTATGACTAAACTCAAATTGAGAGAATCCTAAGACATTTTTGCAAGTTCTTATTGCGATTTTTCCTGAAATCATCCCAAATATGAGAGTATTTTGCCACTAATAAACCTAAAAATAGTTCATAGTTGTATCAGTTCAGGGACAAACTGAGGTAGAAAATAATCTGTGGAAAGTGTGCTCAAAATGTGGCAAGGAGATTCCTTAGAGGTTAAATACCAGCGCCTGGCCTAATCAATAACCATCAAAAAATATAGTCTTAGTAAATATTTAATTTATTTATTCTCTTTTCTGTTTTTTAAATTAAATCTCTTTTGAAGAGTGTTGACAAGCTGGATTCTCATAATCCACAGCTTGTACACTTGACTGCCATGGTAAACGTTCCCAAATATGAAGGGAAATTGAGTCCAAAATTGACCAGAAGAGTCATGGTTATTTGAATAAGCCTAGTAAGCTTCCAAATGGTCAAAATAACATTATACACTGGCAAAATTGAGGAACATTCAGCTGAACTTCAACTCAATTAAGAGTGAAGGTGCAAATTTATCAAGCGAGTGATCCTCAGATTCTAACAGCCTCTTTTCTTTATATTTGTTTATTTATACTGGTAAAGTTATACATGAGTGGCAGAAGAGAGGAGGTTTGGCCCTGGAGGATACAGTAGCATAGAAAATTTATGTTGAGCTTGCAAAGCCAAGAAATTGAAGTTGAAGATTTATAAAGGAACTAGAGGTTTTGTTTGTTAAAGTGTTGCAAAGGGCTCCCTCATGGCGAGTAAGTCCCTCGCTAGGAGTATGGAAGAGACCATTTGGATTCATGGTGCTTTTTTGTTCCATAGAGAATCTGGACCATCCAGTTGTGTTGGTGATGCGGTGGTGGCATCAGTTTCAACCCTAAATTGATTTTCCTTTCCGTGCACTTACTTTGAATCTTAGTGCGTGTATTCCAATGAGATGGAGGTTGATAGTGGGAGAGTATAAGTCAGATGAATCAAGGAGTGTGAGCGTTATGTAGACAGAGGAATTGTCAGCATAATACCACGAGTTTGTTGGAGTATTTTGGGCAAAAATAAATTTAAAAAATTACATCTGGCTCATTTATGTTTTTGTTAAAATTCAATGATGGGTATGAACTTCCCACGGGTGCCCAATTTACCCTCTAAACCAATGAGTGAAAGTGGCTTTGGAAGATCATGTATGTCCAATGTTAGGCGAGGGGTTGATTGAACTATCCTAATCCGCTTTTATGTTGCCAGTACTACTGGTACCAAAACCAAGCGGCGAATTATAGCCGTTTGTGGACTTCCAGAAGCTCAATGCAGTTACAGAGTCAAGACTTATACCATGCCCTTGATGAAGGATATTCTCCCGATGGTCTCAGGCTGTACCATCTTCACAAAATTAAATCTTGCGGATGCATTTAATCTAATACACATGATACCAGAACATCAGAAATATGGCATTAAAATGACACTTAGGGATGTTATAGTACCAGGTAATGCCGTTCAGGCTATGGAATGCCCCAGTGGTGTTCCAACATATGATCAATGAATTGTTCAGTGAGATTATTGATTGCTGTTGTGTCACATATATTTTGACATTCTTGTGCTTTTCCCGTTCACAGGCAAGCATGTATGCAATATGTGGGTGGTTCTGGAAGTGTTTGCCAAGTTGGGCTTGTGGTTGTATACATTGAAATGTTAAACCAAAGCTCAGTGAATTTTTGTGCAATGTTATGGTAAGGAATAGGCTTGGAATATGTCTCAACAATTTGTGGGTGGTTTGATCATGAAACGCACTGACATATTGACCAGGGGTCCAGAGTTTTCTGGGGATGGTGAATTTTCTCTGGTAGTTTGTGATAAATATGTTACAAATATCTCTTTGGCTTATGCAGTTAATGTGGGATGTTCTATTCATATGTGGGGAGGTTGAGGAGCAACCGTTCACATTGTTAAATGAGAAGCTTCTTTCAGCGTCTTTCCTGGATCATCCAGGCCATAAGAAACTTTTCATGGTTGATATGGATGCATTAAATTACGCCATGGTAATAGTGTTATTACAAGAAAGGTAGGATGGTTTAATATCCAGTGTACTACTTTAGCTGTAAAAAGATCCTGGCAGAAACGAATTACAAGATATATGATAAAAAGTTGCTATATGTAGTCTCAGCTTTTCAGGAATGGCAGCACCATCTGCTGTATGCTTGTCACCCATTTGTGGTTCAGACAAATGGTTGCGTTGGGTATTATTATGAGGCAAGGAATATATAATAGCGCAAAGCGTTGGCTTAAGGATCTGGTCCATCACAATTTTTGGGTATAGTACAGGCCTGGATCGTCCAACACCTTAGCAGATTGGATGTTTCATGATGCGGGTTTGCTTATAAAAAAGAGAATTGGAGTGTTTCAACATTGCTACAATGTTCTAACCAGATCAATTTGTGATGATTGACGGCAAAGAGCAAACTGGGAGAATAGAACTGGAAGAAACAGATAAAGTCAACATTCATCACCAGTTATGGGCTGAGACTGTCATGGCTCCATGAAATAATTGAGGGCACTAATTTCAAGGATAAAGCTGGTCATCAGGAGGCCAAAAAGGCTAAGTTGCAAGGCCTTCCTGACCTCAAACATACCCTGACCAACGCTGGGTGCAGGCGAAATATGCCTAAGTTGCCTGGAGATGTGTTATGTTTGGCCCTGAATTACAACAAGGGCGATAAAATGTACCAGCTATATCATAAATAATGATGGTTCAATTTGTTGCTTGGCGAACGGAGTTTCAAAACCTGTTTGATTTTAAAATTTTCAAAAGTGGGTTGGCTTTGCCTGCAATCCCTAACTAAAACTCTGTCAATCTCAAGCTACAGTACCCTGGCTGATGGTAGGGTGCACATATTGGGTAACTTAAGATTTGCACCATTTCCCTTGATTGATAATTCACCTCACTTAGTTTAAGTCTGTTTCTATGAGACCAACTTTACTCGGTGGTCAACTTTCTTGGTAAAAATTCGCCATTAATTTAAGTTTTTTAATATGTTTCCATGGGCAAAATGTGCCTGGACTTCATCTAGGAGGTCTCTAACAACGTTGGCCATTTTATTCTCACAAAAGTATCTACCAGATCTGGTGCACCACTGGGTCGCCCTGATCCCCTCCAGATTAAGGCGCCAAAGTACTACCGCACAGATTTCCGCTTTGTTGTGGACTCCCCTTGGTGGCCCTACCAAGTATTGTTATTTATTTGCATTTGATTAATATATATAGGGTTGTACACCTTGCCATAGGTTTCTTTTCTTCAAGATATATTTAATGGTGCCCTGTTTACCATCTTGCTAATTAGTTCCCTAGAGGTGTGGCTGTTCATCTTGCACCACCTCGTTAGGGACAGGAGAGTTACAGAAAGACTCTTGACATTAGTTGATCAACTATTTTATAGTATGTGCACAAGAATTATCCGTTTGGGGCTTCTCACTGAGTGTGAATTAGGTGTGGCTGCTTTTTGTCACAGCCTCAACGGGGCTCACCACCATTTTCTCATTTGGCTAATGGTTGGTGCGTCTCAGCATTATTCTTGCTACCTCCAACTGGGAAGTTCCCATCCTTTTTGCTTGTACCTGGTGGATTCATATGCTTTGCAATCCTGGGTGTCATGAATACCTGACCTTCCCCCAAAATTAGACCAATTTAATTAAAATGATTTAACTTGGCACCACGTTCATATGGTGCTGGTGTTTTATTATTGATGAAGGGCCTAGTGGTGATGATCTTGGATAACGATGCATAACCCACCGCCAAAATAGGTATGGGGCTGTTCACGTTCCAAAGTGCGTTTAATAACGATAATTTCTTATATGGAAACGAGCCAAATATCATCTCTTGTGGCTCTGGTTTAAACCCAATTTTAGTACAGCAGATCGCCCCAGTGAACCTATGCTTGACTCCTACCATGATCCACAGAACACAGGCGGTGGTAAAGGAGAGACTTTTAAAATATTAAAATGTTTATTTAATTGCTGAAGATATGGTGGGATATGTGGCCTTAGAAGTAATAGTGGTCAAATATCCCTATCCGTTTTATGATGCAAAAACTATCCTGGGGGCATGCTTACGCCTGATGAAGAATTTTCTGGTGAAGTATTGGCGTTGTCTACTTTGAATAAAGATCCTTTGGGTCATTTTTTTGACTGCTACCCTTTCATCCCCTTAGTGAAAATCTGCACAAAGATTTTGGTAAATACTGAGGACTCTGAGAATTTTATAGAACAAGACCTAGCCGGCTACCTTGAGTTGAGTTACTTGCCTGGTGGTATAGTTAGGGGAGTGGCTTCCTAAGTATTCCCACGCTGAAGTTCTTAGGGTTAGTGGATTATCAAGTTGGCAAGTATCATTTGGCAGATCATTTAAAGCAATAAAAAAACCTTCTGTACCCCATTATTTTGGGGGTAGAGTGGTGGAAAAAGTTTGCCATCAGAACCAACTGGAAGACAACAACTTGTCCTTATCTTTAAAGAATGGTCAGATATTAGTTGTCCCTTTGCTGAAGCAAATTTCAGGGCGATCTGCCCCACTAGACCAATATCCGTACACTCAGTCTTTCCTCGTTGCTGAAGCCCTCTCTAGAGATACATTTATCTACTTGTTTAGATGGGCTGTACTCTTCGTTTGATGAAGCTTCAGCTCTTGTACTACTAGATCATTCAGAGTTTGATTTTGAGTTTAAGCTCAACGTTGATCTGGTGCCTATAACTTTCCCTATTTATCCTTTGACTGCATGGGAGGAAGAAGCATTAGATGTGTGGGTTAAGGAGCAGTTAGCGAAAGGCGCTATTTTTCAGCATACCTACCCAGTATGCACCCCATTTCTCTTTTTGGAGAAAGCTGATGGTACTCTACACCACTGCATAGATTATGGGAACTTAACCAATGTCACTGTACCATACTTACTCCTATCCCGGTGGACTCACAGATTTTTTCTATGTGGAGAAAGCCAGAGTCTTCTCCAAACTGTATTGCTTAAATGCGTTTAATCTTGTCTGGATAAAGGGACAGGAGTGGCTCACCGCATTCCAAACCCAGAAAAGTAATTTTCTGGTTTCAGGTTATGCCCTTTGGTCTTAAAAATGCACCTACTATCTTCTAAAGTCGTATAGATGCGGTCTTGGGGACCTGCTAGTGTGTTCGCAAAGGCTTATATGGATGATATTCTGGTGTTTTTCCCTGATCATGAGTCCCTTACAGTACACATAATGCAAAAGGTGGAGAGTTTAAGGGTGGCCAACTTTACGCTGAAAATCAGTAAATGAGAGTTCTTTACGTCCCAGGCCACCTTCCTGGGCAACGTCATGTTTGACCTAGGCCACATGATAACTCCAGACAAGGAGAAGTCACTTTGTGAGTGGCATACTCCAACTTTGGTCAAGGAACTGAGGAGTTTTTTTGGGGACGTGTACGTTCCTTAAATTCACGCCAAATCTATCTGAGGTGGCTGTTCCCATGTATAAGGCGAGTGGAGAAAAGGTATTTCTGTGGTCTCCCCATCTTGCAGGATGCCTTCCAAGTGGTAAAGTGCACCCTCTTGTCCACGTCTGTCCTTCACCATGTATACCTCAATAAAGAGTAAATTGTGGCTTCTGATGCCTTCAACTTCTCCATAGAGGTGGCCCTATTAAAGGTAGGCAAAAATGGAATAGAGCATTCAGTGGTATAACTTTCCAGAAAGATGTCTCTGTCAGAGTTAAACTACACAATATATGATAAAGAGTTACTAGCAGTGGTTAAAGCGCTGACTTAATGGCATCATCACTTACATGGCTCATTCACAACCCTTCTGCGTATGTACAGATCACCGTGCCTTGTTGTAATACCACGCATCTCATGTCCTGACCCCACGACAAACCCACTGGAATGAGACCCTGGCCCAATCTGCATTTTCTTATGAGTTTACAAAGGGCAAGGAGAATGGTTTGGCGGATGCATAGAGTCAAAGTCCTGCACTAGCTCCTAATCCTAAAGGAGGTAAAGGTACACAACACTCACTTGGTAAGTCCATTGGGTAAGTTTGTGTCTCAACTTCTTTCTCCCTTGACCCACGGGCCAGAGCTCGCTCCTCTGGAAAATGAGGAGGAATATGATATGTTAGAAAGGTAGTCCTTTCCCAGTGTTTGTCGGCTGAATATGCTATGGTCTTTGCCAAGTGTGAGACAAATCAGGAGGACATTACCAGAGCTTACCGCGTGAAAAATGAGATGGTGTGGTTCCAGGTGCGCCTATGGGTTCCTGCTGGGCCACTTCGCCTGGAAATCATCTGGGACCATCATGACGGAATCACCGTTAGCCATCCATGGAATACAAATACTCTGGAGCTAATTTACCACACTTACAATTGGAAGGGGCTATCCACGCAGGTACCAGGTATTGTAAGCTGTGCCTGGTCTGCAATCAAATGAAGCTGAATTGCCACTCCATTTCAGGATTGTTGGTACCTGTTCAAAAGGCTTAAGGGCTTAGACTTCCTAATTAGTGGATTTCATTGCGAAGCTTCCTGCACCTGAAGGCTATGACGCCATCATGGTAGTGGTGGACCAGTTTACAAAGTCCGTCCACTTTATTTCCTGCAGGACCACCGTAACTGCAGCTGAGATGTCTAGGCTCTTCGTTACGCATGTGTTTTCCCTTCATGGGGTTCCCCCAAGAAATAATCAGCAATTGTGGACCCCAGTTTACCTCGTTCTTCTGGGAAGAATTGTGTATGACTCTTCAGATTCGCCCCTACCATTCAACAGCATCACTCTCAATCAGACAAGCAGACCAATCGAGTGAACCAGTGCTTGGAAAGTTCTTGCGGTGTTACAATGCTGTGGATTATTCAGATTGGGTTCCCCATCTCCCCCTGGCTCAATTTAGTGATAACAACGCCCAACATGCATCCATTGGTTGTTCCCCCTTCTTTGCCAATTATGGCTTCAATCCCGCCTTCAGCATGGAGCCCAGTTCTTGAATTAAGGTGGAAGCGGTGGTGGACTTCGCAAAACTATTAAGAAAGCACACCAAGGGGTGAACACCAAATTTGATGCAGCCATGCAAGCTTACATGGAGAATGCAGATGGTAAGAGATGAGTTGGTTCAGTGTACAAGGAAGGAGATCTCGTGATGCTGGATGCTAAAAACATCCCAATAAAGCAACCATGCAAAAGAATGGAACTGAAGAGGATAAGGCCATATCTCATTTCCAGAATTGTGGGCCACGCCTCATGCCAGTTGAATCTCCCCCTCATTCCGGATTTTTACTGTCTTCCATGAAAGTAAGCTTAAGTTGTTTGAGGTCCCCCACCAGTTAGCCCAGAGGCTTATCTCATTAATGGGGAGCCAAAGTGAGAAGTGGATTAGATTTTATCCTCTCGTCATTTAAGAAAAAGACTTGAGTATCTTGTATCCTGGAACGGATTTGACGCAGCAGAGAACTGTTGGGTACCAGCGCATGACTCCACCCATGCATAAGATCTTATTGAAGTTTTCCATGAGCGTTTTCCTGAGGTGGTGGGAAGCAATTTAAAGCAAGCCATCGAAGTCATGAAGCTGGCCTCAACCCACAAGATCTTTTCCTGGCAAGAGCCCCTGGAGGGGCTGGAATCCCAAAAGGAGGAGAAGGTAATTTCATGGCTCCATGACATATTTGAGGGCACTAATAGCAAGAATAAAGCTGTTCATCAGGAGGCCAAAAAGGCTAAATTGCAAGGTTTTTCTGACCTCAAACATACCCTTACCAACGCTGGGTGCAGGTGAGATATGCCCAGGTTGGTATTGGGTATTTGTGTGATGTTTGGCCCTGAATTACAACAAGAGCGTTAAAGCGCACTATTTTATTATAAATAATGATGGTTTGATTTGCTGCTTGGCGAATGGGGTTTCAAAACATGTTTAATTTTTAAAATTGCAAAAGTGGGTTGGCTTTGCCTGCAATCCATAACTCAAGTTAAGTCAATCTCAAGCTACAGTATCCTGGCCAATGGTAAAGTGTGGCTATTTGTTCATTTAGGCTTAGCACCATTTCCCCTGATTGATAATTCGCCTCTCTTAGTTTAAGTATGTTAATATGAGACCAACTTTACTCTTTAGTCGACCTCCTTGATAAAAGTTCCCATTAGTTTACGTTTTTTAATATGATTCCTTGGGAAAACCTGTGCCTGGACCTCCTTAAGGAGGTCTCTAATAACGTTGACCATTTTATTCCCACAAAAATATCTACCGGATCTGGTGCACCACTGGGACGCCCAGATCCTCCAGATTGAGGCGCCAAAGCACTCCCGCACAGATCATCGCTTGGTTTGGTGACTTCCCTTGGGGGTCCTACCAAGTATTGTTGTTTATTTGCTTTCAATTAATACATACAGCGTTGTACACCTTTGCCCTGGGTTTCTTTTACTCTGGCATCCTTAGTGGTGTCCTGTTTAACCTCTTGCTAATGAATAGTGACCTAGTTGTGTGGCTGTGCATTCTACATCACCTTGCTGGGAATGGGAGAGTTACAGACTCTCACTTAAAAGAGACAGCGGATGGCCAGCAGCATGTTTACCATCATACAATGGAAAAGAATCGTCACATTATGCCATAATTTGTATGTGGGGGTCCCAAATCCATCATTATAATGGAGAGTCCTGTAAGATTTCAGGACCAACAGCCAGTGGCCACTCAGAGATTCAAGAAAATGATAAAACTGATATGGCGGAATTACACATGATGAGATTCGGAGTAATATTATGAAGTACATAGCGAAATGCTTTGTTTGCACTAGGGTAAAGTCTTTGAGGAAGTCTCCTGCTGTTAAGTTAATCCTTCATCAAATTCCAGTTCGCCCATGGAGTTTGATTAGTGTGGATCCTATCACTTGTTTGGTGAAGATCCAGTGGAAGGATGTGATTATGATCATCGTCAGTCAGCTGACTAAATATGCTGAATTTTCCCATGCACCACAATTTTTCAGCCAAGGACGCAGCAAAGATTCTTGTTGATAAAATATTTGCCTGACATGGCCTAACAGCAGAAATCATTTTGGACTGTGGGCATCAATCTGTTTACTATTCTGTATCAATTTGCTTGGTTATTTGAAGATTCGCTTATGTAGGGCTTTGACATATCATTCCCAGTTTGATGGACAAACAGTGAGGGTAATTTAAGATACTTAAACAGTACCTTTAGTGTTACATTTCAGATCAGCAGGATGGTTAGGTCTGGTGGGCCAGGTTGGCCCAGTTTGTGTACAACAACCACAGTCATTCATCAATGGGAAGGTCCACATTTTTTGTGAACCATGGACTTAATCCTGCGCCGAATGGGGGTTTGGGTGATGTAGTGTGCCAGGGTGCGGATGAGATAACCTACAATATGGTGAACTTTGGGAAGAAATTATGGGGGAATCTGGAATGTTCCATGGCATGGCAGAAGTTTCAGGCGGACTGACGGAGAGTGCTGGATCTGCAACATGCTCCTAGAGATTGGATGTTAGTGGTAGCCAAGGACTACGCCATACTACTGAGAAGCCAGAAGCTTAACCTGAAATTTTTGGGCCATAAAATTTTATTTAGGCTATCAATAAAGTTGCATTTTAACTGGAGCTCCCAGAAGGGTCAAAGCTCATCTGGTTATTACGCCTTGCAATTTTGAGAGTTCCAGGGTAAAGGACCGAGCATCCAGGATCATTGAGCCCTCACAAGGGTAATAAACAGGAATATGATGTTGTGTGGATACTGGATGAGCAATGGGTAAGAGTCCAGCAGAAGTTCTTGGTGAAATTGAGGGGTTTTTTAGTAGAAACGACATGGCAAATGCTGGAGGAGTGTGCGCAGTGCCTGGAGAAGGTCTAGGAATTCTGGGCCTCACAGGGGGTGATGTAATGGATCAGGCACAGCCTGGTCTGCACATCAACATAGTGGGTGAAATCTTGGATCCTGACGTGAACTCAAAAGTCAAGCCTGATAAATTAAGCTCAGTAGAAGAGCGGATTATAAATGGGGTCATCATTGGTAATAATTTGGAAATTTGGGGATGGAGGTTGATCTAGCAGAACGCGTTACTGGCATCCAAAATTTTCAAATAATGATTAAATGGGACATGAAGCTTTTTCATATGATAATCTGGTCATTGTTTGAAAGCTTAGGTTAAAGGAGCCTAGTTGAGTGGGCTTTGTAATGCTATATAATAAGAAAAAATATTTGGGAATTTAGCATCATTTTTTAAGAAATTATACAATATTCAATTATAATTTTTGCTGGCTTATTTTAACTATTATATTACAAAATCATACATTAAACTCAAATCTGGAGGATAGGCTCAACAAGCGATCTGAGTCAGGCATTAGTCTCATTCATGACGCTGATCTGGAGCCAGACTCTGTTTTTGGCATGCAATGTCACTGGGACTGTTGTATAAGATTACATCATGACATCTTGACATAGCGTGCAGGTTCAGGGTTGGATTTCAGCCATATTGTTAGTTATGTGGTCAGTAAAATGGCTGGTATTTCCCAACTTCCTTGTAACATACTGTTATGAACCCACCCATTACAATTTTATTCTAGATAATATAGGTTTGAAACCTGTTACAAACCAAACTTTCACCAGGGTGATAGTATGCCTCACTCTGCTAGGCAACCACACTATCTTTATTTTATTATTGTATTTTTATACAATCCTTTTAAAATGAACTAATAGTAAGCTAGGAGGGGAAAAAGTTTTTCGTCCTAGCCATTATAGGTTTTTAAACGGTTTTGAACCAAATCTGCAGCAAATTGATATCATATATACCATGTTAAGATAACCACCTGTCAGGGCAAGGTTAGATAAAGTTTAGACTGGCCTGCCAGTCAGGATGCAGAAGCACCCAAAAGGTGATCCAGAAAACCAGAGGCATTGCCACATTAACGACGTTTAAGTGCGCTAAGATATGAGTAACAAGGTTGTGCCGATGGGCTACAAATAAAAAATAACTAAGTGTGTGACCAGGCTGTTACAGCCTCAGGGCCATGTACTGGCCATCAGGAGTTGTGAGATCAAGAAAACTTACATAAAAATCTTGACACAATAGGCCAAGTGACTAAAGTGGGGATCACATTTTAAATATGGCTGAGACAGTCCAGTCAATATGCGGGCCACAGGGCCACATTGTAAATGTCACGGGAGTTCAGCAAGGAAAAATTCAAACTTAATAAAAATATTTGGGTGTGGGAAGATTTTTATTGAAGTAAAAATAAAAGAATTGACTGTCATTTTTTTCAGTGTGTTACAACTGCTTTAAACAATTGATTTTGGGAATAGCTTGGGAAAACGTGGGATTGGGGCCCTCAATATTTGACCTAAAATGGCGAACTTTATGTGAGGAATGGAGAAAAATGAATTATTTTAAACTTACTTTGAAATTATCAGCAGCAGCCAAGTCGCTTTTGGTTCATCTCATGGATGCCCAAATTGTGGATTTCCTGCATTTCTGATAGATGGAGTGATGAAATCTCGCCTGAAAGACAGTGGGAACCTTCCAAGGCCACCCCATGCAGGGGCAGTCACAAGAGATCAAGGATGTGTTTGGGGCACCAACCCACACACACCCAGTCACTCCAGCATCCGTTTGACTATAAGAGATATCAAATGATGATTTAATGTTTCTAGGAGGGTTTTAAACTATCAGCAAGATTTCCCAATGGCCAAATGCCCGCTGAAAGCTTTTCTGAAGATTCAACACTAATCTTTTTTGTTTACCAAAAGCATGCGCTTGTTGGGCTTTTGTTGCCAAGGGTTTGGAGATCTCCAGATTTGATGCTAAGTGTTTATTTCCCTCAGCTTCCTTTGCACCTTTTATTTTAATATAATGCTGAATCTCTGATAGCTCAGCACAAATCCCTTTAATTTGTTTTATCAATTTGTCCAAAGTTAATACTGGGTTGGGTGGTAGGGTCCTCAAGGATAAGCTGTTACCCATTGCTTATCCACCACATGGGTGAGGTCGCCCTTGGAGATGAGAGGGGCAGCTGTACTTCTCAGACCCTTTTTGGATGGAAAAGGAAACACCACCCAGTATAAGTGGAGAGGGCGCTCCCTTGGACTTACATTACCCTTCTCTTTTCCTGAAGGTAGAGCACCACCACCGGGGAATTGTGCAAGGACCACATTCTTATGGGCCTTAGGCAATTTGATCACCATTAGCATGGCAATTTTGGAGGAGGATGGAGAGCATCTGGGTGGGTTGCATGGAAAGCCTCAATGAGCTCTGGGCAGATGGCACAGTCCCGCATGCCAACCCAGCTATTCTCATAGGCCACATAGCCTTTCCATGCAACTAAATATTGAAGCAAATGGTGCAAATGTCAGGAGGCCAGGATGCCCTCAACTTCAGCCTCCTCCGCGCCCTCAATAATAATGGACTCTGGGACTGATGGAATCACCCCTTTTAACGGGGACAGCTGAGAGACATGAAAGACCAGAGTTTGCTTCCAGTGGGGTGGGAATTTCAAATGTAAGGCGCCATTTCCCAAGTCTTCTTCCACCAAATTGGGGGCTTGAGCATTTACTTGCAAACTTATGCCAGGGCACCTGAATCCACAAATGGCATGTTAATTTCTCGGCGTCTGAGTCCACTTTCGCCTAGTTGGATTTGCACAGGGTATTAGCCACTGAGCAACCAAATCAAATGATATGAGGATTGCCGATTCTTATAATAAAACTTGATAAAATATATACAGACCTATCGCCCCTTATTTCTACCTTTACTTTTGAATATAACTTGCAGACTTTTCTGAGCTCCTCTTTTCCTCATAAAAGACTACCCCATTTAATCTTCCATCAGACTCTTTATACCTCAGTTCCCCAGCTGGATGCATCCTCAGCTTGGTAATCTTCTATTCTTCTTCCTTTTTGAATTACTCTCATTTGTATCAAATTTCAGCATAAATCCTCTCAATTCGCCAAATGCCTCATTTTGCTCAAATATATAATTTGTGTATCCCTTTTTTGTAAATCTTGAGACTCGTCTCAATCCCCTCTGATCCGCCAATATGGGTAGTATATTGTCCAGTCATATCAACTTCCTGACATGGCATATGTTGAGCATGACATGTGAACCCACTTTTATCTCATGCGCTGGGAGCCACTTTTGATCTGCAAACTGATTAGTAAATCAATTATGGCCTTATTTAAATGCTCCTGAACCAAGGACTGTGTGGCCCAATTGTGCTGAGAATGGTCAGCTGCAGCCAGTACCTCTGGGAAAAGGCATGGGCCAAGCAAAAAGGAAGGATTTTACCCCAAGGTTGCTTTGTATGGGGAAAAGCCAGTGGGTGCATGCGTTCCATTATTATATGCAAACTGAGCGAGGGAAAGGTTATCATCTCAGGTATCCTGAGCATCAGTAGCATAGCACCGCAGATTCTGTTCAAAGATCTGATTGACACATTCAGTTTGCCATCTGACTTTGTATGGTACACAGTGGAGCGACAGGGCGTAATTTTCAAGATTGTTAAGAGCACGTTCAAAACTGCGCCATAAATTGGATCCTGCGTTCATTGATGATTTTTTGCAGAAGTCCAAACATTGAGAACACATGACGTACAAACAGGTGGGCAGTTTCTTATTAAATGGTGGAGGAAGAGAATGGGATAAACAAGGAGAATTTCTATTGAAGTGGTCTACGACCATTATGACTGCTGTAAATCCCATGGTACTGAGGTGCTTAAAAATAAAATCCATGGACACCGATGTCCATGAGCCCATTGCCTGCTTCAAAGGATACAAGAGAACATTTCTACCAGACCAGTCTTACTAGGCCCATGTGCAAGTTACACTACTTCAATCCATGCTAGGACATCATTTTCCAAATCCATCCAATTATAGGTACGCTTGACTAAATAAATGCACTTTTTATTCCAGGGTGACTTGCTGTGGGGGGTCATGATGAGCCTAAATTACTTTTTTCAGAGAAGGGGGAGGAACCCAGACACATGGCCAAAATTTGATAAGCCCCTTGTCCAGAGAATAGAGGGAATGCTTGAAGGAAAGGAGGGACAACTGCTCCAAAAGTTCCACCATTCAGCACATGCTGTCTGTGTGGCTAAGACCCACGAAATCAAAAGCGCATCTGGAGCTGGATCTGTTATCAAAACTGTGGGAGAGATGTCGGACATTTTCCCTCACAGCTGAAAAATAAGACTGTTTTGGGTCAAATTTCAGCTGAAAAGGGGAAATGTCGCCATTTACATATTTAAAATACTAAGTTAAATGATTTGAATGATATTAACGATAGTATTGGCCAAAAGGCCCTGGCTGATTCTTGATGGAACCCTGCCATTTGGGGTAACATGATTTCAGATTATTCTTGGGCAATAACCATAGGAATGAGCAGTAAGAATTCTCTGACTACTTGGTGGACCCTGGGGCATCTATTAGGCGGTACTCCCCCAGCCACAACTAGGTCCTTCAAAGCACCTAAGCGGGAACTACCCCCTTTTATAGGCGTGGCAGGGGTCCCCCAAGGCGCAAAAGATTTTGTGAATGGGGATTAACTAAAGTTTATAAAACTGTTATCTCAGGTATGTTTTAGCCAATCATAGATCCCCCGCTATTGTTCAGCCAAAATAAGCGAGTCTTCTGAGCTTCAATAGGATGCTTTATCATATTTCCTAATTTGGATAGTAACAAGCCATACCAAACTTACTAGTAAATTCCCTCTGTCCCTTGTTACTGTTTAAATATGGATCAGTCAGATAACGAGGGGATAATTTTCTTTTCTTTCCTTGAGCTACTAGTGAAAAGCCATAAGACCCAATTGTTTAGTAGTTCATATTTATTAAATTTTATTACAACTATTATAGAATCCACCGGCGTAAGCACCAGTAAGCACAAGTAATCTAGATTCCTACAAAATGGTGCTCACTACAGGGGCTCCATGAGCACCAAAAATAGTTGCTCTTGAAAAGCAACTAGCAAGCGCTCTATTCCGCCTTAAGGAGCTTTAGTAGCGCCTTTACAAACTCCCCATTAAAGAAAAGTTCACCCCTGTTGAAGGGAGCATAGCTTTATTCTTATATGTCTATGAATCTATAATGCAAGACTCATCGGACAAGTAAAAAGTCAAACACATCCTCCCTTGCTTGATTTGTTTAGCACAAGAAATGGTAATTTCATATTTGGATAATCTGCATACCTGGGCAGAGGTGAAAGAGGCTCTCTTAGCTTAATTTGGTTCACAGCAGAGTCTTAACAGGGATAAACAGGCCTTTATGCGCCTAAGTATGTATGAGGGCGAAACTCCTGCTGTTTTTGCTGATCAATTTTACCTCGCTTCACAAAGGTTATTAACGTCTAACATGTTAACACTGGATGATGCTATCGTTGCCATGTTAACTGGGTTAGAATCTTAACCCTCTCTAGCCCAGCATATCATTTCAGGGAAACGCTAGTTCAAAACTAACTGTGACATAAAGGAAGCTCTGTTAGACGTTGCTGATTTTCAGTCCTGTGCAACAATACATGAAGCTGATGTGGAATCTTCCATTCTAATCGTTGAGGAGCTTTCACCTGTAGAACAGTTGGGGGTGAGCTCACCTGTACCTACCCCAGTGAAACCTGCTTCCTCAGTGCGATTTACAACTGATATCACTCCCTCAGATAACTCAGAGCCCTGTAAGGTAGCTAATACCATACTCCGGCACAAGCATACCAAATCCGTTGTGTCTTCCCCTCCAGCTAATCTGGTAAATGCGCGCCCAAAGGCTATCAAATCTTCTGTGCCCATCTTCCCTACCTCAATCGCGGCCTTTCCCATTGTTGAGGTTACCCTTGGGGAAGAATATGAGGCGCGTTATGATAACATTGGTTACTATATATTGGGAGCCCCTTCAGAAGTAGAGGTTCCTGATCATTTGGACACTGGAGGAGTAGTTGAGACCACCATACCTGAGGAAACGTACCTCAGCCAAATTCTAGGGTATCCAAAATTTATTGACACTGCCAGCGATGGTGACCAATTTGTAGCTGGCCTGATTTGACCTCTTCAGTGGGTGCATCCCATGAAATCCATCTTGGTGAATACCCTGAGACTACTAAAAAGTTAATTTCCACCTTCCGGCTCAAGGAGGTCTAGCTTTATCGCCTAACTTTGGAGGCACGCTTACTAAGGTTGAAGTGATTATACAAAAAGTCTGAATAATGGCCATTCTTGACACTGGTTCCCCAGTTAACGTGATTTCCACTAAGCTTATTAGAAGATAAAGCTAGCGCCTGACTTGGAGTACACGCAATAATTTGGAACCACTGGCCCAAATAATAACTGTGCAATCAGGGCATACTCTTCCCTTCCCATTTGCATCAGGAAGCTTATTTTATAAGCCCCTGCTGTGGCTTTGGATAACAGCGCATATGATATGCTCATTGGAACTCAGTTTAGATTGAGTATGATGAAATAATCAACATGAAGCAAGGTTTCCTCTCGTTACTCAACTATGAAGTCCCATTAGTCTTATTGAATAAGGAACCCAGCAAGGATGAATACTCTTGCCTGGTTGAATACTCCTTCGCAGCTATAACTCTTCCTTATTCCACTTCTGAGCGTAAAAGAAAAAAATAACCCAGTTCAGTGGATGCTAGGGAATATATCCCTTTTCTATGATGCAGATGAGGTTTTGATTAAGCCTGGTGAACAAATAGTGGTTGATACAAAAATCACGCTTTAAATTCCACACTACTGTTTTGTTGCACCTTAAAATATTGATGGCGTTAGTCCCTTGGAGCCTCGGGTATTGCCTGGAATTCTTGACCCAGTTTACCAGAGGCCCATTACCCTGCTACTGGGGAACCTCACCTCAAAGGACATAGTTGTAAAAAAACACCAGGAGATTGGCAGGGGCTTGTTAGTCCCTGTGGAGGACATGAACAATTTCACTTCATTGGCTCTATGATGGCTTTGGGCCTGCCAACGGATAACCTGGTATGTACTTTACCCAACGGTTATATCTCATATGAGCTGACACCAGATGATCTGAAAAAAGTTCACACTTTTCTCAACAACTATAGAAATATATTCTCCATATCAGTTAATGACTATGGCCACATGAAGGGCTGGTGCCACTCCATTGATGTGGGTGATGCCCATCCCATTCAGTCAAAAACTTACCACAAATCAAAAGTGGAAGAACAGCAAATGAGGACAGAGCTTCAGCAGTTACTAGACGTGGGGGTGCTAGTTCCTTTCCAAAGCCCCTGGTCTTTTCCTCTTTTGCTAATAAAGAAAAACAGAGGTCATCAGATAGTCATGGACTACCACAAGTTAAATAACCTCACGAGAAAGGATGGCTATCCTCTCCCTAGTATTGATGACGCCCTGGCCTAACTCTCTGGCTCTAACTTCTTTTCCGCCATGGACTTAGCTAGCAGATATTGGCAAATGGACCTTTCTCCTCAGGATCAGGAGAAATGCGCCCTTATTTGTAGTGAAGGTCTCTTCCAACACACACGATTACCTCAAGGGTTGTGCAACACACCTGTATCTTTCCAGCAAGCATGGATCATATTATGCAGGACCTGAAGTTAATCTATGTCGTTGTCTACCTCGATGACATTTCAGTATTCTCAAAAACTTTTAAAGAAAAGCTTGATTACCTGAAGGAGGTGTTTCAAAGTCTACGTAAGTCAAATATCAAGTTAAAGCCCTCAAAGTGTACCAGTTTCCAGAAGAAATTGTATTTCCTTGACCATTCCATTTCTCAAAAAAGAATTCAACCAATCCAAGGTAATGTTGAATAAATCTCAAATTTACCTCTCCCTAAAAATTCAAGGGATATTCAGGTATTTCTAGGGATGATGGGATATTACCATCAGTACATCCCTAAGTTTGCCCAGCTTAGTGAGCCCCTTGTCCGCCTATTGACCAAAACACTCCTTTTCATTGGGGTGTAGAACAGAAGGCCGCTTTTTTGACGCTGAAGCAACTGCTGCAACAACGCCCTATTCTACGGCACCCAGATAATAATAAACCCTTCATCTTATTCACTGATGCCTCGGACTATGCCGTTGGGGCCATCTTAGCCCAATTAGATGAGCATGGTGTAGATCATCTTGTATCCTATTTTAGTAAGATGCTGTCAAAGGTGGAACGCAACTACAGTGTAAATGTGAGAAGGAGTGCCTTGCTGTTCTGTTAGCTGTAAAGCACTACCGCCCTTTCCTATTTGGAACCACCTTCACTGTGGTTACTGACCACGCATCCCTTAAAATTGTTACAGTAAATGAAAGATCCTACTGGCCGGTTAGATCGCTGGCTCTAAAGCTCCAGCCTTATGATATGAATATTGAACACCAAGCTGGGACCTGTCATATGAATGTTAATGGGTTGACTCAGCTGACAGCCCTTCACTTAGATAATAGTGAGGTGGAGAGGGTACACGACCTCTCAATAACCCCCAGCAAATGGGAGGATGAGAATGAGCCCATCCAGAAGATGTTAGCCCGGCACTCCCATAAAAAAAGTGGAGAACAGAAAGCTGTATAAGCAGGTGGGGGCGATATGGCTGCCTTACCTTCAGTCCTCAGAACGCATACCTGATATCCTAGAAACTCACTCTATCCTAGGGCATGGAGGGGCAGAGAAAACTTATGAGTGGATTAAGGATCGGTTTTATTGGTATGGAATGATGAAATCTATTGTTGAAGTCTTGGAAGCATGCCTTACATATAAAAAGCAATCCATTTTTAAGACTAGATACCAGTATCAACCCACTACCCCTTACAACTCTTCCACACCATCAGTTTGGATGTAAAAGGTCCCCTTCCTCAGACTACTAGTGAAACCAAATTTATCCTAGTAGTTATTGACCACTTCACTAAATGGTTGGAAGCCATGGTCTTCCTGCTCAAACGGCCAAGGCCACAGCCTTCTTTTTACATCAAAACATTTTCACTCAACATGGCTATCTTAAGTACTACTCTGTGATAAGAAAAAGAACTTCATCTCCAGAGTAGTCAAAACCTGGCCACATCTGTGGGAGCCCAGCAACTTTTCTTGGCTCCATATAATCCCTCTACAGATGGGACCATGGAAAGAGCCAATAAAACCTTGGTTTCCATTCTACAAAAAATGGCCTCCTCTGATCCTCTTCACTGGGATCCATTCCTACCCAGTGCTCCTATTGCAACTGAATTAGCTACCACCAGACCTTGAAAATGTCCCCTTTTCATGTCTTGTATGGGCGGGAACCAGGAATACCTGACCTCTTAGTTAAAGATGAATTTCCTCTAGAATTGAGGAACTTAAGAAAGTCATGAGAAGATTGGCTCAGCGCATAATCAAACTACAATTTGAAGCTATGACTAATTTAGCAAAAACAGTGACAAAAGAAGGATAGGCTGCCAATGAGCTCCAAACCCCCTACCTATATTCCAAGCCTCTGACATGGTATTTGACTACCATAACTGCATCACACCTAGAAGTGGTAAGTTTGGATCAATTTTGGATGGTCCCTTCACCATCACTTACAAAGGATTAAAAGATTACTCTATCAAATCTTTAGTTATAGATATTACCAATAATTGCGTGCATGGTCATTTATTACAGCCCTATTCTCCTCCCAACATTCTTGAGGGGTTTGTTGTCGGACATTTGCCCTCACAGCTGAAAAAAAGAATGTTTTGGGTCAAATTCAGCCAAAAAGGAAAAATGTCAATCATTTACATGTTTGTAATACTAAGTTAAACGATTTGAATGATACTAAAAATAGTATCGGCCAAAAGACCCTGGCCAATTCTTGGTGGAACCCTGCCATTTGGGGTAACATGATTTCAGATTCTTCTTGAGCAATACCCATGAGATCTAGCAGTAAGAATTCTCTGACTACTTGGTGGACCCTGGGGCATCTATTAGGCGGTACTCCCCCAGCCACAACTAGGTCCTTCAAAGCACCTAAGCGGGAACTACCCCCTTTTATAGGCGTGGCAGGGGTCCCCCAAGGCGCAAAAGATTTTGTGAATGGGGATTAACTAAAGTTTATAAAACTGTTATCTCAGGTATGTTTTAGCCAATCATAGATCCCCCGCTATTGTTCAGCCAAAATAAGCGAGTCTTCTGAGCTTCAATAGGCTGCTTTATCATATTTCCTAATTTGGATGGTAACAAGCTATACCAAACTTACTAGTAAATTCCCTCTGACCCTCAAAACTGTTTAAATATGGTTTGGTTGGATATCAAGGGGATCGTTTTTTTTCTTTCCCCGCGCTACTAATAAAAAGCCATAAAACCCAAGTTTTAGTAGTGCATATTTATTAAATTTTTATTACAATTTTTTTGGGATCCAGCAGCATAAGAACCAGCGAGCACAATTAAGCTGTATTTCTACAAGAGACAAAGAGCAAAGATTTGAGTGAGAGAATAACCATGACAAGATCCGCCTCATCTTAGCCAGTTGGACAATGCGTGGGGTTGCAGCTTAGAAATTGGGGAGGACATTTAATGCTTCTCTCACAAACTCATATTTAAAGTTAAAACTGCACAAATCCCAGTAGGTTCAGGCCTGCCAGTGTGAAAACTTAAGTGGCTTGCAGAAATAGATAAGAGCTTGGTGGTCCATTTGCACAGTCAACTCATGCTGAGCACCCTGCAAGAGATACCGCCAGTGAGTCAAGGCCCACACCACGGCTGCCAGGTCCTTGTCATAGATGGCCCAGGATTGCTCAGTGGATGAGAACTTTATGGGAAAAATAAGTGACTGTATGTTCTAACCCATTGTGCTCTTGGAGAAAGACAGCCCCTACCATGGCTGAAGGCACATTACACGCTATGATATAAGGTTTGGAGAGATTTGCGTGCTTGAAATGGGGGGTGACAAATTACCTCTTTAATAGAATAAAATGCCTGCTGGCACTTGGGCATCCATCTAAAAGGAAAGTTCTTGCCCATGAGCGAATGGAGTGCGGCAGCCAACTGGGATAGTGCATGAGGGATTTTTTTAGGAAATTAATATTGGCAAATGAGCTTTTCAATTGCTTTTGGGTTGTTGGAATTGGCCATTTGCGGATGGCCTCCAGTTTACTGGGCGGAATGGTGTACCCATCTTTTAAGATGAGGTTACCTAATAATGTGATTTCCTCCCAATATAA
Source organism: Massospora cicadina (assembly GCA_022478985.1). NCBI lineage: Eukaryota > Fungi > Entomophthoromycota > Entomophthoromycetes > Entomophthorales > Entomophthoraceae > Massospora > Massospora cicadina. The sequence continues at coordinate 138,200 of JAKSZP010005315.1, read as the reverse complement.
TTCACACTTTGATGGCTTGATGAACAGGCTCGCCTTATGCAAGACAACCACTACTGCATCCTAGTCTTTTGCATGTTGTTCAGGAGAGGGAGAATATACCAGGATATCATCAATAAATGCAACTGCGAAGGTGAACCAGAAATCACCCAGTACACTTTCAATCATCCTTTGGAATATTGTGGGCGCATTATTAAGCCTGAAAGGCATCACTCAAAATTGAAATATACAACTTACTGTCCTGATAGAGTTAAGCCATTACTGACCTTTTGTCACCTGTATTTGATTAAAGGCATTAACTAGATCGAGTTTTGATAACACACATGACTTGGCAATTGCTTGGCCAATCGTCTGTTCCAATGGCAGTGGGAAAGGGTCATGGACTATGAAATTATTAAGGTGGCCATAATCTATGCAGAGATGAAGGTACCCATCTGCATTCTTTGCAAAAACAATGAGAGAGGCAACAGGGAATGTATCTTTGAACAACCAACCCTTCTTAAGCATATCATCCAACCAGGTATTGAGGGCAGGCTCCTACTTTGCTGTATATGGGTACAGTGGGAAGTGTATGTTCACCACCTCCGCTATAATCTGAAACTTCAAAATCAAATTCTGTACGGGGGAAGGCATTCAGCCTTTTTGAAATTGAAAATACTCTGATAGCCCATTAACACAGTGGAGAAATACAGCGGAAGACCTGCAGAGATACAAGGGTTGTAACCAATCCACAGTTTTGAGCCTTGGTAAGGGTATCCAATAATGGGAACTCTCCCTCCACCTAACTGTTGTAAAATGAAAGCGTGTTAGATTCCAAGTGGCTTCTCACTTGCTGCCAACGCCACTAACCCACACCCAAAATCACTGGGAATATAAGGTTAGGCATTTCCAAGAAGCAACCATAAAAACTAAACTGATGAACTGTGAAGGGTACTTGGCGCCATACTTTATTGGATGTTTGGGAAGCTGACGAGGCGACCAACACTGCTGACCTCAGTTCTAAGTCAAGATCAAGCTGCTGGTCCAACTCCATACTCATGAAGTTGCCCGCTGCTCCAGTGTTGACCAAGGCCTCAAAGAACACCTGGTGTGTCTCAATACGAATTTTCATTGGTAATAAAAAGTAGGCGTAATTCTGTTTATTGGTGGATGCAATCCTTTCTGAAGACACTGAAGAAATTGAAAAGACAGGTGAGCCTGAGCACATCAACTTGGGCGCAGAGGCAGCGTTAGGATCTGGAACTAATATGGATACTTATTCAACGTCAGGAACAAAACCTGGGACTAAATCGGCAAATCCAATCATGAAGTTCTCATTTTGAGGGTGGACCAAGGAAAAGTAAAAGTAATAGAACAAGTTGACATGAAGAAATTTTTCCAGAGCCATCCAGGACTGCTTATAAGATTGGCATTTGACCAGACAATCCTCTGAAGACAGGCTACTGACTAAACATTCAGAAGGAAGATGGTAATCACTGCGTCTCCCATCTCAATGAGGAGGGCGGAAATGGCTAGAAACAATGGATGGTCAATCATGTCAAGGTTAGGCAGATAAAATTTATATTGCCCTGCCAGTCAGGATGCAGAAGCACACATAATGCTATCCAGAAATCAGAGGCATTGCCACATGAACAACGCTTAAGTGTGATGGATATAAGTAACAAGTGTGAGCCAACGGGCTGCAAATATAGGGAAAACCCAACAAGAAACCAGGATGTTGCACCCCAGGGCCAATGGCCTGGCTGTTGGGAGTTGTGAGATCAAGGAAACTTCCATAAAGTTCTTATCACAATAGTTCCAAGTGATTACGGTGGGGATCACAATTAAAAATATGACTGAGACGGCCCATTTAATATGTGGGCAACAGGGACACATTGTAAATGTCACAGGGGTTTGGCAAGGAAAGATTTGAACTTAATTAGATATATTTGAGCATGACAAAGTTTTTATTGAAATAATAATAAGAGAATTGACTGTCAATTTTCACAGTTTTTTATACCTGCTTAAATAGATGATTGATTTTGGGAATAGCTTGGGAAAATGTGGGTTGAATCCCTCAAGGTTTTATCTAACCTGGCAAACTTCAAGTGAGGGGATGAGAAAAAAAATTTTGAACCTACTTCAAGATTATTGGTGGCGGGATAAGTTGTTTTTATTTTATCCACAGATGCCAAAATTGTGGATTTCCTGTAGTTCTAATGACTAGTGTGATGATGTCTCACCTGATAGTCAGCAGGAACCTCCCAAGGCCACCTCATGTAAGGGCAGTCCCAAGAGGTCAGGAATAGGATTGGGGCACCCAATCCACCCGTACCTGGTCACACCAGCATTTGTTTGACCACGTGAGAGATATCAGAAAAAGATTTTGATGTTTTCAGGAAGGGTTTTAAACTATCAGCAAGATTTACCAATGGCCAAATGCCCGCTGAAAGCTTTTCTGAAGATTCAACACTAACCACTTTGTTTGCTGAAAGTATGCAACTGTTGGGCTTTGTTGCTGAGGGTTTAGAGCTCTTAGGATTTGATGCCAAAGGCTCATTGCCCTTGACTTCATTTTAACCTTTAATCCCAAGAGAATACTGACTCTCTGGTAGCTCATTACAAATCCCCTAAAAATGTCATATCAATTTTTCAAAAGTTAATACTGGCATGGGTGGTGGGGTCCTCAAAGGGTAAGCTGTTACCCATCGCTCGTCCACCACATGGATGAGGTCACCCTGGGAGATTAGAGGGGCAGATGGCATTCTTAGACCTTTTTATGATTGGAATAGAGATGCCAAACAATCAAGTGGAGGGGGCGCTCCCCTGGACTTACACCATCCTTGCATAACAAACCTATAAAACCTAATGAATCAATTAAAGAGCACTAACCTGATAGCTGAAAAATCTACTTAATAAAACACAATTGCTGACTGACTGACGCACTGACTGACTGAATTCTGAAACCATCATTTCTGATAGGCTCAATAAATTTAATCGATTAGGTGAGAATTGTTGATTTTTATCACATCTGAAACTATCAAGTCTGACAGGTTCAATCTATCTTTGCGAGCGGGTGAGAATTGGCAAATAATATCTAATAATTCACCTAGTTGCTCATCTAAAACTAAACAAAAGTCAGTCTGAGTTTAAGTATATTATTATAGATTAAGTATATTTAGGGTAACCAAATCACCATCTATGAGGGCAGCAGCAAAACTGATATTCTGAGTGCCTCAAGCTTAGTGCTGGCACAGCCTTTAGGCTGTCAGTGCAAGCTCATAAATAAACCTGAGCAACGCTGGATAATTTCACATGATATTAATAAAAATGCTCACCTGAGCTATAGTGTAAGTTCTTCATCTCTTTATTTTATGGTCTTTTATGATGTGTATAAACTACTCTCTCTTGATTCGCTCACTTTTGGTCAAATTGTAGTTTTAAATTTAGTAAAATCAGCTTCAATTGTCATCGCCCTATTCAAGTTTCCTATGTCAATGTATTTGATGCCCGCTGCCCTCACTTGGGGCAGTGGTGCGCCACCTTCTAATGTTTTTAGCCATTGCCAAAATTTGCTCAGGTTGGATCGGCTAGCCCTTCAAATTCTTCAGCATGCTATCTCCCACCTAAGGACCTAGCCTTAACTCTCGCCCAAACCCAGGCCGTGTCATGCTGCTCCCTTGTGCTCCCCCAGAGCAACATGCAATTCAGCCTTCAGGTTTAATATAGCAAGTTGTTCCCCTATTCAGATAAAGCAATTGTTGAATTATCCCAGGCTGTTATGCAGCCTGCAGGCTTCTTAACTTCCTCCCCTTCAAGAATATTTTGATCTTTGCTTCTCAAGTGTAGCTGATGCTTCAGTATCAGCTACCATGCCCCTGGTGTTCCAGGGCACCCCCTCCCAACTACTCATACCCTATTGCCCACTGATACCACTCTTGTGGTTCAGTTTGCAGGCCTCCCTACCCACCTACCACCTGAAATTTTAGTTAAAAAAATTATCACTGGATTATTGGAATATGGTTCCAATCTCATGGTACAATTCGTGGTTCCCAATGGAGCCACTCACCTTGCAGACCCCCACTCCTTCATGACTATTCGTCCAGTATCAAAAGAAATAGCCCTCTCAATCCCCCTTGCACCATTATCCCCTCTGCCCCAGACCACCCTTTTTGGGCTCAAGTGGATAAGGGCGCACCATTTGACCTACCTGTTTAAACTGGAACATTCAAAATGGTGCTGCCCCTCCATATCATGATCCATGGCATCCACCTCAACTCTATGCATGATGACCCCATAGCTGATCCAATAACATTTTTTGAATGGGGCACTATCCTTCCCCCTCCATCCCAAAGTGGTAGCCACAGCAACCACTGAATCAACAAACCAAAAATTAATTCAATAAATTACTTCTCCTGAATCCACCAATCAGAAGCCAGGATGGACTAAAATAAGTTATAAACCATCCTCCCAGCCAAACGCAACATATAACTCATATGAAAATAACCAAAATAAAATTCAACCAAAATTTATGGAATTATTTGGTTGAGGTTGATGAATCAGGTGAGCTTATCCCTGAATCCAAATATGTTGGGTCCTCCCATTTGAAATGTATCTCAATGCTGATTATGTTGCCCAATTCCCAAAGTGCCATTATGCACCTTGTCCTGATGCCACTCCATACAAAAGTGACCACCAACTAGTTGAAGAGGCAGTTGCTTCCCCAAATGTCACCCAATCCATAAAACCATTGCAAAATAAGTTGCAGTACTGGCTGCGGGCCTGCCACCTCCTATCTTACCTAGTACCATGCTTCCAAAACAGAAAAAAGACCATCTCTGATACTATCAGGTGGCAAATTCAGCTGTTCAAAAAGCTGCGGTAGCCACAAAGTTTGGCCCAAAGACCCACATTACCTGCAACAACCTTGCAACCATTGCCACCCTACCCAAAAATATGCCTTGAGGTTGAAAAAGCACTTGCAGACTATATTCCACCATCCTCATTGCACACATTGAGTTACAAGCACTCATTTGTTATCTCAACCCCTATTTCCATGAAACACCCACACATTGATATCTGCTTTGTGCTGCTACATGTCCACAACAGATGAGGAAGAAGATCCTCCCAATCCCCCTTCACCCACCGCCATAGATGGATAGCAGTTTCCACTTCCAACTTGGATGGTGTGTTTTGTTTGAATTTTGCATCAGTTTGAGTGGATTCATCCATCTCATTTCAACTTTACTTTACTTTAATTTTTAGTTTTACCTCGTTTGAGCATTGGTAATGTCTGTCCACTGGTCAGCTTGCCTAGGTTAAATAAAATGATGTGTATAAACTAATAACTGCTATATAAAATTTTAAATTCTAAGCTTATGTGACTCAGAAGATAAAAAATTAGCTTTTAGTATTGAATCAAAGTTTTTTTTATATTTTTGGTTATAAATTAATATTTGCCAATTTACCTACTTGAGAATTTAACACTCAATAGTCATATACATACCAAATTTTGTGGTAAGTTTTTATTTTGGAAAATTTCATATTTATGATGATTTCCAAATTTAAATTTTCCATAATAGACATTTATGACTTAATAAAAATCAGTTGTTAACATAGAAATTAGATAATTTAAAAATAGTTTCTTAGTAGGTATCATTGATTTAGAAAGTTCCTTCTTTCAGAATTTTTAATCCAAGCTTATGTAGTTTAGGACATAAGATGAAAATTAACTTATATAAATAAAATTTTTATAGCTTTTATAATTTTTGTAGTTAAAATTAAGTATAGAATCCCTTACATACTCCATCATCCTTAACTCAAGTTGCATATACATAGCAAGTTATAAATCTAGGTTTGTTGGTTTTGTAGAATAATTTTGCATAGATAATTTTAATTGATATTGTTTTATAATAGAAATTTATCAAAGTAGCATTTGCTGATTTAACAAATATAAAAAAATCCTAGAAATGAATGGTTTCTTAGATGAACTATAAATTTAGAGAGGAGCATCCATGTTAGACTGAAAATGTCTAGATTTTGTGGTATAAGAGAAACCTTGATTAATAATGTCTTTTATATATTATAGTCTAATTTTTGCGATTTTTTGCTGCTATAATTGAATTATAAATCGCTTACATACTTGGTATTCTGCCACCTAAGCTGCAAATACTTACCAAATTTTGTAATTGTAGGATTGTTTGGTTTTTAAAGTAATTTTCTTAAAACTTTCTCAAATTTGAATCATTTTATAATACTTAATTTATTAAAGTAAGTTTTTTAATTTTAAATTTTAAATTTATTGCGGGGAAGGCCGACCATGGGACGGACACTTCCGAATTATTAAAGTAAGTTTTAATCTGATTTAAACATATTAAAAATACTTAAAAATCATAAAATAAATACTTTCTTAGTGGAACTACAAATTTTGAACAAAACCTCCTCACCAAATTCTAAATTCCTAGCTTTTGTGGTTTAAGAGAAACTTTGATTAATAGTGTCTTTAATATAGATTTATATTAAGATCAGTTTAGCTTGATAAACCATACGCTTTGTTTAAATTAAAAGCTGATCATGTTTTTATTACTTTCATCGTCTCTCAATCTAGTGGTATGAATCCAAGAACACCATCAGGAATACCACTAGGTAATTTTGCCCTATGATTAACTTCAAGTATGGGATATTTAAGGGTATAGATAAGCTGGGGTGAGAAATGAGGATAATTTGTCACACTCCAAATGAACTGATTGAAGCATAAGCAGCCGCGAGCAAACCCGTAAACAGTAAGCAGATAATATCCTAAATAGCCACCGGAATGGTTATTTAATAATGCATGTATACGTTTTGGCCTCTTCTTAACTCTAGTTGAAATCCATTGATGTTCGATTGACCAATTGCCATTGCTCCAAGTAGCTTTATAAAAACAGATGATATACTTTGGACACTCCACGAACTGGATTTGTTTGCAACCTTCCAAAAGATAGTAGTTATGAGGGGCTCCTCCAGTAGGTTGGCGTAGCTTCTTCACGCCGTTGTCGTACAGGCGTTTAAATTTAGCCAACTTGTAAGTGGAATTTAAATGGAAGGAAGTAAAATCATCTGCAGAGCTTGCCCAACCCACACCGGGTCCAAGTTTAAGTAGCCGACTCGCACCAACGTATCCTTCAGAATCATGTGATATCAATCTTTCACTGTGCAGGCCCCCAGACAACGCTTTACCCAAGCTCGTGGGCCCATCCAAGAAGTTCGATATGCTTACCGGGAGGTATTTCAAAATGTTCCAGAAAAGCTCCATAACTCAATTGAGCCCGTTATACTAAACATTTATTGTTTATAGGAGTTTGGTAGCACAATTTATTTGCCGTCTCAAAATCAATCAATCTAATATAGGTTTGATATGCGTTAAAAAAAGGGTATAGTTTGTAATCTGATGATGCTTTTATAGTAAAATAGATATTTATAAGATAGAATGGATTAGTTAGCCCGGTATAAAAATCGTCAGTTAACCAATGAAGGCTTAGGTTTGGCTTTGCAAGTGGCTTCAAATAATATTATTCTATAGGATGAGGTCAATATAATAATTCTAGCGAGTTCGTTATAATTATTGGAAGCTTGATTTTAAGTTTTATTCTATATCTTAAAGTTAGGCCAAATGTAGCTATTGAACCTCTGAACTTGAAGAATATGAGTGGAATAGGGACATTTGTTATACTGGGTGAAGAGCAACCACTTCAAGTCCAAAGCTGTTACCCATCTAAATGTCTTTTTCCTATACTCAGTAAGTCTAATTTATAAGGATTCCTCGTACTAATATATCCGATTTAGATGTTTATTCAAATTATAGAAAACTGCTGTCTTCATGATAAATACTTAAGTATTAAGTTATTTATAATTTATAAATAGATTTATGACCTAATTTTGCTGTTTAGATTATGCTTATATAACTTGTTTTGCATTTGCTTATTGGTATCTCTCTAATTGAAATTGTAAACGTTTACAAGTTAGCTATATTATCCACCAAAAGGGAGGATACCCCAGTGGTAGAGTATAGACCCTCTACACTGCCTCCCGAGTTCGATCCCGGTAATGGACTTTGGGTAGGGGACGATTTTGACTGTGTTGGTTTTGCGCGCCAATGCCCCGAACCGAGATAGCAAATAGCAAAGGCGGTCCATGGAGTTCCTGGCCTATCATACGCCGCGCATGGAGGTTTTCCGGGTTTTATCCTCCTTTCCCATTTTCTTCACTTCCCTAATCGGTGCGGTATCGTCCCCAGGTCGGCCCACCTCGAATAAACTGTATTTGCTGATCCACTAATCCGAGCCTCTCGAGTGCAGTGTCTCAAATCACGCCCTCGCATCTATAAATTAAATTGTCTAGGCTATTATTTTGTAAAATGTATGAATGTTACAGCGTGGCAGGTAATAGAAAATAGTTCAGGAGACAAGAATATCCTATTTAGTTAAAACCCAAGTAGGGGATAAACTCATATTATATAATTTATCTATTTCTATATTATAGTATATCTGCAAAACCAGAAAAATTGGTGGTTTATTAAACTTAGGTATTAAGGCAAGTATTATATACTAGAAATAATATAAATTATGAGAGAGAAAGGTTCCCCCAATTTCCCCAAATCTCCCTGCAGCGATATCTCAAACCTATATGATGAAGCGGCTATCATGCATGTTGCTAAACTAGCAGATTTTAACCCATCTGCTAAAATCACCTGCCAGAGTATCTCCAATTTTGCCAGACTCCCCAAAGCCTGTATTCAAGCTGAACTTCACATAGCGGAATTTGTTGAAGTGGTCTACCACACTAACCTTGATGAGGAGATGGAGAACTCATACTACACTGCCATCTACCCACACTACGCTGATGCCCCAATACCCTGGCTCTCCACTTTAGTCCATCTATCCAACCAACATGACATAGTCATAGTGAACTCATCTGCAGATAAACCGCCTGACCCCCCCTCACCCTCAGCCATGGTGGGTTAGCAGTTTCTGCTCCCCACCTGGTTTATTGTTTTTGTTTTTTCTTCCCAGTTATCCTTTAGATTGGGTTATTTTATTTTATTTTGTTTTTGAGTTTTGGTACTGTCTGTCCCCTGATTGGCATACCTCAGATAAATCATTATAATGAGTGAAAGGTTTATAATTCAACCTTCATGACCAAATTTAACTGTTTAGCTCAATACTCTAGATATACAAATGCTAGTAAACTATATGATTAGGGTAGTATTTATATCAGTTAAAATGGGTACTTTATTCTATATTATTTTATTTAGTGCCACAACCAACTCTCTAGCGCATATCAACCCTTATTTCAGCCAGATTGACCAATTGGATAAAACCTTAAATCTTCCAGCACATCAATAAAACTAAGTATTTAATTAAACCATCTTTAATAATAGATTGCTTTTACAGTATAAACTTAAATTTTAATTTTGGTCTGTGTAGTAAAACCAATATATAAAGTCAGATATTTGAGAGGCCTACCTCTAAAAACAATTGATGTTTAGGGTGTGGAACTCTACTAGACTAAATTGTACAGCTACATACCCTAAATATGACACTATATTTAGTGTTAGCCTCTTCAATATTAGAACTTGGTTTTAATTTTAAACTTGACATTTTAGTTTGGTTTAAGATCTCAAACCATGTTGATCCGCAGTTTAGTTTTTGATTCCCAAACTAAACTATTCTGTTTAAGTATGAGATTCTCTACCTCGAAATCAAGTTTGAGATTCTAAACCAGAGTAATCTACTTAATATCTTAATTCAAACCATTGCCATGAAGCTATTGGATTTTGTACATTTCAGTCCCACAGTTTCCCCTTTAATCTATTTTATCCTGAAAATCCCCCACAAGATATTTATTCTTCCATCATCATTTTCAAAGATAAAACTAGTATATATAGCTTTATCTGGCTCTATAATAAATGGATTTTTATCTATCTTGGTTCTTCAAACATTATAATTTATCGTGATTTTATCAGGATTTGGGTATCTGAGAATTAGACCCAATTGCTTGTGAGATCAGGAATATATTATTTTGGTTGAGCATAGAATTCCAGGATAAAGGGTGGTTAGCTGAGCAGGGTAAAACTGCTTCCACCCCTAGTTCAGGTTTTGAGTTTGAAACCTGTACTGGCTGGGAAATATTCTCAGTGTGGTATATTTGTCCCAAGGTCGACCCACCTCAAATAATTTTAGAATTCCAGGATATTTGAGGTGATGCTTGCACTCCTGTCATGATTTATTTGAGGAATGTCCAAGGTTACAACACTGATTACTTCAGTTTTAGAATTTGAACCAGACTACCCCACTCTGTTTAGCTTAAGATTTTATTCCAAACAATTAAAATTTAATTCAACCAGATGAGTAAAAGTGATTTATCCCTTTTAGATATAAATAAGCTATAAGTAACTATCTATAATCATTGAGTACTATTTTTAAAGTAATTAAAAATTTTCTAAACTATTATAAACTAGAAAAATAGTATAATTTAGACTTAAATTTTATTTGGTAATTCTGACCATGAGATAAACACTTCCAATATGGAATAACAATCAATCACTAATATACACTAGAGGTACCCCAGAGAAGTTAATGCTGTCACCTGTTGCCAGCAGGAATGCCAATTAAAGGAAGAGGGGCACCATGAGTAGAGGCTTGTACCATTTGTCAAACATTTTGCCCTCCTGGCTACATGATATGAATGTTGTAGGTCAAATTCAGCTGAGAAAGGGAAATGTCAGACATTACTAGTCTGTAATAATAATAATTTTAATGATATTGAGGAAATCAGCCTAAAGACCTTGGCTGATTCCCAAAGTAGAACCCCACAAATTGGGGTAACACTAGTTCAAATACCTCACGGGCAATAAACCTGAATTTAGCAGTTGGATTACTCCAACTTCATGGCAGACTCTGGGATGGCCATCAAGTGGATCTCCCCAGCCCCTACCAATCCCATTCAAGAACCTACCAGGGGGACCACCCCTTTTATAGGCATGGCTGGGGACCCCCAAGGTGCAAAATCTTTCACAAAGGGGATTGACTCAAATATAAAGAATTACCCCATGATTACATCTTACCCTATTATAGTTCCCCATTCATCATTCAGCCTAAATAAAGCGTGTTGTCTGAGCTTTTAATAGTTGAAGTTAAATTTTTCCTTTTTCAGAAAGTAACAAGCCATTCAGACTTGTATTGAATTTCTGTTGACCATTGATTCAGTTTAAATAAGTGATTGGTCAGATATCAAAAAGGGACGTTTTTCCCCTTTATTCCGCACTAGTTTAATAAAACTTTAAAAAACACTATTTTGTAAGTTTTTGAAGCCTAATGTAATTTTATTAGAATCATGATAATGGCCCCCATTGTTGGATTTTGGGGCAATGAGCATCAAGTGAGCATATGAGGCACCTAAAATCCAACAAGTGGTGCTCACTACAGGGGCACCTGTATACCATCAAAAATGACTTCTATTCCAGAATCAAGGTTAAGTACATGTAAAAATTTATTGGTTCTGGTTATTATCAGTCAATAACCTCTATAAACCTATTACTTGCACACGGTTAGTTCTTATGCAATTTGTCCGCGTTGTATTGTTGTTGATATAATCAGTTAATAATAGTATGATGACTATTATCTGTAGTTGAATGAAATTTTTAGATCTCAGCCCAACGCTTGGCCAGTATCCCCGCTCAAAATACTTGAGATGTCTCAATATAGGGATTCGTTCCTTCATACTGTCTAACCCAATATTCTCTGAGATTCCCTGGTGACAGTTTCTCCAGTTTGACACACAGTCAGCAGCAATCCCCAATTTTTTTCCTCTTCTTCTTTGGATCCCCGCTCAGATCCCTACTCTTTTCCTTAAATAGTCTTTCAATTAGTGCACACAGCAGTCATATCCTTGATAAAGAATAGAACAATTGAAAGCTGATAAAGTTTACTACTTAAACTATAGACTGGATAAAGACTTCTTATTTTTATTATTGGTGAGTTTTAGGGAATTTATAGTGGGGAATTTGGAGCTCAACCCTCAGTTGACACCTCTTCAATGAAATGGCAGCCGTTGCCATTGAATCACCCATCTTTATCTCAGCAGCGATAGTCTTCCCAATTTGGCTAGGATTCCATCATTGGACATCCTTGAGACCTAAAACGAAAAGAGTCAGAAAATGTGTCCCTAAAGTTTTCCTCTTAATACAATTGAACCAACTATATATGGCTAGCAACCTGCTTAGGTAGTGGGACTTGTTACCCATTAAGGCAGTTATTAAACCAACTGATTGATTCACTAGTTGCAGGTGGCGTCACTTGCCTCACAACTTACTACTTACATTTCCAATCAGTTGGTGATGAAACCCAACTGATCCCAATCACTACACCTGATAGTTAATCACTATCAGATGCCCCTATTTCATTGGCAACTCCGCCCAATGAGATCTTACACATTTATCTAGATTGATCCCTGACAGATCCAACCAGGTGAATATCCTAAAATCCCCCAAACATAGTACTCTGAAATCAGGGTCAACCGATTTCCAATTCATCTTGCATTGGGGAATTATCCCCTAGCAATTCCTGGTAATCTAGCAGGCTTGGAATATGGGCAAAAATCCCAAAAGTGCATTTGAGAACCAACTAGCCAGTGCTTTGGCTCGCCTCAAAAAGCTTAAACAGCACTCACTCCAAGGCCCTTATGGGACCTCCCCTATTATTGTTAAATCTCCATTCAGAGACAAGTTCACACCTGGTGAAGGAAGTATCACCTCCTTCCTGTATTTTTATGAATCTGCGATGGAAGGAGCGACTGAGCTTCAAAAAACCAAGTTTATTCTTCCCTTCTTGAGTCGAATGGCTCAAGATACTATGGTCCCTCAAATGATCACACTTACCACCTGGGCGGAGGTTAAACAAGCGCTTATTGATGAGTTTGGTTCCACTCAAAGTTTACAACGGTTAAAACAAGCCTTTTTGTGCCTTAGCCTGTAAGAGGGAGGATCAATCTCCTCATTCGTTGAGTGATTCTATAGCAAAGCTCAACCTCTCCTGCTGGCTAAACTGCTTCTGCTAGATGATGCTATTGCTACTATAGTGGCTAGCTTGCGTCATATCCCTCTTTATCCATTCATATCTCCCTAGTTGAGCATACCTTTTTCAAACTTTACAGGATATCAAAGAGGCATTACTAGCAGTGGCTGACTTCTATGAACCTGAAACTCTGCAAAAAGATCCAAAGCGAGAATCTACACTGACCCCTCTAGCCTCTTCTATGGCTGTATCCCTAGTTAATCCAGCTTCTGAAGCACTGCAGAGACAAATTACTCCTCCCCCATGTGAGGGTAGCCAGGAAAAATTGGCAGTTATGGGGCAGCGCTCTCCTCTAGCTTCAGGTTCAAAAGTTTAGCTGGTGAAGTCAGTTATCACTTTGCATGGTCCCTCTCTTACCAAGTGGTCTACTAAGGTGATTAGCGCATCAAACCCACCTAAGCTGCTGCCTACCTCCCCCTCAGCCTCAAATCAGGCTGCCTCTAGTTCAAAACATGCTGTTATGAGTCAGCCAAGCCAATAACTCCTAAGGCAAATGCTAAAGCCATTACATTTCCAACGTCTCCCTCAAAATTTGTACAGACACATGCTCCCTTCAAAAGTCAAAAGTGTAGGTGAGAGTGACAAAGCCCTCCCCTGTGAGGATATTAAGCCTTTTCTCCGCCTCCTCTTAGTAATTCGTTGAGGTTCATTGACAATCCCTCTGATGACGAGTCTGAGGGGGGTGGTGAAGACGCAGGCTATTATGTTTTGGGAGCCCCCAATGGAAGTGCAGGTAAAGGATAGGTTGATGCCAGAAAAATTTGATATTGCCAAAATACCACTATGAACCTATCTTCAACAGTTGTTGAGATTTTCAGAGGTTGTTGATACCACTAGTGATGCAAACCATCTTATTGGGATAGTGATACGATCCACCCAGCAGGTTCATACCCTCCAATATATCAAAGACAACTACCCTGTAATGGCTCAACGCCTTGCATCCACTCTTTGTTTGAAGGAGGTATAACCCTCCCCATACTTTTGGTAACACCATAACCAAAGTAAAGGTTGTTATCAATAAAGTGCGCATTCTAGCCATCCTTGATATGGGTGCTCCAGTGAATGTGGTCTCTTCAAAGCTCATCAAGAATATTGAGTTGGCGCCTGACCTGGACTATTCCCAAGAGTTTGGAACTGCAGGGCCTAACAATAATCGAGCTATTGGAGCCTACTCTTCTATACCCATACGTATCAAGAAGCTCCTACTGGCTGTCCCCGCTGTAGCATTAACCAACAACGCTTATGACCTACTCATTAGCACGCAATTCACGATTGAGTATGAGGAAATCATTAATATGAAACAGGGATTTCTCTCCCTTCTAAATTATGAGATTCCCCTAGTCTTTACAAACGATGAGCCTAAGAAGAAGGAATATACATGCATAGTTTAGTATCCTTCTTCCGCCCTCACCCTTACTTATACCACTTCAGGAAGAGGTACAAAAAAGCTACCTGACTCTGTGGATGCTTCAGAGGGAATTCCATTGTATGCTTCAGAAGAGGTAGCCATCAAAGTGGGTGAACAAAAGGTGATGGACACCAAAATTACTATGCAAATCCCCCACAACTGTCTTTTGCACTTAACAAGCATTGATGGAATAAGCCCTTTAGAACCTTGGGTGTTACCAGGTATCCTAGACCCTGCCTACCAGTGACCTATCAATCTTATGCTGGGAAATCTCATTAACAAGGACATGGTTGTAAAGAAGCATCAGGAGATTGAAAAAGCCCTGTTGCTTCCCATTGATGACATCGCCAAGTCCACTATATTAAATTTATGCTTGATATGGGATTACTCACAGACCAAATGTTATGCGCTTTTGCCCAACGTTCAGATTTCTGATGAATTAACTCCTGCTGAACTTAATATAGTTCATTACTTACTGGAGTCATATAGTGACATTTTCTCCAAATCTGATACTGACTATTGTTACAAACGGTATCAAGCCGTTCATTGCATTTCAATTTGGGTTCAGATTTTCTAAATTTGAATCGATTTGTTTAAAAAGATTTTTGGTGGTTGTCAGGTTTGGGCGCTGGGTTGTGCCTCGCCTGAATTATTGATTAGGCTCTTGCGAGCCTAATCAATGGTTTAGGTGAGGCCCTGGAAGGGCGACCTTTAAGGTCAAACCCGTGAAATTCCAAACTTTGTTTGGAATTCTCTCTTTCTCTATGGTGGCCTCGTGGCCGCCCTTATCTTATCTTACCTGATGATCCGCGCACAACAAGTTTTTGTTGTGTCAACAAAAACTTGGGTTTTTTAGCTTTATCTCCCTCAAATATCCTGTCTTTTCCTTGGTGTGTTCATGGCATCAGAATATCAGGATCCTGTTCATCAGCGACTTTTTATATGATAATAAATAAAATAAGGTTAAAGATGGGGTTTGCAACCTCGCTTACCTATTTAATCTTTTTCTCGCTCTGAATTTCCCTAATTTTGAGGTTTACTACCTTGATAGTCCAGCTCACGCTGGACGTTTGGCGTGAATTGCATCAAACCTAAGATAAGATGGCGATCAGAAACTGGGATGTTTCTGACCGTTACAATTATGGGCATATGAAGGTTTGGTGCCAAATCATTGATGTTGGTGATGCCAAGCCTATTCAATCCAAGCCCTATCAAAAATCAAAAGTTGAGGAGCTCCAGATGAGGACGGAGCTTAAACAATTACTGGACATGGGCCTGCTGGTGCCTTCTCAAAGTCCCTGGTTATCTCCACTATTACTCATAAGAAAGAAGAATGGTGGACATCAAGTAGTTATGGTTTACTGCAAGCTGAATAAACTCACCAAGAAGGACAGCTACCCAATCTATAGAATTGATGACGCACTGGCCCAAGTTTCTGGATCCAAGTTCTTTTCTTCCATGAACTTGGCTAGCGGATACTGGCATTGGATCTCTCTCCACAAGATCAAGAAAAGTGTGCACTTATCTGCAGTGAGGGTCTCTTCCAACCTACTCAACTACCACAAGGGTTGTGTAATGCGCCCACATCTTTCCAGCGAGCCATGTACCACATCTTTCAGGATCTGAAGCTTAGTTGCGTAACTTTATATCTTGATGATATCACTGTCTTCTCCTGAACCTTCAATGAGCATCTTTATCATATAAAAGAAGTTTTAAACATTTGCGGGCCTCTCACATCAAGCTGAAGCCCTTTAAATGTACATTCTTCCAAAAAAGTTGGACTTCCTGTGCCACTCCATCTCCTCAAAAGAAATCCAGCCACTCAAAGATAAGGTCAAGGCGATATCCAAGATGACTGCTCCCAAAACCCTCCATGATATTCAGGTGTTTTGGTCATGATGGGGTACTACCATCAATTTATCCCCAAATTCGCTCAGCCCCAGTGAGCCCCTTGTATGACTTTTAACTAAAAACACCCCTTTCCATTGTGGAGCAGAACAACAAGCTGCTTTTGAAATGTTAAAAAAGATGCTGCAGTAACAGCCTATCCTGCAACACCATGATTATATTAAACCCTTTATGATGTTTACTGTTGCTTCTGACTACGCAGTTGGCTTTATCTCGGCTCAACTGGATGAGAATGGGGTTGATCATCCCATTCCATATTTTAGCAAGATGTTTTATAAGGCCGATCGCAACTTTAGCATCACTGAGAAGGAATGCCTGGCCGTTTTGCTTGCTAAAACATTACCGTTCTTTTTATATTGGACCTCTCTTAAAGTGGTCACTGATCATGCCTCTTTAAAGTGGTTACCAAATATGAAGGATCCCACCGGGTGGCTGGCACGCTGGGCTTTGAAGCTCCAGCCTATGATATGACCATTGTGCACCAATCTGGGATGAGTACATGAATGTCGCTGGGTTGACTTGGCTTCCCATCCTTCAATTAAATAAATAGTAAAGCAGAGCGGCTACATGATCTCTTAATGACCCCTGATGCTTGGGAAGATGAGGACGAACCCATCCAGAAGATGCTAGCTCGCCATTCCCATAAAACGAAGGTGGATAATGGGAATCTATACAATAAGTTAGAGGTGAACTGGTTACCCTACCTCTGACCTTTAGAATGAGTACCTGTCATTATGGAGTCTCATGCTCTCCTAGGGCATAGCGGAGTTCAGAAAACCTATGAGTGGGTAAAAGAACGCTACTATTAGGAGGGAATCATGGAGACCATCATCATTTTCTTGGATGCCTGTCTGACATGCAAAAATCAATCCAGCTTTAAAACCAAATACAATATCAACCTAACACCCCTCAACAGCTTTTCCACATAATAAGTCTCAATGTGGTTGGCCCTCTATCCCAAACTTTGGGTGGGAATTAATATATCTTGGTAGGGATTGATCACTTTACCAAATGAGTTAAGGCAGTGGACATCCCAGCTCAGACTGTAAAAGCCACGGCTGCTTTCCTCCATCAATATGGCTTTGATTGAAATGGTTGCCCTCAAGTTTTGCTCAGTGATAATGGTAAAAACTTTACCTTCTGAGTGGTGAAGATTCTCGTGGCTTCCACGGACACACAACAGCTCTTTTCTGCCCCCTACAACCCTTCAAACAATTTTACTGTGGAAAGGGCCAATGGGACCCTGGTTTCTATATTATGGAAAATGGCCACTTATGACCCCCTTCACTAGGATCTGTACTTACCAAGTGCCCTCATGGCCTACCATGTCAGTTACCATCGGATCCTTAAAAATGTCTCCTTTATGTGTGTTGTATGGACAGGAACCTGGGGTGCCAGCATTATTAAAAAAGACATTTTCACTGATAGGATTGACCCTGAGCAAGCCATGAAGAAGCTGGCTCAGCACATAATCCATTTACAATACAAGGTGATGATCAACTTGGTAAAAATGATCACAAAGAGGTCAAGCCGCAAATGAACATCAGGGCCCTCTTCCTTCCTTCCAAGTATCGGACTTGGTGCTCTATTATCACAATTGTATGACCCCTAGAAGGGAGAAACTAGAGTCTATTTGGGAAGGCCCTTTTGTAGTCACTTACAAGCGAGAGGGGGCGCTCCATCAAATATCTTGCTACCAGAGATACAATTAATCGAGTTCATGGTTGATTCCTATAGCCCTATTCTCCACCTAACAAATTTTGAGGGGGTGATGTCAGACAATTGCCCTCTCAGCTACATGATAAGAATGTTGTGGGTCAAATTTGGCTGAAAAAGGGAAATGTCAGACATTTACTAGTCCATAATAATAACAAGTTTATTAATATTGAGGAAATTAGCCTAAAGACCTTGGCTGTCCCAAAGTGGAACCCCACAAATTGGGGTAACACTAGGTCATTTACCTCGCAGGCAAAAAACCATGGATTTTAGCAGTTGGATTACTCTGACTTCATGGCAAAACTCTGGGATGGCCATTGAATGGATCTCCACCAGCCCCTACCAATCCCATTCAAGAACCTACCAGGGGACCACCCCCTTTTATAAGCGTGGCTGGGGTCCCCCAAGGTGCAAAATCTTTCACAAAAGGGGATTGACTCAAATATAAAGAATTACCCCATGATTACGTCTTACCCTATTATAATTCCCCATTCATCATTCAGCCTAAATAAAGCGTGTTGTCTGAGCTTTTAATAGTTGAAGTTAAATATTTCCTTTTTGGAATGTAACAAGCCATTCCAACTTGCATTGAATTCCTGTCGACCCTCAGATAAGTTTAAATACTGATTGGTTGGGTATTGAAAAGGGATGTTTTTCCCTTATTCTGTGCTAGTTTAATAAAATTTTATAAATCAAATTTCCTAAGTTTCTGAAGTTAAAAGTAATTTTATTAAAATCGTGGTAACAGCTATCATTGTTGGATTTTGGGAAAATAACACCAAGTGAGCAAAATAGGCACCCAAAATCCAATACCCTATTGAGCAGATATGAAGGAAAGGGTCTAAAGTGATGAACCATACCAGTAACCAGAATGAGACCAACTGTCATTGACGGGATGGTAGATAACCAAACATCCATACTTAAAAAGTGGTCCATATGGGGAGACTGGAATCAGCGTACAGTTTCCTGGAGGATGGGAGTATATCCTAAAAATGGCATTTAAGACAACCATGTGGATAGTCCACATAGCGATTACAACCACTAAGGCTTGATGGGAAGTTTGTATAGGGGAATTCAAGGACAGAACAAAGATGTTCTTAGAGAGACTGAAGATTTGTGTTTTCTCCTATTAAAAGAGATGCTGAACCTCGCTCCAGATTGCTTTTGATAGTTGGAACTCTTCCGGGAGGTGGACCAAAGTCACATATTGGTTGCACACAACACATGGGGAGTGTGATGCATTAAATCGCTCTACATTATGGTATACCCATTTCAAGAAGCGCCACACATGGGAACGAACTTGTGGCTGCAAAAGAGGGTGATGTGTGTGTACTTCCAGATGGCTTTCTGGGTTTCTAGGGAGTATGGGATGCCCACATGACCAGATATTACACTATGGCCATGGTAGGGGCCTCCTGGGTATTAAATTGTTCAGAAGGTCTTGGCTTTGTACTTCCTGTTTGAGATGGGGAGTAGGGAGACCCATATAAGCAATGTGACCAATGATGCTAATTCTCCACTCAGCGCTCCGCATGGAGAGGAGAACTCGTTTGAAGAGGGGCGACATCCCATGCAGACCTGCAGCAGAGGAATGCAAGGCAAGATAATTTAACAGAAAATGGTGGTAGGTAGGATTACTGAGGCCCAGGGTGCGGGAAAAGTTGGAATGGGCTGCGCATGACCATTGTTGGGCTTGGAGTATGAGGTGGTGAATTCAGCGATCCAGGTGCCAAGTATTTTGGTGGCATGAGCCTCGAAGTTGAGCAGGGCTGTAAAATTTGAGGACCAATTGCTTGATAATTATATTCTTGCACGCTTAATTGGGCTTAAGTTTTACCAATAAAACCTCAATTTGCAAGTGGCTTAAGGTATTTTGACCTTTTGGAAACTCACTAGGCATCCTCAAATAGTTACACTCTTCTGGCCAATTTTGGGCTGGATTTTACCGCTGTAATCAGGAACTTCAACTGAGGCAGGCAAAGTTGAAAGCCGTGGATCTCAATATCCCAGCTTGCTGACACTCTCCAAAAGCAACTTGGGATAAAATCCATATGACAATATAGTAAATATAGATCTTTATAAGACTAGATTATTTGATAATAATTAATTAGGCCAGGCGCCGGTATTTAAGCCTCTAGGGCATCTCCTGGCCACAAAAATCACGCAATCTCACAGTTTATTTTCCATCTCAGCTCAGCCCTTGAACTGATACAACTTAGACCTATTGCTAGGTTTATTGGTTGCAAAATACTCTCATATTTAAGAGGATTTCAGGTACAAAAATTGCAACAATGAGCGTGCAAAATGGTCCTAGGATCATCTCAAAATGAGTTTCATCATACTACTGACAAAATACAAAGTTTTGGAGACTTTGTGGTCGATTTAAATAAATAATGTACCCTTAATTAGGCCATTAGCCGGCCTCTCTTGATAGCACTAGGTACTCCAATTTGGGTGGTCCATGTGCAAGTGCTATCATGCCAGTTACACATATTGACATACAAAATTATTTGGGACCAGCTCAAAATATGTTTTTGTCATACAGTGATGAAAACGACTCTTTAATTGGGATGTCAACTAGCCCTCTCAATAGCACTAGGTTTTATTCAGGCAGTCCATGTGCAAGTGCTATCATGTTGATTATGCATACCACATACAAAAATCGCCCTAAAGTGGAAAATTGATTACTTTTTTGGTCATCTGATTGTCCATGGAACTTTTAAACGTTAACTTCGGGTCAGTACTGAACAATTTTGTATACTGATTTCTTAATATAGTCCCAATTAATCAGAACTAGTTGCTAAGGTTTGGGGAAGTGATAATTGGCCCAACTGAGAAAATGTATTTGGCCTGAGCTACCAATAGAATATTTAGATTGAATTGACATTGAGTTGATCAGCCTGACTGAGTAGTTGCAGAGAAGATTGGCCTAAACGTGCGGGGGTATTCAACCTGAGCTTTTAATATAATGAAATCCATGTTACAACATCAATGAATTCCCCCTCAGGTTGGGACCATCTAGTACTAAAAAGAAATCCTTTTACAATAATCAACCCAAGCCATGTTATTGCAATAGGTTTTAATTAGATTATTATCTAAAGCATTAGGAGGGAAAATAGACCCTGATCTGTAGTTTGTTAAAGGATTTATTTTTGAGTCAACCACAGAATCTGATGCATCCCCCCACTTGACTCAAGCATAAGCCCTATGATTCACAAGTAAAATTTAATGATCATCATCATTGTTAATTTCAGCCTGACTGGCTGACAAATCTGGAGTTTAATCATCTTATTGTTAATTTTGGCTCAAACTACTGACAATTCTGGTGTTGGATCCTCTCCCCACCCCAAGTGTGAACTAAAGTAGTAATTAGATATTATGTATTTTTAATTTTTAGTTTCTATACTTTTTTATTAATATTATTTTTATATTTTTACTTTACTTTATTTTGTATGCAATGTTAATATTCTACATGTTTTTTTCCTTTTTTATTTTTTCTCATTTCCCTTTTTCTTATTTTTTTGATTGGCTATCTTATTGAGTCTTCTTAAGATGGACTTAAGCTTGTTAGGGTTGTCAAATTTTCGGGAACAGCTTCTTCTTGAATGTTTTGGTGTATCATCATTCATAATTGGCCCTCTTTTCCGTTGGAAAGTATCTGGAGTTGGGATTTTTGTATCTGCATGAGCTCCCACCACTGTAATAAGATCCATGGAGTAGGAAGTCCCCACTTCAGAGCTTTGGTGTCTGGTAATAAAATAGTCCAAGATTTCCTTGTTGATAGTTTCCATCTCATTGTCACTTTCTTGTCTGGCCAAATTTGCCAGAAAAAGGTTATTTTGGTCTCTTTCAAAAAGTGTCACTGATTTTGAGTGAGTACAAATTGTCAAATTTTGAGGATTGCTCGCCTGATAATTATATTCCATCACGCTTAATTGGGCTGAAGTTTGGCCAATGGATCCTCAATTTTTCCAATGGTTTATGGTATTTTTCCTGTTTGGAAACTCACTAGGCATCCTCAAAAAACCCTGACTCTTCTGGCTGAACTTGGGCTGGATTTTACCGCTGTAATCAGGAACTTCAACTGAGGCAGGCAAAGTTGAAAGCCATGGATCTTGAAATCCCAGCTTGCTGACACTCTCCAAAAGAAACTTAGGATAAAAGCTAAATGACGATATAATAAAAATAGATTTTTATTAGACTAGATTATTTGATAGTAATTCATTAGGGCAAGTGACGGTATATACAACTCTAGGGCATCTCCTGGCCACAAAAAGCACGCAATCTCATATCATTTTCCACCTCAGTTCAGCCCTAGAACTGATACAACTGAGACCTATTGCTAGGTTTATTGGTTGCAAAATACTCTCATATTTAAGAGGATTTCAGGTACAAAAATTGCAACAATGAGCGTGCAAAATAGTCCTAGGATCATCTCAAAATGAGTTTCATCATACTGCTGATATAATATTGAATTCTGGGAGATTTTGTGGTCCAACTTATAGATAAATGATGTGCCCTTAATTGGGACATCGACAGGCCTCTCTTGATAGCACTAGGTACTCCAATTTGGGTGGTCCATGTGCAAGTGCTATCATGCCAGTTACACATATTGACATACAAAATTTATTTGGGACCAGCTCAAAATATGTCTTTGTCATACAGTGATGAAAACGACTCTTTAATTGGGATGTCAACTAGCCCTCTCAGTAGCACTAGGTACTCCCATTCAGGAAGTCCATGTGCAAGTGCTATCATGTTGATTATGCATACCACATACAAAAATCGCCCTAAAGTGGAAAATTGATTACTTTTTTGGTCATCTGATTGTCCATGGAACTTTAAAACGTTAACTTCAGGTCAGTCCTGAACAATTTTGTATACTGATTTCTTAATATAGTCTTAATTAATCAGGACTAGTTGCCAAGGTTTGGGGCAGTGATAATTGGCCCAACTGTGCAAATGTATTTAGCCTGAGTTACCAATAGAATATTTAGATTGAATTGAAATTGGGTTGATCAGCCCGACTTAGTAGTTACAGAGAAGATTGGCCTAAATGTGCGAGGGTATTCAGCCTGATCTTTTAATATAATGAAATCCATGTTACAATAATCAGCCCAAGACATGTTATTGCAATAGGTTTTAATTAGAGTATTAGATTAATCATTAAGAGGAAAAATTGGCCCAATCTGTAGTTTGTCAAAGGGTTATTTTCAAGTCAACCACAGAATCTGACAAGGCCATACCACCACTATGGTGAGGGCCAAACATGACATCTAGGCCATGGTGGTGGGCGGCCTAACCAAAGCCACCCTTGTAGTATGGTGTATAATGAGGTGAAGAAAGATGGGAATAGGCGATAGCATGGGCCACAAACCAGACTTTAGACAGAGCATAGAGTTGGCAAGCACAACCCTGCCTGGGAGGGTAGTCTGGTGGGCTCTTAGGGTAACGATTCGTTATGTGACATTGTCCATATATGGTGCTCCATAACTGATGAGGCGTACCCTCCCGCCTTCAGCCTCACACCCAAATAGCTTACCAGACCAAGTGGGTCTTGGCATGAAAGGGAGCACAAGCGGGGTGGTATGGGGCGGGTGGGGCAAGCAAACCCATGAGCTAGCTTCTGAAGCAGGTAGGAAATGGGGTGCTGGTGACCAGCAGGTTTAGAACCAACTGAGGAGAATAACTTTTGTTTTGGAGGCGTTAAGTGCAACGTTACTTACCCAGGAGTAATCCTGGATAGTAGCCTCAAGCGTGCATGCATCTTGGTTGTTAGACACCCTAAGCACACAATCATCAGCAAATACCAGCATCTTAATTGGTGCTTGGCCTTGCACAGGGACACCAGTAAGACTGACATGCACATTGTGTAAAAGTGGGTCGAGGCTAAAGTTGTACAATAGTGGGATTAAAAGATCCCCTTGGCGGAGGCCCCTTTGAGGGTGAACCACATTAGTGAGGAAGCCAGGGCCACGCACGGCCATTGTAGCAGATTCCATAAGCAACATAACCCAATTAATGAATCGATGGTGAAAGTGGAACTTGTAGAGACAGGCTTTGAGGTAATCCCAGCTGACCCTATCATATGCCTTCTGCTGGTCTAAGAAAACAATTTTTCCAGTAGCCGTGGATTGGCAGACGTTGGCTACAGTGTGTATGTTGTCCCATATAGACCGCTTGGGAATGAAACTGAATTGCTCAGAGGAGATTATATCAGATGTAACTTTCCCTAGGCGGTTAGTCATAATTTTAGTAAATAATTTACTATTAGTGTTAATAAGTGAATTGGGGCGCCAATTGTCCAAGTCCAGCTTATCCCCTTTCTTATATAGCGTTATAGTGTCTGCCTCCTGGCCCCAGGAATGAGGCACGTCTCCAACAAACACTGGTTAATAGAGTAAGCAACAAAAAGGAATAATATAAAATTTTTGTTATAAACTATAAGGAATTTCATCAGGACTTGGGCATTTCCTGTGCAGTGCACCGCAAATGGTTACCAGAGTTCTTCCCAAGATATTAAATTCATCAACACTAGGTAATGGGAAACAGTGCAGATATGTGAGATTTCAAGAAATTCTTCAACTTTAGCTGGTTTAACTAGATTGAATTGATACAATTTGGAGCAATAGTTTTGAACTTTGATTGCCACTTTGGCTGGATTTTCTGTGAAGGAGTGGTCCATCCGCCTCACCTGTGTGCAAGCCAAGCTCTTTTGCGGCGCAAAGAATTTTTGAAAAAATAGGCGGAGAATGTGTCACCCGCCGTTATATTTTTGCTATGTATTGTACACAAATGCGATGTTTGTGTTGCCTTACAAGTGCGTTGAGGTGAGCGGACACCTCTGCCAAATTGCAACCCCAAGATGGGCTGTAGACTGAAGCAGGGACATTTGACTCCAGGTGCTCCACTTTTTCAATCTTGCGCATAATGACTGCCAAGGCGGCCCAAGAGTGACGCAATGAGAGGTGGCGTTCCTGGTGGATGGTGTTCACTTTGAAGGTTGACCAGGTAGTAAGTGGGTCCACGCAGAACAGTGTGGCGAACTCCAGTGCTGAAGTTTTGATGTTCAATCATGAGGAAAACCTAGGTGACATGATCTCAGCTGGATGAAGTTTGCACCACTTTGGTGCCTGTGCTGCTGGGTATGACAAAGAGAAGGAAATCAACACCAACCTGTGGTCAGAGAAATTAATTTTCATCATAAAGTGTGCAATCTGAGATTGAAAGCTCAGTGGGGCAAGAATAAGATTAATACAGGACATAGACCTCAGCTGACCATTGTGCATATTGGGATGAGACATGTTGAGGAGCAGTGGTGCATGTTTAGGTAGGTTATCAAACAGCCCCAAAGTGGCTTTGTAATGCGAAGTTCTATGCGCCCCTGTAGGGGGGCAGGCGCAGAAGGCCAGCAGTCAGTGGCCAGATTTGCCCAGCAATTTATGTCGCCCACCACAAATGGGTCAGGAGGAAGTGAGAGGGAAGTAACGGCCAAGAAGAGTTCCTGGCAAACCCACACACAGTTCAGGGAATAAATATTAATAATAGTGTGCACTTCATCATCCCACAAAAAGAACACCACAAGCACACACAGCCATCGAGGTACAAATTTTTAGAGTTATTTAAAATTATGGGTCGCATGTATAAGAATCCCACAGTGCAGTGACCAAAAAGAAAGGAAGGGGAGGAGCATGGTTGCCCATGAGTCCTCAGCACCATGTGAACAGTGGGTTTCCTAATTGGCCAGGATGTCCACAGGTAAATTAGTTTTAAAAAAGTTTCCTAGCCCTGGATGGCGAGGACTTGAGTTCAGCGATGTTCAATGTCCACATTGTGATGGCTCCCCCATCACTCATTAAGTACTATGGGAAGGGCCCCTTGACCGTCATTCAGATCATTTTCAACACATGCCATGGCAGCACGTGTGCAGAAAGCAATAGAGTCAGTTGAGTGATAGCAGTCCTTTAGGACACAATCAACTTTTTTTGTATGGCTCTTGTTTTTTGAGCTTTTTGACTTCTGCCAAATTTTCAGGTTGCTGTGTTCCTGCTGTGAACTATCAAAGGTTGACAAAAATTTGGGAAGGAAATGGGTGGTATAATCAGCTTTAATTGAGGCTTGGTAAGTTTACTTGGGTAAATCCAACTCACCCCTCAGGTCATCAGGTTAAATGCCCAGTCAGATTGGTGCTCTGACGCTAAAACCGCTCCTGCAGTGAATGACTTGATGTCATCCTGGGTCTGGGCAGGTGGGATCATGGATGCAGCCATGGCCGCTTCCTTGGCAACTGCTCTGCAGGCCTTCTTGGCCTTCTTGCACTCCTGTGGGGACAGAGGTTTGACCTGAATGCAACACCCTTGTGCGCCCCACAGGAAGGCGGCGTCAGTGCCAATAGTCATTTCAAAATGGGAGTCTGCACTACCCATTGCATCGGGGAGGATTTCATTTTGCATGATGTCATCCTTGGCAGGGCAGGTGTGGGCCTTGTGGCCAAAAGCGCGACAAAAGGTGGAGATAGGGGGTGCGCTATCCACCATGATGCGGAATGGGTGGGATTCCTGCCCTTCAATAAACAAAACTGCAGTTTAAGGGATTTGGGTATAGTATTCCATGATGACTGCAGTTGGAGTGATCACAGCAATCGCTTTAACTGTGAACAGGTCTGGCATAAACATAAAGCGTCGCATTTTGAAGGAGTCAAGTTCCTCATATGCCTTAAGCCCAACCATGAGGTGGAATACCGCAATATGCGCATAATTGTTGTGGGGAGAAAGTTAAATGTAACAAAAATTTGGTTTGATTTGGTCCAGCGAGTGCACTTTGTTTTGACTACCCATTGACCATCTGGGAGGTCTACCACCACACACCTGTGCAGCTTCACCCACTGAATCTTTAGTTTCAAACCTGAGATACAACCAACTGCAGGTCATGGAGTGTGGTGCTACATATACTGCTTTTGGAAAATGGCTGTGCACATCTCCACAGAACTTTTCCCAAAGCACCATTTGATTAATATCCAGGAAAACTCAAAGCCCATGCTCTACTGACAACAGGGGCTGGGAATGTGGAGTTTTGATGAACTGGTTACATTTCTCTTGCCAGACTAAAGTTTCTGGGGAAATACTAACCGCCAGTTTTTATTTTAATCTAGGCTGCTGGTGTCACTGGAGCGTTTACAAATTTTAGATGGTGTGGAGCCTGATCCTGTGCCCTTAACTTTGCTAGCCCAACTGCTACCTGGCATTGGGTGCACACTAATCTCCTCAAAGAGATTATCAAACTTACCTTTTCTTAAATCAAATTTGTTGCAATTAGTGATTGCAACGAGAGAGAAAAAACAAATAGTATAATTTAGAAAGTATAAAAAATTTCCATAAAGATTATATCAACTTAATTTCAGTTTAGGCTATATAAGTTAGACAGTTTATTACCTCTAATCTTATACTACAAGACTACAAGTATCTAATTTTTTACTTTATATAAAAAACTAAAAATCTGAGTTTATAGTCTGTAGTATAATGATATAATTTATATTTTTATAAAGAACTCTTCACCTTATTAGCCCTTATTAAGCTGAAGAATTAAACTTTTATAAAATTTATCCAATAAACTCATATTTTATACATTATAACTTATAAGATAAACAAAGGGGTGGAAGGCAAGTCAGTAGGGCATATGGCTACCAACTTGAAGGTTGCAGGTTTGATTCCCGCCCTTCACACATTGATCAGGGTGCCAGCCGAAGGAAGCTATTGGTGGTTAGTAGGTATAATAACACGAAAACCTTACCCATGATGTAACCAGAAAAATCCGAGTCCCAATCTGGAGGTGAAAAAAAACTTTCTATGACAGAGTTGACCCTGCTCAGTTTCATGTCAATACTTTCTTTCTCTATTTTGGTAATGTCCATCCCCTGGTCAGCTTGCCTCAAATAAATAAAAACTTATAAGATAAACAATTTTTATAATTTGGGCTTAATGTTTAGTTTAGATTGATTTGAATTATTTGAATCTATAATAATCTAATTGATTTTTTACACTTAATTAAAATTATAATGACTATATCAACTTAGAAGGATAATAGTATAAATCTATTAGTACTATTTATCAGGTATGCTTGCTTGCTGTAAATATCAGGTATACACCTATATAAAAAAGTCTTGTGCATAACTTTATATAAAATAAGCAAGTATACCCATTAGTCAACTTTAAAAATTCTATTCATATTATATTAGGATCCAAATGATATTACTCCTTAGAAAGATTAAAAGTATTTTAGGTGTACTTACATCTCAGATAAACAAATTATGAACAGTATGCTTAGTTAACTTTTCTCTCTTGTTGCAATCACTTTTACAACCCATTCAATTCAAGTCTGAATCTAGTTTGATAAATCTCATAGAGGAGATTAGTCTGCGCCCATGTCAGGGAGCAGCTGGGCAAGTAAGGTAAGAGGAGCAGGTGGGAGGCCCGCGGCCTCAAACGTTCAAAAATGCCCTGGAGAAACTGGCAGAATAGAAAAAAATTTTTAAAAAACTGGTGGTCACTATTTCCTCAGAAATCCTTGCTTGGCAAGCATGATGCAACCAGTACATCAATACACCGCACTCCAGCCACTTTTGTCGGTGGAATACAGAGTCCGCATATTTCTGGACATCCAACAAATGGCTTTATGGGAAAAATTTTGTGGAGATGTGCACACTTTTTTCCTGACTGCGATGTACGTCGCACCTCATTCCATGTCACGCAGTTGGTTGGACCTAGGTTTTGAAAACAAGGAGGCAGCAGATGAGGCTGCTGTGATGCATGTAGTAATTGACCTCCCTGAAGGGCAATGGGTTGTCAAAACAAAATGCACTAGATGGACAAAATCCAACCAAATTTTCCTCACATTTGACTTCTTGCCTACTATGGTAAAACGTGACATTTTGGAGCAACACCTGAAAGATGGTCTCGCCATATATGGCAAAATACAATCTTTTGAAATGCAACGCTTCACGCTGATGCCACACCTGTGCACCGGCAAAGACATTGCAGTTTTGACCCCAACCAAGGAGATTGCAAAGGACCTAACCCAGATCCCACACTCCACTTTTATTAATATCAAAGGGCATACCACCCACCCTTTCCAGGTAACCGTGGACAGCGCGCCCCCATCTGCACCCACTGTGATGCGTTTGGCCATAAGGCACATGCATGCCCCACCAAGGAGGACATCACATCCAAGAGCACCCCTCAGCGGCCATGGCCAGCAGAGAGGCGCACTATGAACCAACTGTAAGCACCAAAGAGGCTTTCCCGTGGGAGCACAAGGCTGCTACCTACTGGTAAAGCCTATTTCCCAAGAGTGGAAGAAGGCCAAGCAGGCCCGCAGAGCTGCAGCCAAGGAAGCAGCCAAAGTCACCACTGCTATCCCACACTCCCAACGCCAGGAGGAATCAAAACCTTCATGGTGGAAGCAAATTGGGAATCCATCAACCAATCAGATTGGGAAGCCCATACCAATTGGGCTACCTGATCTGAGGATCTGATGGGTGACTCAAATTCTCCCGATCTTTGCAACCAAGCTCTGGTCTAAACTGACTTGGCCTTCAACTTACCTGAAAAAAAATTTTCACCCCGCTCAATGGTGCACAAACTCATCCATACCACAAAAAATTCGTCCAACGTTGGGGAAACAAAAAGCAAAGGCAAAAGCCAACGCAAACCTTTCTGAAAAAATTAACAAAAATACCAATAGTGTTGCTGCAAACACCCACGCTGCCATGAAGGCCCATGGGGATCTAGAGGAGGCTAGTGGGCCCAGGTGCCCACCCCCTCGCACCTAAGGTGTGATGGGGGAAACCTTCACTTTAGGGACGTTGAATATTGCCAGACTCAAGGCCTTGCCATCCTGGGCTAGGAAACTGAGTTTTTTACAAAAAAAAATTACCCATGGATATCCTGGCCATCCAGGAGTCCCACTGTCCATGAGGTTCTGAGGAGGCTTGGAAAACAATGTTCCTCCCATCCCTATCCTTTTGGTCAAAGCACTGTGGGGTGCTAATTTGGAAAAATAATTTTTTCAAATTTTTATCATTGGAAACCTTCCTCAATGACAGAATCCTCATTGTCACTTTTTTGTGGGCCAACGTGGTACACGCTATCATCAACATCTATGCCCCAAATGGTGCACAAGAGCATCAGGAATTTTTCTTGTTGGTCAAATCCCTCCTGCTACCCTCAGACCCTTTTGTAGTTGGTGACATGAACTGTTAGCTAAACACACCAACGGACTGGTGGCCTTCCTCACCCCACGCCCCCCAGGGCCACATTGAACTTCGCGTTCTAAAGGCCACCCTTGGGTTAATGGATGCACTGCTATGGCAAGCCCCGCTGCTCAAGAACATGATGTGCCCCCACGTCCACAATGGCCAATTAGGTCCATGTCCCGCATTGACCTTATCCTTACGCCGGGCGAAATTCCAACCCACATATCCCACTTTAAAACAACAAAAATAGAATTCTCCAACCATCAACTGGTCTCTATAAACTACCCCCTACCTGTCACAGCTGCTAAGGCCCCACATTGGTGTAAAATCTGCCCCCCTGAGCTTGCATTGCCAGGATTTTCCACGTGGGTAGAATCAGCAACTTTGGCAAAAGAGTTTGTTGCACCGTTTTGTGCAGACCCCATTTCCACATGGGCAACTTTCAAAGAAGATACCATCCGCCAATCTCGCCACCTCTCCTCCAGATGCTCATGAGCCACATTGGCTATCATTTCGCGCACCCTGGCAGAGTTGGCACACCTGGAGTCCAACATCCCAGCTACAGGATACAGCTCTGCATGGGGCCAGAAGTGGGCAGAGGCAGCCGCCCACCTCAACGCACTTGAAAGGCAACACAAACATTGGGTTTGTGTTCTGTACAGGGCCAAACGCATCACAAAAGGCGACAAGTACACCACATATTTTTTTAGAAAAAATTTGCACCACGCCAGAGTGTGGCCTGCACACAGGTGCAAAGATCGGATGATTCCATTGCGGATACACCAGCTGAAGTGGCAATTGAAACACAAAAGTATTACTCCAAGTTGTACCAATCTGATCCAATTCAGCCAGCTGAAGTGGCGTAATTTCTCGACTGAGCCCACATCTGCACCATTTCCTGATACCCAGAAATAATGAATTTGATTACTCCAAACAAATTATGGACAGCCATTCATGGTGCACCAAACCAAAAATGCCCAGGCCTGGATGGCATTCCATGTGAAATTTTAAAAAAACACTTCAAATATATATCCCCACTACTGTTAGCCTCACTTAACCAGAGCCTTTTGGAAACGCGCCTCCTGCCAGGAGGACAAGAGGCCTTTACCGTCACACTCTTCAAGAAAGGGGACAAACTAAACTTAGCCAACTGGGCCCCATTTCTTTAACTAACATGAATACAAAAATTTTAACAAAAATCATGGCTAACCGTTTAGGGATTGTAGCATCTGCCACCATCTCCCCAGAACAATTTGGTTTCATACCCAGAAGGTCAATTTGGGACAACGTGCACTCTGTGGCCAACGCGTGCCAGTCCACAGCCTCTGGGGCACTTGCATTCTTGGACCAACAGAAGGCCTATGATAGAGTAAACTGGGAATACCTCAGGGCCTGCCTCCATCAATTCCGCTTACCCCCTCGCTTCATCAACTGGGTGATGCTGCTCACAGAATCTGCAACAATGGCAGTATGAGGCCCTGGCTTCCTAATGGAAGTAGTCCGCCCTCAAAGGGGATTGCGACAAGGGGACCCCCTTAGCCCACTCTTATATAACTTCAGCCTTGACCCACTACTTTGAAACGTGAATGCCCAACTCACTGGGGTCCATGTGCCAGGCCAAGCCCCAGTCAAGATGATGGCGTTCGCAGACGACTGTGTGGTGGGGGTGTCTAATATTAAAGATGCACGCGCACTTGAAGCTCTCATCCAGGAGTATTTTCGGGTAAGTAACGCTGCACTGAACGCCTCCAAAACCGAAATCATCCTCCTTGGTCAGTATCAAAACTGCTGGGTCCCTGCAACCAGTGCCCAGCCCGACCCATCTGCTCACAAACGCGCTCGCCCTCCCAGCTCACCTCACACCGCCCCACTGGTGCTCCCCTTTGTGCCACACCCTATCATAGGGACAGTCCGCCATCTGGGCGTGTGGGTGGAGGCAGGCAGATACGCATCAGCAGTAATGGAGAGTCGTATTCTAGAAAATGTGATGAATCGCATCGCCTCCCTCAGAGCCCACCCTACTTCCCTTACTGGCAGGGTCGTTTTGGCCAACTCAATGCTCCTCTCCAAAGTCTGGTTTGGAGCCCACGCCATCCTCTTCTCCCCAATCTTCTTAAAATCCTTGCATGCCCTGCTGCAAGGATGGCTATGGTCAGGCCGCC
Source organism: Massospora cicadina (assembly GCA_022478985.1). Classification (NCBI taxonomy): domain Eukaryota; kingdom Fungi; phylum Entomophthoromycota; class Entomophthoromycetes; order Entomophthorales; family Entomophthoraceae; genus Massospora; species Massospora cicadina. The sequence continues at coordinate 105,668 of JAKSZP010005315.1, read as the reverse complement.
CTCCACCAGTACGGTTAAAAGTCATGTTTGGTCCTCATCAGCATGGTGGCATGGGCATGCTTGACTTCAGAGCCCATGCGGCCAAGATCTTGGGTACCTGGATTGCGGCCATCACCGCCCCTACACTCCCCTCCCAACACTGGTCCCGTGCAGCCCGCTCCAACTTCTCCCGCTCCTTGGGCCTCAACAATCCATCGAACCCCCACTCCCTGATGAAATACCTGGCTTCACACCCATCGGCCACAGGTCCTCATGGTACTAAAACCCACTACAAATGAATCCTACTCTCCATGCGGAGCACTGAGTGGAGAACTTGTATTAGCGGACATACAACCTGAAGAGGCCGCCCCTATCCTCAGTTCACACAAGAGGTACAGGGGTTACCCATCCATGATGGCGTGATCCCCATACGGCCCCATGTCCTATCCAGGGTGGACTACCTGCACATGATGGACATCCCTTACTCCATTGAGACCCAAAAGACTATCTGGAAATACGCACACCATCCTCTGTTGCAGCCTCAAATCCGCTCCCATGTGTGGCGCTGTCTGAGGCGGGTGTACCATACAGCTGAGCGCTCTAACGCTTTACACTCATCCTGCATCGTGTGTGGCTAGTATGGAACGCTGTTCCACCGCCTGGAGAAGTGTCCTACCTCTAAAGTGATATGGCGCGAAGTTTAACGTTTACTGGGCCAGAATCAAACACATCCCTTCAGTCTGTCAAGAGATATGTTTGCTTTATCAATGGCCTCCCTCCTTCCACCCTCCCCCTCCGTGCTCTGGTGATTGCAATCGCCATGTGAACCATCCACACGATTGTCTTGGATGCCATCGCAGGCTCCATCCCCACCCTCCCAGAAGCTGTCCAGAGATTCCGGTCTCATTTGGTGGACCACTTTCAAGCGTGGATGTTTGGATACCTCCCACTGCGCCACCAACAGCTGGTATCCTCCTGGTTCCCAGTTTAGTTCATCAAATCAGACCCCTTCCTCCACATGTGTTCAATTGTGGCTACGGCCCCTTCACGCGTTCCCTCCCCTTCCCCATAAGTGGCGTTCCCGCTGGCAACAAGAGATAGCATTGCTTCTCTGGGGTACCTTCCCTGTTACTAAGTGTTGTCTTGGTCGAGTCAATTTTGGAAGTATCCATCCCATGGTCAGCCTTCCCCACAATAGATTTAAAACAGTATGCTTAGTTAAATTCAGTATTTCTAAATGGTTAAAATCATGGTATATTTATATAAAGAGTTCAAATTTTTAGGCTTAATAGTAATGCAAACAGAATTGTGAAACCCCTTTTTTACCATGTACATCCGTTTAATGTATATAGTAGGCATATATAAGACTATTTTGTACATTGTTTTTAGATTTTCATTTAAGGTGGGCCAGCCTGAGGATGATACTGCACTGAAGAAGGGAAGTGAAGAAAATGGGAAAGGAGGATAAAACCTGGAAACATCCATATGCAGCATATGATAGGCTAGGAATTCCATGGACCGCCTTTGCTATTTGCTATCTCTGTTTAGGGCATTGGTGCGCAAAAACAACATAGTCATAATTGTCCCCTAACCAAAGTTCATCTACTGGGATCAAACTCAGGGAGGCAGTAGTAGAGGGTCCATATTCTACCACAGGGGTATCTTTCCCTGTTTTTTACATTGTGTATTATAATTAGTATGAAAGTTCACTCATTTTGTAGTTGATATTGCAAAGCAAATTTTAATACTGAGTAAACTCCCTGATTTTAGTGTTCTATTAAACTAGTGATGATATCTTGATAACTTCATATAATTATATTTAAATAATTTTAGTAAAACAATTCAAGTTTTATATAATCGAATAAAAGATTGTTGACTTGACTTTAAATATTTCCAAACTTCTGAAGATCCATAATATGACCTATTTATTTTTGGTATATGCATTATATCTACCAAGCAAGTATACGTTTTTATTTCTATTCCTGAGTATCCTTTATATTTTAAAAATGTACTATTTAACTACTCTTCCTTCAAACTCTATAAAAGTCACTTTTGCCATTTTTCATAAAATTACAGTGTTATATATCCAGCTCTTTTAGCTATAGTAAATTTCAAAAATTCTAATTATCAATAAATTCATAAAGTTTAGATGAATAAGTTAAAGCTAGCGGTTATAGTCCCTTGATACTCTTTTAAGATTATGGTTCTTCTTTAATTAACGATCATAGGCTTATAAAATACAGGATAAGATTTAAGAAGTATTTTCTTGATAGTAAAAGGTAGTATTTGGTAAAATACTTTAAGCTTAGATAATAAACTTTTCCACTTTTTTAATCATATCTTTATAGAACTCAGATTACAGTTTACTTCTGTGTTTTAATTTTTTGTTTTAGTTTTATAAATGATATATAAATTAGTTTAGCTCAAATTGTAAATAAACTACTAGAAATTTTGTAATAATATAAGCTAAATACTGATAAGTTTGGTTTAAAATCCAAGTAAAATCTTGTTTGGTTTAGTACCCCAAACCAAACCAGTCCAGCATTTTTGAACCAAGATCCCTAATCAAACAATATATTTGGTAAGTGTACTATTGTTGAGTTTTCCTTATAAGTTTGAAGGCTGGGACCTTTGAAGGCTACACAATTATTAGTTGCTAGTAGCACCATCAGAATCTTCTAGTAGACTTTAGGTCTTTGTTGGACAATTACAAGTATGATGTATAGAAAAGAGTGGTTCAGAAGGTAAATGCTGAAAAAGTTGGCCAAGAGACCCTGGTCAATTCCAGGTGGAACCCCTCAAATTGGGGTAACACTTCTGTTATCACTTGGGCAAAAAACACATGTTCAGACAGTTGGATTGCTCCAAATCATCAGCCAAATCCGGGGATCCCTTCTGAGGTCCCTCCCCTTCATACTACACGGCTAATACAACCAACACCATGGATACTGGCCCCTCTTATAGGGTTGGAGGGGCCTAGCCAGGTGAAAATATTATCCCATCAAATGATTGGGTAAACTATATTAAAACCTTACCTCATGGATTAATACTACCTATCAATGATTAACCATTATTTAAATGTGAGGCGAGTCCTGACCAATTTGATAAGTCAAACCTCAAAATTTCCTAGTTAGGATTTTACTAAGCAATCTGAACTTTGAGCCTCTAAATCTTAAATACCCATTCTCAACTTATTAGAGGGTTTTTTACTTATTCCCCGCAGCATTAATAAAACTATAAATAATGCAACTTTTTTGGTTTTAGTGTTTAATTTATTTTTATTAGTGGCTTCAATCCCCATTTGCTGGAGTTTAGGCTTAAATAGAACTAGCAAGCTTAAAAATCCTAAATACAACAAGTGGTGCTCACTATAGGGGACCCTATATACCACCAAAATTCCTGTTTAAAATAATAACTATCCAAGAACCAAGGCTAGCCGCTTTAGAACAACAACTAGCCATTGCTTTGTCTTGCCTCAAAGGGTTGAGCAGCACTTTTCACAAGGCCTTTATTGAGTCTCTTCCACCATTCACAAACTCCCTTTCAAGGACAAGTTTATCCCATGTGAGGGCAGCATTGCAACCTTCCTCTTTATGTACAAATCTGCGATGGAAGGGGCAACTGACCAGCAAAAACTCAAATATATCCTTCCCTGCTTGATTCATATGGTTCAGGAGAAAATGGTTCCCACTATGGCCACACCTTAGCCCCTGGGAGGAGGTGAAGCAAGCGCTTATTGACGAATTTTGCCTCCCTACAGAGTTTACAATGGCAAAAACAGGCCTTAATTTGCCTTAGCTAAAAGAGGGAGAATCAATCCCCTTTTTGTTTAGTGATTCAATAGTAAAGCTCAACCTCTGTTTCTTGCCAAACTGCTACCTCTAGATGATGACATTGCTGCTATCATGGTTGCATTGGCATCTCATCCCCACTTAGCAATGCATATTTCTGCAGTCAAGCGCACCTTCCAAACCGTATAGGATATCAAAGAGGGTCTGCTAGCAATGGCTGATTTTCATAAACTTATGCAAAACGCTATGAGGAGAGAATCTACTTTAACCCCTCCGGCCAATTCGATGTCTATTTCCCTCTAGAACCCTGTTTTCGCAAAGCTGCAGCGACAAGAGGCTCCTCCGCCATGTGAGGATAGCCCAAATATCTTGGCTGTGATGGGGCAGTGCTCCCCTTAATATTCATAAAATCTCAGTTTGGAAAAGCTGTCGTCCCTTTGCCTTGCTCATCATCTTCTTCAAGCCGGTCTTTTCAAGTGGTTTCAAAGCCTGCTCTACAGCCTAAATCCCTCTCTCAGGTGACAATCGCCCCCACTAACAATGTGTTAAATGATCAGGTTGCAAATGCTAAACAACCTGTTTCCCAAAAGCACTCAGCTGTTGATTGACCCAAAGCTGGAGTAATTGAAGCCTTCCCTTCCACAATGCTATCCACTCGGCATCTCCTCCTACCATCTCTAGCTCAAAGACTGTAGCCATGGGGCAGCCAAAACCCCCTGCATCAAAGGTTAAATGTAGAGCCGTATCTAATAAAGCGTCTCTTCAAAAAGTTATTTAAGTAACTGAGAGCCCTTAGGACCTCCCCTGCCACAAGGGAAGCTCTGACCTTACCTCCCAACCAATGGAGTCATTGAATATCATTGAGAATCCCTCTGACGACGAATCTAAAGGGGATTGTGAAGATGTTGGTCACTATGTACTAGGAGCCCCAGGTGAAGTGGAGGTATCTGAATGATTACAACAGAAAGAGTGAATGTGGCTAGGATAACCTGTAATCCATACATTTACCAGGTGCTAAGAGTCTGGAGGTTATTGATACATCTAGCGACGCTGACCAGATCATTGCCATGATGATCCGATCTACTCAGAGTGTGTATACACAGAAGTCTATCTGGGATATATTCTTTAAAACACTTAAACGCCTTGCTTCTATACTTCAGCTGAAGGAGGTCCTCGCTCTCCACCCAACTTAGGTGGGACTTTAACAAAAGTGTAGGTTGTTGTCAACGGAATATGAGTCATTGCTATCCTTGACACTGGATCCCCCGTGAATGTTTTATCATCAAAGATTATGAAAAAATTAAGTTGGCCCCTGACCTAGACTATACACAGGAGTTTGGCACTAGGGGGCCGAACAACACTCGCGCCATTGGAGCCTACTCTTCTATGCCCATTAATTTTGGGAATCTCCTCTTGTCAGCTCCTGCGGTGGCCATGGCCAACAACACCTATGATCTACTCCTTGGTACCCAGTGCATGCTCGAATATGAAGGGGTTATTAACTTGAAGCAGGGCTATCTCTCCCTGCTTAACTATGAGGTTCCCCTGATTCTGACAAATGATGATTCTAATAAAAAGAGTATGTTTGTACAGTTTTTTTCCCTTTTACTTTTTATCTTTACATTATATCACAGAAGGACGACTCACAAAGAAAAGTTGTCTCAATCAGTGGATTCCCTTGAGGGTATCCCTTTCTATTCCTCTGAAGAAGTAGTACTCAAGGCGAATGAACAACGGGTAGTTGACACTAAGATTACGTTACAAATCCCCCACAATTTATTATTGAACCTAATCAGCATTAACGGAGTTAGTCCTTTGGAGCTAGAGTTTTGCTGGGCATTCTAGATCCTGCCTATCAATTACCTATCAACCTTCTGTTAGGGAATCTTATCAAGAAGGATATGGTTGTAAAAAAGCATCAGGAGATCGGAAGAGGCATGTTGATTCCCTTTGAGGAAATAAAACAAGTTCACTGTATTGGATCTATCACGGATATGGGCATAGACTGACCAGTCCTTATATACCCTACCTTCTGTTCAAATCTCCGATGAACTAACCCCGGATGAGCTGGATAAAGTCCACACACCTCTTGAGGCCTACAGCGACATCTTCTCTAAATATGATACCGATTATGGACATATGAAGGGTTATACTCATACCATTGATGTTGGTCATTTTTGGCCTATTCAATCCAAGCCTTATCAGAAATCTAAGGTTGAGGATCTCCAAATGAGGACGGAGCTGAAACAGTTTCTAAATGCAGGGCTGATGCTGCCTTTTCAAAGCCCTTGGTACTTTCTCTCCTCCTCATAAAAAGGAATATGGAAGTCATTAGGTAGTTATGGATTAACACAAATTAACACCTCACAAAGAAGGATACCATCCTATCCCTCTTATTGACGACGCCCTAGCCCAGCTCTCCATTGTAACTACTTTCCTCCATGGACTTGGCTAGAGGTTATTAGCAAATAGACCTTTATCCCCAAGATCAGGAGAAATGAGCTCTTATATGCAGTTCGGTTCTCTTCCAACCTATAAACTACCACAAGGGTTGTGCAACGCGCCAGCCACTATCCCACGATCAATGGATCATATCTTACAGGATCTAAAACTAAGTTGCATCATCGTCTATCTTGATGATATCTTGATGTTTTCCAAGACCTTTAATGATCATCTTACCCACTTAAAAGGAGTGTTACAACTCCCTCGTGCTTCTAAAATTAGATTGAAGTCTTAAAGTTTATGTTCTTTTAGATAACACTGGGTTTCCTTGGAAACGCCATCTCACAAGAGGGATTCAACCTTTACAAGGTCGCATCTATATCCAAGGTGCCGACGCTCAAAACCCTCCGTGGCATCCAGGTATTCTTAGACATGATGGGGTATTACCATCAATTCATCCCCAAGTTCACCCAGCACAGTGTGATCCTTATCCGTCTCTTGGTTAAGAACACTCCATTTCATTAGGGTGTGGAACAAAAAGCCGCGTTTGAGACCCTGAAGGAGTTTATTGCAACAACGGCTGATCCTCCTCTCCCCTGACTATGGAAATCCCTTTATGCTGTTCATGGATGCCTCTGATTATGCCATTGGAGCTATCTTGGCTCAATTGGATGCCAATGAGGTTGATATCCCTGTGTCCTACTTCATCAAAATGCTCTCAAAAGCTGAAAGCAATTGTAGCATCACTGAGAAGGAGTGTCTTGCTGTCCTGCTTACAATAACACACTACTGCCCCTTATTGTATATGACTTTCTTTAAAGTGGTTACCAACCACGCATCTTAAAGTGGTTGATGAATATGAAGGACCCTATGGGACGGTTGGCTCGCTGGGAGTTATAGCTCCAGCAATACAACATAGAAATTGAGCATTGGGTGGGAACTAGACATATGAACGTTAATGAGTTGACGCGGCTGCAAGCCCTTCATTCAGATAATAGTGAAGTTGAGAGGTTACATGACCTTCTGATGACACCCAATGCATGGGAGGATAAGGATGAACCTGTGCAAAACATGCTAGCTCAGCACTCCCGCAATACCAAAGTAAAAAGTGGAAAGTTGTACAAGAAAATAGGGGTGCACTGGTTGCCCTATCTCCAGCCATCAAAGCGAGTGCCTGTCAATTTGGAGTCCCTTTCTATTTTAGAGCATAGCAGGGTACAGAAGACTTATGAGTGGGTTTGTCACTATTCTGATATGACTGGACGATAATCATAGGACAGCTAGGGCGGATCCGCCAAAAATGATATCAGTTACAATTATTCAAGTGCCTCGAGATGAGGCGATATTAAATAAAATGGAATTTTTATTGGATCGCCTCTATATAAGGTGATAAAGCGATAAGGTGATGTCAACATTTGACAAATACAAAGTAAATTGCCTACAATTAGGGCGATAGAGAATTAGAATAACAAGCTGAATTTGAGGAGAATTGGCGAAATAGAATAGCCTAAGCCATGAGAGCAGTATCACCTGATGCTGCTGTATATAAGCGAGATGGAAGATTGAGAGAGGTAGGTTGTTAATAGTAGAGAAAGAACGGGACAACAAAAGGTTGCTGTATTTGCTAAGATAAATAAAGAATTGATTGGGGCAATTGCTCCTATTTTTAAGTATATTTTCAAGTGTGTCCGAAGGACTGATGATCCCCACATCATCTGTCTGTTTCTTGGTGGGTTCAACCTGAATGAACAACATGACGGATCCTAATGATACTGTCCAATTTTATAACAGGGTTAAAGTGCGCTTTTAATGGAAGGCGTCATGAAGACTATAACTGAGGTCCTGGATGCCTGCCTAACCTGCAAGAAGAAATCCAGCTTCTAGACTTGGTATCAATACCAACCCACTACGCCTCAACAACCCTTCCACACAATAAGCCTAGATGTAGTTGGTCCTCTATACCCCAGACTACTGGGGGAAATTGATATATTTTGGTTGGCATAGACCATTTTTCCAAATGGGTTGAAGCTGTGGCCCTTCCTGCTCAAACTTCCAAGGCCATGGTCACTTTCCTCTATCAGTATGTTTTCACCTGACATGGTTTCCTCTATGTTCTTCTCTGTGATAATGGGAAAACTTTACCTCCAGAGTGGTGATATCCTCATTTCCTCCTTGGTCACACAATAGCATTTTCAGCCTCCTATAATGTCATGAAAATGACAGAAGATGTTTAGACTGGCCTGCCAGTCAAGATGCGTGAGCACCCAAAAAGCAAGCCAGAATGCCAGTGGCATTGCCACTTGTAAGCTGTTATATGGAGCCACAAATTGGGAAATGATGACTCGTTGGTGTAGAATGAGCGTGAGAAGAAACCCAAAAATGAACCAAATGGAAACAACTCCAGACACTGAGGCCTCGCTGCAGGGGATTGTTCACTGAGATGTTTCTACGTGGTTGCTGGTGGGTAACTTCAATACAATTTTGGAAACAAGGGGGCGGATCCTTTCTTGAAAATGGTGGATGTAAGGCCACAAGATCCCAGTATATTGATGGCGGATAGTTGCATTAATGGGGTAAAATTGCCATAAGTTTCTTGCTCGTTGAATCCAGTTGATGATGGTAGGAGTGATGGTAATCATCAAAACTGGTAATTCCCATACAGTGTAATGGATCAATAGGCACCAGGTTAATGCCATTGGGATGTTGGCAAGAAGGATAAAATGGAGTAAAAAATGGGTTTTTTAGTGGGAATTATTGGAAAGGAAAATAAAGAGAATCGACCAACAATTTTCTCAGTGAAATGCAACTTATTGATTAGTGTTTGATTGATGTGGGTACAAGCAGGGGATTGGGTTCCTCAAATTTGATCTAACCCGGCGAATTTTATGGGGAAGGGGGCAGATAATATTAATGGGAGCTGACATTGAAGGATTTGGCAGTAGGCCAAGTCGCTGTCAGTTTTACCTCAAATGCCTGAACTGAGGCTTGAACGCTTTTCTATCAGTTGGCACAACGGCGTCTGACCTGATGAGCAACAGAAATTCTACAGGTCCACCCCACGTAGGGGCAGTCCCAATTGGTTGGAAATGGGTTTGGGATGCTCAACCCGCCTGTGCCCAGTTGCTGGAGCATGTGTTGGTCAAATGAGTTATGTTGGCTGCAACTCCCAATTTACTGGATAGGGGTTCTGAACTGTCTGCAATGGTTTCTGAAGATACCATCTGCACATCAGGGATCATCCCCAATGATTATGAGAGGTGGTTAGCATCAGCGGTCATACTTCTGGCTGAGTCAAAACTGTCAGCAATTTTCCAATAATTTGATACTTGTCCCTTTTTGACTATGTGGTTTCTGATCATTGGACTTTATTCCCATTGGTTTTGGACCCTTCAACTTTGATTCGGTGATCTCAGTGCAGATTTCCTTAATATGGCGGACAAGTCAGCCAAGGTGAGCAAGGGTACTGGGGGAGGGATCAAAAGAGGGAGGGCTGGTACCCAGCGCTCATCTACCACGTTGGCGAGATTGCCCTGGGTGACGAGGGGTACAGTCGCCCTCTTTGGACCCTTTTTGTTCAGAAATGGGAAGATCACCTGATCCACGCACAGGGGATGTTCCCCTGGACTTACATATAACCCCTTAAAATAATGGTACCATGGAGAGAGCAAATAAACCGTGGTTTCTATATTACAAAAAATGGTCACTTCAGACACCTTCACTAAGATCAGTACTTACCAAGTACCCTCATGGCCTACCATATCAGTTAACATGAAGCCCTTAAGATGTCTCCTTTCCATGTGATGTTGGACGGGAACCTGGGGTGCCAGATTTTTTAACCAAAGTCATTTTCATTGATAGAAATGACCCTAGGCAAGCCTTGAAGTTAATTGCCCACCATCATTCAGTTACAATCAGAGGCTATGAATAATTTGGTCAAAACTGTCACAAAAGAGGTTCAAGCCGCTAATGTGCTCCAGCCCCCTCTTCTTTCCTTTAAAGTATCTGACTTGGTGCTTTACTACCACAATCAAATTACCCCTAGAAGGGAGAAACTCAGGTCTATTTGGGAAGGACCTTTTGTAGTTACTTACAAGCGAGGGGAGGAGTACTCCATTAAATCCCTTGCTACAGGAGTTACTATCAACCAAGTTCATAGCCAATTCTTGCGGCCTTTTTCTCCACCAAACACTCTTGAAGGGGTAATGTCAGGCAATTACAGGTCTGATGTATAAAAAAGAGTTGTTTGGAGATTATGTTGAAAAGATCAGCCAAAAGACCCTAGTCAATTCCCAGTGGAACTCCTATAATCATGTAATACTTTTACTAGTACTTCTGGGGCAAATACATAATTTCAGGTAATCAAATTGTGCTGACTATGCGGCGAATTTAAGGGAGTCCATTTGAGGCTCCTCAGGCCACATCTAATTTAGTATAATCTACCCGCGGAGACTGGCCCTTTTTATAGGGTTGAAGGGTGTCCAGCAAGGTGAGAATCTTTTCCCGCCTTCTGATTGGTCTAAATTATATAAATCCCTTCCTCACAGGTTCATCTTCTCAGCTTTCACTTTACCATCTGCCCTCACATTAAAGCAAGATGAATCTTTTTTTTTAGTACTAGATGGTAAGCAAGATGAATCTTGACTGACTCAATAGGTCAGATTCCAGTATTTCTATTTTTGGACATTACTAAGCAACTCAAAATTTAAGCCTCAACGTTTAAATACTAGTATTGATTTATTAAGAAATTCTGCTTCCTGACCCTCTGATAGCTAATAAGAACCTATAAAAACTATCTTTTGTTTTAGTTAAGGTTTTTATATTTTAGAATAAAAAAGTGTTTGATAACCCCCTATTTTTTATCCTTCAGTTGAGAAGCAACTTCTCCTGCAAATAACTGTCATATATTCCCTCCCAGCTTCAAGGAAAGAATGTTTGGGTCAAAATCGGCAAAAAGGGAGAAATGTTGGACATTTACAAGTTTGCGATGATAATAAGAGCAATTAAAATAATACTAATGAATTTATTGGCCAAAGGACCCTGGTCAATTCTCGGTGGAACTCTGCAAATTGTGGTAACACTTTTTCGTGTAGTATATGGGCAAATAGAACGAAGTCAAAGAGTTGAATTTCCCCAACCACGCAGGGTAACCTGGGGAGCTAATTGAAGGTTTCTCCCCAGGTCATTACTAGTTCAAAGCTAACACCTAAGTGGGGACCACTCCCTTTTATAGGCTTGCCGCGGGTTTTAAGATTCAATAAATTTCTCTAATGGGGATTAATGAAATTTAACAAATTGCTACCCCATGGTACACCTTGCCAAAAATAACTCCCCAACTATTGTTCAGCCAAAGTGAAGTGAGTTTTCTGAGTTTCAGTAGGCCAAATTTACATATTTCCTAAATTTGGACCAAACTAAGCTTTTCCAAACTATCATCGAATTCCCATCTCCCTTGATTCAGTTTAAATACTGAACATTCAGGCATCTAGAGGGTTTGTTTTTCTTACCCCATGCCCATACTAATAAAAGCTTATAACAAGTTTTTTTATTTATTAGTGTTTTTATCACTATTTTAAAAATGATTGTGAAATCCAGAAGCAACCAGCACCAGCGAGCAACCCTCAGCTGGATTCTCTCAAAGTGGTGCTCTTTACAGGGGTACCTATACATCATAAAAATCAGTTAAAATGGAGGCTTCCAAAGTGAGTAGCCCTCCAATACTTCCTCTCCAAAAGAATCAAGAATAGTTTCCCTGGAAAAGCAACTTGTAAGCGCTTTATTCTGGTTTAAAGAGCTTGAGCAGCGCCATTAAACCCCCTATAAAATACAAGTTTACCCTGGTGAAGGGAGCATAGCTACGTTTTTGTATGTCTATGAATCTGTAATGTAAGGCTCATTGAACAAAAAATTTAAACACATTCTTGCTTAAGTCAACTAGCACAAGAGATGATAGTTCCTTACATGGACAATCTGCATAGCTGGGCAGAGGTGAAAGAGGCTTTCTTGGCTGAATTTGGTTTCAAGCAGAGTCTTAAAAGGGATAGACAGGCCTACATGCGCCTTAGCATGTTGGGGGTGAACTGACTGCTGCCTTTGCTGAGCAACTTTACCTTACTACGCAAAGGTTGTCAACGGTTAACATGCTAACCCTGGATTATGCTATCGCAGCCATGTTAACTAGGTTAGCTTCTCAACCCTCTCTTGCCAGACATATCATTTTAGTGAAACGTTACTTTAAAACATCCGTGACATAAAAGAGGCTCTATTAGACGTTGCCAATTTCCATTCATGTGCTACAACAAATGAAGCTGAGGTGCAACCTTCAGTTTTAACCATTTAGAGCTTTTGCATGTAGAACAGTTGGGGTGAGCCCACCTGTGCCTATCCCCCCAATGAAACCTGCTACCTTAGTGTGACTTAAAAAAGATATCACTCCCTCCTGTAAATTGGAGACCTATAAGGTAGTTATTACCATACTCTTTCACAAGCTTACTAAAGCTGCTTTGCCTTCCTTTCAAGAAAATCTGGTAATTGCGCGCCCTAAGGGTAACCACTGTAACAATAAAGGGCTTACTGAAAGAATATATGGTCAGAAGGTAGCTAAACAACCTCATGTGGCCATCTCCCCTACCTCAATTGTGACCTTGCCAGTTGTTAAAAATACTTTTGGGATAGAATCTGAGGGGGTTTTGATGACGTTGGTTACTACATATTGGGATCCCCCGCAGAAGTGGAGGTCCCTGATCAATTAAATGCTGAAGGAGTAGATGAGACCACTATACTGAGGAAACGTACCTCAGCCAAATTATAGGGTGTCCAAATTTATTGACACTGCCAGCAATGGTGATCAGTTCATAGCTGGCTTGATTATACCTCTTCAGTGGGTCATACCATGAAATCCATCCTGGATAAATACCTTGAGACTGCTCATAAACTAATCTCTACTTTCTGGATCAAGGAGGTTTTGGACTTGTCTCCTAACTTTGGAGGAACCCTTACCAAGGTGGAAGTAGTCATTCAAAAAGTCTGAGTAATGGCCACCCTGGATACTGGCTCCCTGGTTAACGTAATCTCCTCTAAGCTGATAAAAAAGATAAGCTGGCTCCTGACTTGGAGTACAATTAAGAATTTGGAACCGTGGGCCCAAACAACACCCATGCCATCAGGGCATACTCTTCCCTTCCCATTCGAATTGGAAAGCTCATCTTACCAGCCCCAGTAGTGGCCTTGGACAACAACACCTATAATATGCTCATTGGCACCCAGTTTATGATTGAGTATGAGGGAATAATCAACATGAAGCAAGGTTATCTCTTATTACTCAACTAATAAGTCCCTTTAGTCTTATCCAATAAAGAACCCAGTAAGAATGAATACTCTTGCTTGGTTGAATATCCTTTTTCAGCTATAACTTTGCATTATTCCACCTCTGGACGTAACACAAAGAAATTGTCTGATTCAGTGGATGCTAGGGACATATTCCCTTTCTATGCTGCAGACGAGGTCTTGATTAAGCCTGGTGAGCAACGAGTGGTTAACACAAAAATCACACTCCAAATCCCACATTAATGTTTGTTGCACCTCGTAAGTCTTGAAAATGTTAGCCCCATGGGGCCTCGGGTATTGCCTGGGATACTAGACCCAGCCTGCCAAAGGACTATTACTATCTGCTGGGAAACCTTATTGACAAGGACATGATCATAGAAAACACCATGAGATTGGCAGAGGGTTTTTAATACCCGTGGAGGACATTGAACGTGTCCATTTAATTGGCTTTATGGCGGATTTGGGCTTTCAAATGGAGAACCTTGTATGTACCTTACCCAAATTTAATATCTCGGATAAGTGACCCTAGATGAGCTGGAAAAAATCCATATTTTTCTAGAAAGTTATAGCCACATGTTCTTGAAGTCAGATACTGACTATGGCCACATGAAGGCCTGAAGACTTTATTGATGTGGGTGATGGCCGTCCTAATAGGTCCAAAACTTTATTGCAAGTCCAAGGTGGAGGAACAGCAAATAATGAAGGAGCTCCAGCGTTTATTAGACGCGGAATTACTTTTTCCTTCACAAATCCCTTGGTCTTTCCCCATTTTTTAATTAAAAAGAAAAACAGAGTTCATCAGATAGTCATGGATTACTGCAAATTAAATAACCTCACAAAAAAGGATAGCAATCCTACCCCCCGCATTGATGATGCCCTGGCACAACTCTCTGGCTCTAACTTCTTCTCCGCCATGAACTTGGCTAGCTGCTTTGGCAAATGGACCTTTCCCCAAAGACCAGGAGAAATGTGCTCTCATTTTCAGTGAGGGTCTCTTCCAATCTACCTGATTACCTCATGGGTTTTGTAACACACCTGCAACTTTCCAGTATGCGATGGACCATATCTTGAAGGACCTGAAGTTAACTTGTGTCAACATCTATCTTGATGACAGCACGGTGTTCTCAAAGACAATCAACCAACATCTTGATCACTTGGAGGAGGTGTTTCAACGCTTACATAAGTCAGATTTCAAGTTAAACCCCTCAAAGTGTACCTTTTTTAGCACTAGTGGTTCCCAACTTAAAAAGGGGGTACTACCACGCATCTTTATTTGAAAATTGTTCAAAAAAGGGGTTATTAGAAATAAAAAAATCCTAATATGGCACCTCAGCTAAAAGCCCAGGTAGCCATATCAGAAGGTGAGGAAGCTTTAAGGAAAATGTTTCCAGTGCCCGCTTTAGCTCATGGACCATGGTGGACAGCATAGGGGTTGGGGCATCAGCAGCATGCGGTATAAGGAGCCTCAAAGTGTACCTTCTCTAAAGAAAATTGGATTTCATCAGCATTTAATTTCCTAAGAAGGAATTCAACCCATACAGGACATGGTTGAAGCAATCTCAAAAATGACTTCCCCTAAAATTTATGAGATAATCAAGTGTTTCTAGGGATGACGGGGTATTACCATCAGTTCATCTCTAAGTTCTCCCAGATAAGTGAGCCCCTCGTTTGGCAATTGACAGAAAACATCACTTTTTCAGCGGGGTGTTGAACAAAAGGCCGCTTCTGAGACGCTGAAGCAACCGTTACAACAACATCCTATCCTAAGGAATCCCAATTACAATAGAACATTTTAAACCTATTTACTGATGCTTCAGACTATGCCGTTGGGTCATCTTAGCCTAATCAAATGAAAATGGTCTAGATCTTTCGGTATTCTATTTCATTAAGATGCTGTCAAAGGTGGAACACAACTA
Organism: Massospora cicadina; assembly: GCA_022478985.1. NCBI lineage: Eukaryota > Fungi > Entomophthoromycota > Entomophthoromycetes > Entomophthorales > Entomophthoraceae > Massospora > Massospora cicadina. The sequence continues at coordinate 90,217 of JAKSZP010005315.1, read as the reverse complement.
CAGTGTCACAGAGAAGGAGTGCTGTGGGATCCGCCAATGGACGCCACAAATAATATTTTAAAACGAGATATGATACTTTTTATCAAAAGTATAAAATAACACTTATTATGGTTATTATGTTTTTTATTAAACAGGCAGGGCAAAACCAGAAAAGGTCTCTTTGTTGATACTAGCTTTTCCTATTTAAACTAGTTCAAATTTCGAGACCATCAGTATTTGAGGCAAAAGAATGCAAAGCTCAGTCTTCCATATTAGGGAATATAGGCTTTTGGACTATCAGATCATAGATAAAATTTTTTAGAGGTAAAACTGACCCGTGCGGTAACGATTTGATGAATCATATCTAATCACCAGCAAGTAAAATTTTTCACCTCAGTGGTGGTCTGACTTGGATGGTAATGATTGGGTATTTTGGCAGTAGTTGGACTCAGATGGTAATGATTGGCTAATGTTTACCCTATCATCCTCAAGTAAAATCTTTGCACCTCAGCGGTGGTTAGACTTGGATTATAATGATTGGTTAACTTGCACCCAATCATTGACAGGTAACATCCTCTTGCCTTGCGGAGGTTCCAATCCATGCAATATTATTCTCCTCATATCTGACTGAGGAGTCAGAGTATTTCTTTTTTTTTAGTACTAGATGGTCCCAACCCAAGGGGGGGATTCATCGATGTAAAAATTATTTGAGGTAGTTCAACCTTGGGACAAATATACCACACCGAGAATGTTTTGTAGCCAGTACAGGTTTTGAACTCAAAACCTGCACTAGGGGTGGAAGCAGTTTTACCCGCTCGACTAACCACCCTTGAGTCAGAGTATTTCTATTATTAATATTTACCTTTTTAAGCCAATTTTTATTTAAATTTATTGCGGGGAAGGCTGACCATGGGATGGACACTTCTGAATATGACTCAGGAAAGATAAATTTAGTACCAAGGGGAGGCACCTCAGAGAAGCGATGCTATCTCTTGTTGCCAGCGGGAACGCCACTTATGGGGAGGGGGAGGGAACGTGTGAAGGGGCTGTAGCCACTATTGCACACGTGTGGAGGAAGGGGTCTGATTTGATGAACCAGACTGGGAACCAGGAGGAGACCAGCTGTCAGCGACGCAGTGGGAGATATCCAAGCATCCACGCTTGAAAGTGGTCCACCAAATGAGACTGGAATCTGTGGACAGCTTCTGGGAGGGTGGGGATGGAGCCAGCGATGGCATCCAAGACAATCGTGTGGATAGTCCACATGGCGATTGCAGCCACCAGAGCATGGAGGGAGGGTGGAAGGGGGAGGCCATTGATGAAGCAAACATATCTCTTGACAGACTGAAGGGATGCGTTTGATCCTGGCCCAGCAGACGTTGGACTTCGCGCCATATCACTTTAGAGGTGGGGCACTTCTCCAGGCGGTGGAACAGCGTTCCATACTGGCCACACATGACACAGGATGAGTGTAAAGCATTAGAGCGCTCAGCTGTACGATACACCTGCCTCAGGCAGCGCCACACATGGGAGCGGACTTGAGGCTGCAACAGAGGATGGTGTGCATATTTCCAGATAGTCTTTTGGGTCTCAGTGGAATAAGGGATGTCCACCATGTCCAGGTAGTCCACCCTGGATAGGACTTGGGGTCGAATGGGGATCACGCCATCATGGATGGGTAGCCCCTGTACCTCTTGTGTGAACTGAGGAGAGGGGCGGCCTCTTTGGGTTGTATGTCCACTAATACGAATTCTCCACTCTGCGCTTCGCATGGAGAGTAGGATTCGTTTGTAGTGGGTTTTAGTCCCGTGAGGACCTGTGACCAATGTGTGTGATGCGAGGTATTTCATCAGGGAGTGGGGTTTGATGGATTGTTGAGGCCCAAGGCTTGGGAGAAGTTGGAGCAGGCCGCGCGGGACCAGTGTTGGGATGGGAGTGTAGGAGCGGTGATGGCCGCGATCCAGGTGCCCAGGATCTTGGCAGCATGGGCTTTGAAGTCAAGCAGGTCCATGCCACCTTGACGATGAGAGCCAAACATGACCTCTAGCCATACTGGTGGAGGGCGGCCTGACCAAAGCCATCCTTGCAGCAAAGCATACAGGGATTTGAAGAAGCTTGGGGAGAAGGGGATGGCGTGGGCTCCAAACCAGACTTTGGATAGGAGCATAGAGTTGGCAAGAACAACCCTGCCAGTGAGGGTAGTAGGGTGGGCTCTGAGAGAGGCGATTCGCTTCATCACGTTGTCCAGTATACGGCACTCCATTACTGCTGACACATATCCGCCTGCCTCCATCCACACGCCCAGATGGCACACCAGTCCTATGGTAGGACGTGGCATGAAGGGGGGACCAGTGGAGCGGTGTGTGTTGAGTTAGTAAGGTGTGGACGTGGGCAAGCAGATGGGCTGGGTTGGGAACTAATTGCTGGGGCCCAGCAGTTCTGAAACTGACCAAGGAGGATTATTTCAGTTTTGGAGGCGTTCAGTGCCGCGTTGCTTACCCGGGAATATTCCTGGATGAGGGCCTCAAGCGCGCGTGCATCTTTGTAATTAGACACCCCCACCACGCAATCATCTGCAAATGCCATCATCTTGACTGGGGTTTGGCCTGGCACATGGACCCCAGTGAGTTGGGCATTCACATTTCGCAGTAGTGGGTCAAGGCTGAAGTTGTATAAGAGTGGGCTGAGGGGGTCCCCTTGTCGCAAGCCCCTTTGAGGGCGGACTACTTCCATTAGGAAGCCTGGGCCACGCACTGCCATTGTCGCAGATTCTGTGAGCAGCATCACCCAGTTGATGAAGTGGGGGGTAGGCGGAATTGATGGAGGCAGGCCCTTAGGTATTCCCAGTTTACTCTATCATAGGCCTTTTGTTGGTCCAAGAATACAAGTGCCCCAGAGGCTGTGGTATGACATACATTAGCCACAGAGTGCATGTTATCCCAAATTGACCTTCTGGGGATGAAACCGAATTGTTCTAGGGAGATGGTGGCAGATGCTACAGTCCCTAAACGGTTAGCCATGATTTTTGTTAAAATTTTGGTGTCTGTGTTTGTTAGAGAAATGGGGCGACAGTTGGCTAAGTCAAGCTTATCCCCTTTCTTGAAGAGTGTGACAGTAAAGGCCTCATGTCCTCCTGGTAGGAGGCACGTTTCCAACAGGCTTTGGTTAAGTGAGGCTAGCAGCAATGGGGATATATATTTGAAATATTTTTTGTAGAACTCATATGGAATGTCATCTGGGCCTGGGCATTTTTGGTTTGGCACACTGCGAATGGCTGTCCATAATTCGTTTGGAGTAATTAATTCATTATTTCCGGGTATCAGAAAATGGTGCGGATATGAGCTCGGTCAAGAAATTCTGCCATTTTGGCCAGCTGAATTGGTTTGGCTCAGTATAACTTGGAGTAATATTTTTTTCGTTTTGATTGCCACTTTGGCCGGTGTGTCCACAATGGAATTATCCAATCTTCACACCTGTGTGCAGGCCACGCTCTGGTGTGGTGCAAAATTTTTTTAAAGAAGTATGCGGTGCACTTGTCACCTTTAGTGATGCTTGGCCCTGTATTGGACACAAACCCGATGTTTGTGTTGCCTTTCAAGTGCGTTGAGGTGGGCGGCTGCCTCCGCCCACTTCCGGCCCCATGAAGGGCTGTATCCTGTGGCTGGAATGTTGGACTCCAAGTGGGCCAATTCTGCCAGAGCGCGCGAGATAACTGCTGATGTGGCTCATGAGCATCTGGAGGAGAGATGGCGATAGTGGCGGATGGTGTCCTCTTTGAAAGTTGCCCATGTGGAAATGGGGTCCACGCAAAATGGTGCAACAAATGATTTCACCAAAGTTGCCTCTTCCACCCACATGGAAAATCCTGGTGACGCGAGCTTGGGGGGCGGATTTTGCACCAATGTGGGGCCTTTGCAACTGTGACGGGTAAGTGGTATGTTATTGAGACCAGTCGGTGGTTGGAGAATTCCATTTTCATTGTTTTGAAGTGGGAGATGTGGGGTTGGATTTTCGCCGGCGTTAGAATAAGGTCGATGTGGGTCATGGACCTTAATTGGCCATTGTGGATGTGGGGGATGCATCATGTTTTTGAGCAGTGGGGCATGTCGCGGCAGCGCATCCATTAACCCAAGGGTGGCTTTTAGAACACGTAGTTCTACGTGACCCTGTGGGGCGTGGGGTGAGGGCGACCACCGGTCCATTGGTGAGGTTAGCCAACAGTTCATGTCACCAACTAGGAAAGAATCAGGGGGTAGCAGGAGGGATTTGACCAACAAAAAAATTCCCAACGCTCGTGTGCACCGTTTGGGGCATAGATGTTGACAATTGCATGCACAACGTCAGCCCATGAGAAGGTGACAACGAGCACTTGGCCATTTAGGAATGTTTCTGAGGATGTGAATTTGAAAAAATTATTTTTCTGAATTAGCACCCCACAGTGCTTTGACCAAAAGGATAGGGATGGGAGGAGCATTGTTTTCCAAGCTTCCTCAGAACCTCATGGACAGTGGGACTCCTGGATGGCCAGGATATCCACAGGTAAATTGTGTTGTAAAAAACTCAGTTTCCTAGCCCAGGATGGGGAGGCCTTGAGTCCCAGGATATTCAGCGTCCCTAGAGTGAAGGTTTCCCCCATTGCACCTTAGGTGCGAGGGGGTGGGCCCCTGGGCCCACCAGCCTCTTTAAGGTCCCCACGGGCTTTCACAGCAGCACAGGTGTTAGCAGCAATGCTATCGGGGTTTTTGTTAATTTTTGTGGAAAGAGTCGCATTGGCTTTTGCCTTTGCTTTTTTTCCCGATGTTGGACAAATTTTTTGTGGTGCAGATAAGTTTGGTGCACTGTCGAGCGGGGCAAAAAAAATGTTTTCAGTTGGGATAGGTCCCAAGTTGGTTTCAACTGGAGCTTGGGTGCAGCGATTGGGTGAGATCAAATCTCCCACTGGATCCTCAGATTGAGTGGCCCGCTTGGCATGGGCCTCCCAATCTGATTGGGTGATGGATTCACGAGTCACTTCCACTGTGAAGGTCTCCATGTCCTCCTGGCGTTGTGAGTGTGGGATGGTGGTGGTGGCCTTGGCCACTTCCTTGGCTGCAGCCCTATGGGCCTGCTTGGCCTTCTTCTGCTCCTGTGGGGAGATGGGCTTTACCAATAGGTAGTAGCCTTGTGCTCCCCACAGGAAAGCCTCCTTGGTGCTTGCAGTTGGTTCATAGTGCACCTCTCCACTAGCCATGGCCGCCGAGGGGTGCTCTTGGAATGTGACGCCCTCCTTGATGGGGCATGCGTGCGCCTTATGGCTGGATGCGTCACAGTGGGTGCAAATGGGGGCGCGCTGTCCACGGTTACCCAGAATGGGTGGGTGGTGTGCCCTGTGATGTCAATAAAGGTGGAGTGCGGGATCTGGGTTAGGTCCTTCATGATCTCCTCAGTTGGGGTCAGAACTGTGATGGCTTTGCCAGTGCACAGGTGTGGCATCAGCGTGAAACGTTGCATTTTGAAAGATTGTATTTCGCTGTATATGGCGAGACCATCTTTCAGGTGTTGCTCCAAAATGTCACGTTTTACCGTAGTAGGCAAAAAGTCAAACGTGAGGAAAATTTGGTTTGATTTTGTCCATCTGGTGCATTTGGTTTCAACGACCCATTGCCCTTCAGGGAGGTCGACCACTATGTGTACCGCTGCAGCCTCGTCTACTGCTATTTTGCTTACAAAACCTAGGTCCAGCCAACCATGTGACATGGAGCGAGGTGCAACGTACACTGCAGTCAGGAAAATTTTGTGTATATCTTCACAAAATTTTTCCCATAAGGCCATTTTTTGGATGTCCAGATACACACAGACTCAAAATTCCACCGATGAAAGTGGCTGGGAGTGTGGCATGTTGATGTACTGGTTGCATCGTGCTTGCCATGCGAGTATCCCTGGGGAAATTGTGACCGCCAGTTTTTAAGATTTTTGTCTATTCCGCCAGATTCTCTGGGGCGTTTTTGAACGTTAGAGGCCGCGGGCCTTCCGCCTGCTCCTCTTGCCTTGCTTGCCCAACTGCTCCCTGACATGGGCGCAGACTAATCTCCTCTGTGAGATTATCAAACTAGATTTAGTCTTGAATTGAATAGGTTGCAAAAGTGTTTGCAATGAGAAAGAAGACTTGTTTAAGCCAATTTTTATGATAAATTGTATTTTTCTGGTTGTTAGGATTCCACTGAGAATCCATTAGGGTTTTTTCACTGTGGGTACTCATATCGCTGATATCCACAATGTTATCTAAAAATTGGGCAGGTGATGGGCCAATCATAGTAGCAGAATCAGAAACACTACTACCTCCAACATTCTTTTCTCAGATCAAATAGGAGAATGTCTGACAAGTTCCTTGCCTTTCTGTTAGCTGTGAAGCACTAACGCCCTCTCTTGTGTGGGACCCCCTTCACTGTAGTTAATAACCAAGCTTCCCTAAAATGGTTACAGAACATGAAGGATCCTACTGGCCTGTTAGCTTGCTGGACTCTAAAGCTCCTGCATTATGACATGAAGATTGAATAACGTGCTGGAACTCGTCACATTAATGTTGAAGGGTTAACTTGGCTGCCAGTCCTTTACTTGGATAATAGCAAGGCGGACAGGTTATATGACCTTTTATGACCCCCAATGAATGGGAGGATGAGGATGAGCTCATACAGAAAATTTTAGCCTGGAACTTCCACAACACTAAAGTGGAGAGTGGGAAGTTGTATAAGCAGGTGGGGACAAAATGGCTGCCTTATCTTCGGCCCTCAGAATGCATACCTGTTTTCTGGAAGCTCATTCCACCCTAGGTCATGGAGGAGCAAAGAAAACCTATGAGTGGATTAAGGATCAGTACTATTGGGTAGGGATTATGGAAACCAATGTCAAAGCCTTGGACGCCTGCCTTACGTGTAAGAAGCAATCCAGTTTCAAGCCTAGATACCAATATCAACCAACTACCCCTCAGACACTGTTCCACACCATCAGCTTAGACGTAGTAGGTCCCCTCCCACAGACTACTGATGGAAATAAATAATTTCTAGTAGCCTTTGACCACATTACTAAATGGGTTGAAGCCGCGGCTCTCCCTGCCCAAACGGCCATGGCCACAGCCACGTTTTTACATAAAAACATTTTCACTCATCATGGATGTCCCCAAGTAAAACTCTGCGACAATGGTAAAAACTTCACCTCCATAGTAGTCAAAATCTTGGCCACAACCATGGGAGCTCAAAACTTTTCTCAGCTCCATATAATCCATATACCAACGGGACAGTGAAGAGAGCAAATGGAACCTTGGTCTCCATTCTACGAAAATTGGACTCTTCTGATCCTCTTTCTGGGAGCAAATTCTTATCCAGTGCTCTTACATCCTACCAGATTAGTTATCACCATATTTTGAAAAAGTCCCCATTCCGTGTCTTGTATGGGCGGGAACCAGGAATACCTGCCTTCTTAGCTAAAGATGTATTCTCCTCTAGAGTTGAGGAACCCAAGAAAGCTATGAGAAGATTGGCTCAGCGCATCACCCAACTCCAATATAAGGCCATGAATAATTTAGCTAAAACGGTGACAAAAGAAGGGCAGGCTGCTAATGAGATCCAGACCCCCTACCATCATTCCAAGTGTCTGACCCGGTTTTGTATTCTCATAACCGCGTCACTCCTAGAAGAGGTAAGCTTGGGACAATCTGGGAAACCCCTTTCGTCATCACATACAAGTGATGTGCATAGTACTCTATCAAATCCTTGGCTACAGGAATAATCATCAACTGGGTACATGGCTTCTTCCTACAGCCCTACTCCCCCCAACATGGTTTAAAGAGATAATGTTGGACATTTGCCCTCCCAGCTTCAAGATTGCTTTGGGTCAAAATCGGCAAAAAGGGAGAAATGTTAAACTTTTACAAGTTTGCGATGATAATAAGAGCAATTAAAATAATACTAATGAATTTATTGGCCAAAGGACCCTGGTCAATTCTCGGTGGAACTCTGCAAATTGTGGTAACACTTTTACGTGTAGTATATGGGCAAATAGAATGAAGTAAAAGAGTTGAATTGCATAACCACGCAGGGTAATCTGAGAAGCTAATTGAAGGTTTCTCCCCAGGTCAGTACGAATTCAAAGCAAACACCTAAGTGAGGGACCACTCCCTTTTATAGGCTTGCCGCGGGTTTTAAGACTCAATAAATTTCTCTAATGTGGATAAAAGAAATTTATCAAATTGTTACCCCATGGTACACCTTGCCAAAAATAACTCCCCAACTATTGTTCAGCCAAAGTGAAGTGAGTTTTTGAGTTTTTAATAGGCCAAATTTACATATTTCCTAAATTTGGACCAAACTAAGCTTTTCCAAACTATCATTGAATTCCCTTCTCCCTTGATTCAGTTTAAATACTGAATATTCAGATATCAAGAGGGTTTGTTTTTCTTAACCCCATGCCCACATTAATAAAAGCTTATAAAACCAGCTTTTTATTTATTAGTGTTTTTATCCCTACTTTAACAAATTGGTTGTGGAATCCAGTAGCGACCAGCACCAGCAAGCAACCCTCAGATGGATTCCAACATCAATTGTTAGATATTAGGTAAAAACTGCACCTGTGATCATAACCAAAAGCCTTAAAAGCCAACGCCTGCCTTCTCAGAATGTCTCTTCCAACAGTTCTTGGAGTTATTATGGAATATGTTACATTAATTTCAACAATGTTTTAAATGTAATGGTTCTTGACAAAGTGAATGTGAGGCCATCTGGGGAGGCTGAGGAAGAGGTCTTTGGACACAAAGTGGAAAATGGAATCTAATGAAAAGCTTCTTCAATTTCTTTGATGCAGGTAAGTTACTCTTGCGCCCAATCATATGTAATTAGACCTCAGTATAAGATTCCAAGTCAGAAACCACAGTGTTTATAGCGTTGTCCAGAATGATTTGATCTATGGTGGCCAAAGGCTGTGCTTGAACAGAACTGACTAGCAAGCTAGTATTAGACTTTCAACTTGGTTCAAATGGATTTCTATGAACAACCACTTTTGATTTTCAAGGTCTGATTTCCACTAAACTCCTAAACTAGGGCAGTATAAGCTTGTTCCCAGGTTGGCAATCCTTTAGATGAGGAGCTATAATCTCATGGGCTGTGTTTTTCAAATCAAGGAGTATATATGCTTTACTTTCTGATGTTCCATTACCTCCTTCATTAAACTTGCATAAGCATACAAAAAGGAGTTTGTGCTCTTTTGACTTGAAGTGAATCTTTTCTTAAACTAGGTTTAAAGTTATTTGCTTTTAAATTAGTTAGAGTATTGATAGCATGAACTGTTGCTGGCTTAGAAAACTAAGTTTCTGCATAATCTTAAGAGACCTGTTGATTTAATTGGCAGTAAAATCCTTCTGAGTCCTCTTGAAGTTATCCCCAGTAGCAACTAATAGAGGTGCAGAGGCCTTGAGGATATTGTTTCTTCATTGCAGTACATCAGCATGTTGGACCCTACTGCAACAGGCCCGCATGGAACCTCCCCTCACTTCAAACGCATCCTCCAAACCATCCGCCGCATGGGATGGACCGTAGATAACACTGGCACTGTGCAGGGAAGGGGACGACCCAGCCCACACTTCAAATTAAGAAATCCAGAAAACCACCCCCAGAGAGACATGCTTGCTATGACCCCAACCATTTCTAGAATCGAATACCTAGATGCGTTGGACATCCCCTACGACTTAACCACACAGAAGACAGTGTGGAGAATGACGCACCACCCACTCCTACAGCTGAGGGTAAGAGCCAACGCCTGGCGCTGTCTGAGAAGGACCTATTGAACGTCGGACTGCTCCAATTCCCTCCACGCAACCTGCGCAGTATGTGGAGGGGAGGGTTCCCTATATCACCGCCTAGAAACATGCCCCCCAACCAAAGCTATATTGCAGGAAGTCGCGCGCCTGCTTAAGATCCAAAACGAGCAGGAATTTTCTACATCAAAGAGCCTCATCGCGCTCCAAATCGAGTCACCAATCCCATCTACCCTCCGCTCCCTAGTGATACCCATTGCAATGTGGACAATCCACACCATTGCCTTAGATGAGTTCAGGGGCACGGTCCCAACCATCCATGGGGTTATCAATAGGTTCCACGTCCACTTACTGGAGCACTTCCAAGCCTGGCTCTATGGATATATGAGACCAAGGCAACAGGCGCTCATAGAATCGTGGTTCCCACTTTGGTTCCTCCTCACATACCCCTTCCTTCACACCTACTCCATAGCGGGGGAAACCCCCTTGGAGTAGTGCACCAACCCCCCCATACCTGGCAGTCCCGCTTGCAACAGGGGTAACCTGAGTACCCCGGGGTGCCCAATTTTATATATCTTTGTTTTTCACACATACTCAGTAATGCCCATCCCCTGGTCAGCTTGCATCAGTTAGTATAAAATACATCAGCACGTTGGACTAGAGACTGTTTTCATAATAGCTTAAGTATGTCTCAAAGCTAAATAAATTTGTTCAAGTTAAGTGATACAATTGTTATTGAGATGAGAAAACGCTCTGAATTTGTCCATTTTATCTGAAAGGCAATAAGCAAGACTATGGGATCAAATGGGACCTCATCCAGATGGATCTTGCACCCTTGAGCTACTTTTCTTAACTGTTCTAGTAATTCAATCACAGCTAAGATTTCTTTCTTCCAAAATTTTGCTTGGATCATCAGGAGTCAAAACTAAATAACCAGATGGCCTTGGGGCCGTGGGAACCTTTTGGTCCTTCTGGAGATCTGGGGGCCATTAAGGTCTTCTAGACCCCTCAATCCAAAGGGCACTATTGCGCAACTCTAATTCTTACTACGTTCTGTATCAACTGAAGGAGGGCCTTACATTTTAGATGCCAGATTCAATATTAAAAAAGGAGTAGTATATTTTGGCGAAGCCAGTCCTCAGGATACCAGAGATCCCATCAACCATAATAGCTAGATGGCTCTAAACTTCATTAGATAATTGTTGAATGTCCACGATGGCACTTAATTGTTGCAGACAAGTGATGAGGATGCGTTGTAAAAACTTACAAAATTTGAATGCAAGGTTTGGGTAAGTCCGAGCTGATAAGCTACTTCATGATAATTTAGACCTACCACTTGTTGGAAATGGTGTATGTCTGGATATTTAAAGCTTCAGATATAACGTTCAGACCTGAGATAGTTCTCTTAATGCCAGTAGAGATAAAGATATAAATTTTGCATTATGGAAGGTACTGATATTACTTGGGAACAACTTTAACAGCATTTTACATAGTATGAAAATTCAATACTGATTGATTTCATTGATGTTATACTGTTGAAGTTAAAATTTTATTTCCACTTAAACTTACTTAAAGCAAATTTTAACAAAAAAGTTTATTTGTCCACCACCATCAGGCCATGTCCATTTCCCATTTGATGTCCTCAAATCCGCCGCCTGCTGCCCCAGTGTGGGTATGCGGTGCTCCACTATCTAGAATTTTCCGCTCTGCGGGAAAACGTGTTCAAATGGGCTTAAATAGCCCACCAAACTCTTCTGGCCAATTTGTCCCTCACAGGACTTAGCACTTCGCCTTGTGCGCATAAACACATCTCGCCCCCATCCTCTTGCCCTTCCTCATTCAAAAAATTTACTTTGCCTCCATGTCAACTATGGGAGTTTATTCCTGTATGCCAACAAAGCAATAATTGAATAGCCACAGCTGCCTTCGCGCCATCTGGCTTTATTGATTCCCATCCTTTTAAGAATATTTTGACATGGGCTTCCAGATGGAGGATAACGCTGCAGCGGCAGCGTTGACTCCTTTAGTTTTTAGAAATACCACAATTCCTACTACCCATACTCGCCTCCCTTCTGACACCACATTAGTGGTGTCATTTGCAACCCTCACTTCACACCTCCCACCCCAAATTCTATATAAATAGTTGATGTTGGGGCTTATGGCTTATGACTCTCAACCCAACCTCATCTTCGCCATTCTTCTAGTGCAGAGCTCCTTGCTGCCCCTCGTGCCACTGCCACCGTCACCTCACACCACTCCTTCATTGCCCAACAAATTCCCCACATGCTCCCTTTGTGGAAGCACTAGATCATTTCTTTTGAGCTTGTGTCGACAATGGTTGACAGATTTGTCCTCTCCGTTTGGGGTTTTACCATTCTAATAAGTCCTGCCCCCAGGCCGCTTCAACTAGTACTATCTCTGACATTTTGTCAGCGGCATTTGAGTGGGATGTTTTGTTGCCCCCCAACGCTCTCACTCTCTGGGCCAGAGTGGGAAATCTTCACCCACCACAACCCTCAGACACATTCACCCCCCTAAATTCACTTAAACCAATTGGAATCAGGCTTTTAACACTGTTCGCCCTCAAGCAGCTCCCCATTTGCCTACTATCACCCACCCTAGTCTTACATCCACTATTCTCATAAACCAAAATTTTGGGCCCTATTAGATGATGTTGATGAATCAGGTTCAATAGTCAAAAAGACAGTTTACAAATTAGTTGAGGAAGCCCCAGAGGGTTATGACTGGGATGAGTTTTTTTCCTTGGATTTCGACAACCTTATCCCGCCCAGACGTTATGCCCCCAAAACCCAACGCTATCCCCTTCCAGAGTGACCACCAGCTTGCCTTAGCGGCAGTAGATCCCCCATTGTCACCAACTCTGTATCATAGTTGCAAAGTCTGTTGAAATATTCCACAATGGCCTTTCTGTAGTTGCCTTCCCCCTGATTTTCCTAAAAGAGCACAGGATGAAATCTCCATAATGGAAGATGCCGAGGCCAATTCTATCATGCATGTTGCTTAACTATCAAACTTTGACTCAAAAACTGCCATCACCAGAAAGTATTGCCAGTTTTTCATTACTTCCTGATTCCCGCCTTCATGCTGAACATCATCTTGCAGAATTAGTTGAAGCTCTAGTCAATGCTGATATTGCAGATCTCATCCTTTTGTACTACACCTCAACCCCCACCATGCTGATGCCCTGAAGCCCTGGCTCTCAGCCTCAATCCGCTTCTACAAAGCTGCTCCCCATGATGTGGTTGAGGCACACGCGGATGCACACCCATCCCTTACTCCCCCTCTGCCATGTTGGGTTAGCGGTCCTCCGCTCCCTGCCAGTTAGAGGTTTTATTTTGTTCTGTTTATTCCGTTTTTTTGGTTTTGCTGTTTGCTCTTTGAGTATCAGTACTGTCCGTCCACTGGTCGATGTGCCTTGAATAAAATTTAAATTAATGCTTAAGTTTCTACTAAGTTTGGGTAACTGAGGATAAGGTAAATAAAAAGTGACCCAAAGCTCTAATCTTTCAGGCTGTAAAGAATTCACCTCATACTATACGTGCTGATCCATAGGGTTATAATTTCAACCAATATGCAGATTAATTTCTTGGTTGAAATTAAATTCAATATCTCATAATAGAGGTTTTCACTACTGCTTGAGAGCCCCTGTAGTGAGCCTACTTCTAATGTCTTATCAGTACATTTACTGTAAGATGAGGTTCAAATGGGGCTTAAAGCTGTTAAAGTAGTGGAAAATCAAAGAAGAGAAGATGTGGTAAGCAGAATACATTATAAAAAAGGATTTGATATTTATAGGGGTGATTTGGGATGCGTTATTAAAGACCTCCATGGTTCCCTATGATCAGGATCTTCCAAGTCATTTTATATAACTGCCCAATTGATGCCTTCATTGTTTTCTGTTGGAGATTACCTCATAAATTCTTTAATTGGGGTCATCCTTTTCATGGCATGGGAAGCTTTAGACAATTCAGAAGATATTTTAACAATTCCTGAGTGCATATTTTGATTGAACACTAAAAGTGAGCATTCAATAGCAGGTTATTTTTAAAGGAGTTCAATAGTTTGCTCTCAATGCTAATTTGGTAGCAGGAATCTTGATTTTTTGATGTCTTGATACTGACAATACATTAACTTATGCAGATATATAGTAAAGATTTTAGGTGGGGGTCTTAGCTCCTCCATAGAGGTCGAGAGGGGCCTCTGGGCAGTGTTTTCTGGAGTGGGTTCTGAATGGGTGAGCATCACTCAGGCGGATTCTTAATGGTTGGGTGAAACAGCAGAAAGTTCTGACTTGGCATGTCAACCTTAAATTCCTTGTGAGAGGTAAGTGCTTATGTATTTGTTTGGACCGGGCCAGTTGGCCACTTGCAATGCTATTAAAACTCCTCCTCCAAATTTAGGACTAAGAGGGTAGCCGCCTATGCATATAAGATGTCTGGGCGCAGGTTCTGGAAAAACATTCTTGATAGTTGAAAGGGGGTGACTTTGGCTGCCTTATAAAGAGGGAAGAAGATGTAGGCATATTTAATGACATACTTACGATCTTGGGATAGCAACAGAAGTGCAACCCCAAGTGGCGTCTTAAAAGTCATTGGGAGTGACTACTGACTTTATGAGTCTAGGAATTCATACAGAGAGGCTGAAAGAGCTGACTGCATTTCAAACTGATCTATGAACCAGCTGAAGAGGTTTTGAGGTAAAGCGGCCATTACCCAGGCAATCTGCAATTATGCCACGGTGGTGCTTCCTAATGCTGCCATCAACTGAGTTTAAAGTCTCATGTAAATGAAGATTTCACGCACTATGAATATTTTTTAATGTGGGCGCTGAGGTATTTGCATATATGGTGGATCGGCTGCCCAGGATGGCGGCTGTTTTTGTGATGGGAAAGCCTCGTGACTTCCCTTAGCAGAAACATGATTGAAAAGATAACCGTGGAGAGGATGGCGGTACGTTTATACCAGGCGGGCAAGACACTTCCACATGGTTCTTCCATCTTGTCCAAAGCCAAATATATTAGTTTAATCAACTTCATCTAATGTTACAGAGGTTCTCTCCATATGGCAACAAGACAGTTTAAAAGTTAACCTTTGTAATAATCCAGAGAATCAATAATGCTCCAGAGAAAAGATCCTTAGCTTAATGGCTGTTTGTACATGTGATGGATAGACCCTAAAGAATAATGAGCGTGATGTTGATGGCAAGTAGCAGGGTCTTTACAGTAAAGAAGGATGTCAGAAAAATGCCTGTCCGCTTAAGGGAAAAGAATGTTTTGGGTGCAAATGGTACCAATGATGGTCCACCCCGCACCCACTCTAATTTGGTGCTTACTGGACATTTATTTGTTTAGGCTTGTAACAATAGTGTTTCAAATAATAATATTGATAAAATCGGTTAAGAGAGCCTGGTAATTCCTGGTGGAACCCCTCAAATTTGGGTAACACTTTTACTAATACTTCTCAGGCAATTTGTACAAGTTTGGGTAAGCAAATTTCACTGACTATGCGGCGAAATCAGGGGAGTCCATCAGAGGTTTCTCCACAGCCCACTTCTAATTTAATTTAAGCACTTACGCCACAAACACCACCTTTTATAGCCTTGGAGTGGGTCTCCCAAGGTGCAACTAAGTTCCCTCAAGGTGATTGGCTCAGATATATAAAAACTTTACCTCACGGCCATGTCATACATACTCTCAACCCTCTGTCAGCCATTCTGTTGAAGCGAGCTGAGATTCGAGAGATCCAATAGGTCAACCACCCATATTTTCTTTTTAGGCTCAAAGCTAATAATGAATTTGATGCCTATTGCACTTCAAGCTCAAATCGTTTATAAATGGTAAGCTGTGACATCTGAAGAGGGCCACTCTTCTTCCTCACCCACGTCACTTGTTAAAAAACCTGATAAAACCCAACTTATCACCTTTATTGATTGTTCCCTATTTCAATGAAAAGTGGCCAGAAAACCCTCTACAACATATATAAATCAGTAGTAGAGAGTGTTCCTTCTCCTGCGATTAGTTGTTGAAATTTAGGTGCTAAATGCACCAGCGAGCAGTAAAAACCCTTGAATCCAACAAGTGGTTCTCGCTACAGGGGTAGTACACCACAAACAATTATCAAAAATGAAGGGTGTGGGGGTGTATAACGCTCACAACCTCCCCTCTGCCTCTGAACCCCAGCTAGTCGCCCTTGAACAAAAACTAGTCAGAACTTTCTTGTGACTTAAAATAGCTCGAACTGCGTCCATTTAAATGTCCCTTAAAAGACATGTTCACTCTTTGCGAGGGTAACATTGCTTATTCTTATAAGTTTATCAAGCAACCATGGAAGGGGCGACTGACCACAAGAAGGTCAAACACATCCTTCCTCATTTAAGTCACCTGTCCCAAGAAATGATGGTCCCTTATATGGATACTCTACACACCTGAGCCGAGGTTAAGGAAGCTCTTATAGCTGAATTTGGTTCCAAGAAGAGTCTAACCAGGGAAAAACAAACCTTTATGCGCTTTAATATGTATGAAGGTGAACGGTTCACTGCCTTTGCTGATCGATTTTATCTTGCTGCTCAGAGTTTGTCATCCTCTAACATGCTAAACCTGGATGATGCCATCGCGGCCATGTTAACTGGGTTATCTTCCCAACCTTCTTTAGCTTGGCATATCATCTCAGTAGATCCAAACTTTAAAAATGTCCGTGACATAAGAGGCCTTGTTAGACGTTGCTTATTTTCAAACCTGTGCAACAACAAATGAAGCTGTGGTGAACCCTCAGGTTTGGGCCATTGAGAAGTTTTCAACTGAAGCCCCACTGTAGGAGGCTAGTTTGACCCCTATGCTGATTACTACTTTGAGCCCAGCTTTGGTGGTGTAGCTCAAACCTGATATTCCTTCGCCCAGACAACCTGAGGTTCTCAAGGTAGTGGACCCAAAGCCTGCTCCTAAGCCTAAACCCCTCTTTCAGGTGACATTTGTCCCCACCAACAATGGGTTTAAGGACCAGGTCGCTAAAGCTAAACCATCATTTTCCCCAAGGCTCACAGCCTCTGATCAACCTAAGGCTGGTGTAGTTAAAGCATCCCCCTCCACAACGCTATCTCCTCCAGACAACTCTAATATGAAACCTGTAGCCATGAGGAAGCCCAAACCTCTCCCATCGTGAAAGTCGCTCCCAACAAGCATGGGCTCAAGGACAAGGCTGATCAAGCTAAGCTGCCTTCTCCTCCAATGATCATCACTGCGGATGATCCTACAGCTATTAAAATTATGGCTTCCTCCTCCAACCGCCCTTCTAGCATCCAAACAATGTGTGTGGAAATCCATTCTGATAATGAGTCTGAAGAGAGTTATGATGACGTTGGTTACTACATATTGGGATCCCCCGCAGAAGTGGAGGTCCCTGATCAATTAAATGCTGAAGGAGTAGATGAGACCACTATACTGAGGAAACGTACCTCAGCCAAATTATAGGGTGTCCAAATTTATTGACACTGCCAGCAATGGTGATCAGTTCATAGCTGGCTTGATTATACCTCTTCAGTGGGTCATACCATGAAATCCATCCTGGATAAATACCTTGAGACTGCTCATAAACTAATCTCTACTTTCTGGATCAAGGAGGTTTTGGACTTGTCTCCTAACTTTGGAGGAACCCTTACCAAGGTGGAAGTAGTCATTCAAAAAGTCTGATTAATGGCCACCCTGGATACTGGCTCCCTGGTTAACGTAATCTCCTCTAAGCTGATAAAAAAGATAAGCTGGCTCCTGACTTGGAGTACAATTAAGAATTTGGAACCGTGGGCCCAAACAACACCCATGCCATCAGGGCATACTCTTCCCTTCCCATTCGAATTGGAAAGCTCATCTTACCAGCCCCAGTAGTGGCCTTGGACAACAACACCTATAATATGCTCATTGGCACCCAGTTTATGATTGAGTATGAGGGAATAATCAACATGAAGCAAGGTTATCTCTTATTACTCAACTAATAAGTCCCTTTAGTCTTATCCAATAAAGAACCCAGTAAGAATGAATACTCTTGCTTGGTTGAATATCCTTTTTCAGCTATAACTTTGCATTATTCCACCTCTGGACGTAACACAAAGAAATTGTCTGATTCAGTAGATGCTAGGGACATATTCCCTTTCTATGCTGCAGATGAGGTCTTGATTAAGCCTGGTGAGCAACGAGTGGTTAACACAAAAATCACACTCCAAATCCCACATTGATGTTTGTTGCACCTCGTAAGTCTTGAAAATGTTAGCCCCATGGGGCCTCGGGTATTGCCTGGGATACTAGACCCAGCCTGCCAAAGGACTATTACTATCTGCTGGGAAACCTTATTGACAAGGACATGATCATAGGAAACACCATGAGATTGGCAGAGGGTTTTTAATACCCGTGGAGGACATTGAACGTGTCCATTTAATTGGCTTTATGGCGGATTTGGGCTTTCAAATGGACAACCTTGTATGTACCTTACCCAAATTTAATATCTCGGATAAGTGACCCTAGATGAGCTGGAAAAGTTCCACACTTTATTGGAAGGATATAGCGACATATTCTCCGAGTTGGATAATGTCTATGGCCATATGGAGAAATGGAGCCACTCCATAAATGTGGGTGATGCCCATCCCATCCAGTCCAAACCTTACCATAAGCAAAGGTGGAAGAGCGGCAAATGAAGACTGAGCTCAAGCAATTACTAGACGCTTGGCTACTGGTACCCTCGCAAAGCCCTTGGTATTCCCCCTCTTGCTTATTAAAAAGAAAAATGGAGGTCATCACATAGTTATGGATTACCAAAAGCTAAATTACCTCACAAAAAATGATAGCTGTCCTATCCCCTGCATTGACGACACCTTAGTCCAACTCTCTGGCTCTAACTTCATCTCTGCCAGGGACTTGGCTAGCGGTTTTGGTAAATGGACCTTTCCCTTGAAGACCAGGAGAAATGTGCTCTCATTTGCAGTGATTGTCTCTTCCAACCCATCCAACTTCTTCAAGGGTTGTGCAATGCGCCCACAAGTTTTCAGTGAGCCATGGACCATATCTTACAGGACCTGAATTTTAAGTTGCGTCATCGTCTATATTGATGATATCACTTTATTTTCAAAGACTTTCAACAAACATCTGACTCACCTGAAGGAAGTGTTTTAACACTTATGTGAATCCAAAATCAAACTAGAACCTTCCAAGTGCACTTTTTTCAGAGGAGGCTGAAATTCCTTGGTCATTCCATTTCCCAAGAAGGAATCCAACCTTTACAAAACAAGGTTGAAGCCATATCAAAAATGACTTACCTAATAATTTACAGGATATTTGGGTATTTCTGGGCATGATGGGGTATTGCCATTAGTTTATCTCAAAGTTCGCTCAGCTCAGTGAGCCCCTTGACCACCTATTGATGAAGAACACTCCTTTCCATTGGGGTGAGGAACAGAAGGCCGCTTTTGAGACCCTAAAGCAACTGCTACAACAATGGTTTATCCTGCGGCACCTTGATTATGGCAAGTCTTTTATGTTGTTCACAGATTCCTCTGACTACGCCGTTGAAGCTATCTTGGCTCAGTTGGATGAAAATGAGGTCGATTATTCCATGTCCTACTTCAGCAAATTGCCTTCAAAAGATGAGCGCAACTACAGCTTCACTGAGAAGGAGTGCCTAGCTGTCATGCTTGCTGTCAAATACTTCCGCCCTTTTCTATATTAAACATCATTAAAAAGATAATTACTGACCACAAATCCTTGAAATGATTTCAGAATATGAAAGATCCCATTGGGCGGTCGGCTCGCTAGGCTCTTAAGCTCCAACACTATGATATGACCATTGAGCATCGAGCTGGGACGCGCCATATGAATGTTAGTGGGTTGACGTGGCTGCCTGTCATTCATCTTTCAATAGAGAAGTAGAGAGGTTGCATGACCTCCTAATGACTCCTGATGCGTGGGCTGATGAAGATGAACCAGTACAAAAGATGCTAGCATGGCACTCATGCAACATAAAGGTGGAGAGCAGGAAGTTGTATAAGAAAGTAGGAGTAAATTGGTTGCCCTATATCTGGCCCTCAGAGCGAGTACCTTTCATCTTGGAGTCTCACACTATCATGGGGCATGGTGGAGTGCGCAAAACCTACAAGTGGGTAAAAGAGCGGTACTACTGGGAGGGCATGATGGAAACTATAACTGAATTCTTGGATGTCTGCTTGACTTTTAAAAGACAATCCAGCTTTAAGTCCATTATCAGTATCAACCCACAAAGCCTCAACACCCCTTCTACCCTAAGTTTGGATTTGGTAGGGCCTCTACCTCATACCACTGGTGGCAATTGTTTAAATTCTGGTTTGAATTGATCATTTTACCCAAGGGTTGAAGCTGTTGCTCTCCCAGCTCAGACTGCTAAGGCCACTGCCACCTTCCTACATCAATATATTTTACGCGGTATAGTTCCCCCATGTCCTCCTTTGTGATAATGGGAAAATATACCTCCTGAGTGGTAAAACTCCTCGCCACCATCATGGGACCAAACAACTTTTCTCAGCCCAATAACCTATCCACCAATGGTGCTGTTGAAAGAGTAAATGGGAACTTGGTCTCTATACTTCGGAAAATGGTCAACTCTGACCCTCTTCACTGGGATCTTTACTTACCCAGTGCCCTCATGGCCTACTGTATCAGTTACCACTAGAACCTTAAGATGTCTCCATTCTGTGTGCTGTATGGCTGAGAACCTGGGGGTGCCTGCTTTTCAAGCCAAAGATGTTTTCTCAGCTAGGACTGATCTGGATCAAGCCATGAAGAAGTTGGCACAGCACATCATCCAGTTATTTTCTGAGGCGATGACCAATTTAGCATAGATGGTCACTAAAGAGGGCCAAGTGACAAATGAGCTCCACCACCACTCCCTACCTTCCAAGTGGCAGACTTGGTACTCTACTACCATAACTGAATCATTCCTAGAAAGGAAAAGCTTGGATCCATCTGGTAGGGGCCTTTTGTAATCATTTATAAGCAATGGGATGAGTATTTCATCAAGTCCCTTGCTTCTGGAATTATGATTGATTGAGTGCATGGATGGTTCCTGCAACTTAATTCCCCCTACCACTCTTGAAGGGGGTATGTTGACAATTACAAGTCTGATGTATTGAAAAGAGTGGTTCAGAGGTAAGTAATGAAAAAATTGGCCAAAAGACCCTGTCAATTTCTTGTGGAACCCCTCAAATCAGGGTACCACTTTTAATAATAATTGGGCAAGAAAATTGAGTTCAGGAAATTGGGTTGCACCAAATTGTCAGCTGAATTCAGAAGGTTCATTGGAAGCTCCTCACCAAACCACTTCCACTTTAATACAGCCCATACAGAAGAAACCTGACCTTTTATAGGGTCAGAGGGAGTACAACCAAGTGCAAAATTTTCCAGCCCATTGATTGGGTGAAATATATCAAAACCTTACCGCATAGACTTATCTTATCTGCCCACTATCAGCTATCTCATCAAATTGAAGTGAAGATTATGAGCTCTGATAGGTTAAATATCAATATTCCCTAATTTAGATGTCATTAAGCAATTTGATCTTTGAGCCTTGATACTTTAAATACCAAGTATTGAGTTATTAAGAGGATTCATTTTTACCCCGCCAATATCACTAATAAAACATATAAAACTCAAATCCCTGTTTTAGTATATTTATCCCATTTTTATTGCTCCAGTGGTATTACAATCCCCAGTTTTACAATAACAGTTAAGAGTTTTATACCCCTGTACTGCTAAATTGTTGAATCCTGTGAAAATTAGTACCAGTGAGATTTAACCCCCGCCAGGATTTAAACAATTTGCAATATTCCTTATTAAAAATATTTTTAAAACTAATTTTTTTATTCTATTAAATTTTACAAAATATTGCCCTCCATAAAGAAACTGACACATCCTATAGAGGGCCCTCATTCATTGATCTCTATGATGGTAGTAGCTTTTTCTTAGTGTTTTCAGTAACAGCATCCCTCAGTGAGGAGAATTGAGAATATCCGCCTCAATGAGTTATCACATCACCATTTGCCCAAGAGTATATGTAAGCTGATCCCTGCCCTAGATTGAATATCCAGACTTGCAATTCAATCCGCCATACCCAGGATCTTTCTGTATAAAATACTGTAGCAGATTGGATTGAGAATATGATAGTAATCAGAATTGATGATATGGAAACTGCTCCCCATTATCAAGTGCAAGTCCAGGACAAACCTGAATTTGAGCTCAACTCCTACCCAGGATAGTCAAAGAAGCTTCCTACAACCAATACAACAAGCCTCTCCTCAGTGCAAGAGGCGTGGGCAACTTTATTACTGATCTTAAGCTTATTGGTCAGAGTGGGACTGATGTTCATATATCAGTATTTCCTTTATCTGTCCCCATTCAGATCCTATTTGTGAGTTATCAAAACATCAATGCCATGTGGACTATGGATGCTATTATGGGTATTAGGTTACCCTCAATGGAAGCCAAGTCTTAACTTGGCATGTTGGATGTCTGACAAAAAGTATACATATTTAAAAAATTTATAGCCTGCCATTGATAAGGGCTGAGAAAAAGGGATTATAGTAAAACAAGCTTTTTGTATAAGCATAGTAATTTAGATACTATGTATAAAAATTAGTTTGAGAATTACATTTAAGAAAATCTTTAGATTAATATATATAATTATTTTTTATTATATATAAAAGGTTGATAATATTTTTAGTTTGATAATAAAATCATTAATAAGAGAAAAGGTACCTAAGTTTTTATTGCAGGCGAAACTTCAGATTAACAGCTAATCCTACAATAATTTAGAAACATATTAGACAAATAAACATATTTCCATGACTATACATTAGAGAGCACATATCCTAAATATGAAGACCCATCTTATATATCTATCAAAATAACATTTATGATATAATATAAATAGCTATAGATCTATGGTATCTTATACAGCAGATTACAGATGATAATCAGTCATCTGTTCCAAATAGATTACTAACTAACAATTAACAGTTATATGACTTACAATTAAATTACCAATGGCTGACATACCCTTCCTGTAATCAGTCAAACTGATGTACTTATACAAATGTACTGAAATCCAGATATAAAAGGAGCTATATGAAAGTTAAACATGAAACCCTATTACAAATGAACTATAGTATGGAGGCAAAAAAATTAAAATATAAACCCTTAGTATAAAAACTGACATAACATCTCTCTCACATGACCACAGCTTATAATACAAGATGAATAGATACTATACAGCTATTATTTTTATAAACTCCTTATATTGCATCTTAAAGACCATTTCAGGATTAAAATCTAACACACCTCCAGATAGGTAATGACTAAAGATTGATGGGTTATATATTAAAGTGACATTGAAACTTAAGCATTAGATTAGAGTTAAAAAGTTAAAACAAAATTGCAAGCTAATATTTTTAGCAATCTTGCTGGTTGCTGTTATTAAAGCATTGGAATCCATTCCCATTTGTGAAAAAAAATTCCAGGTCAGAATCATGATGCTTTTAATATTTGGGTTAAACTGAGAATGATACTCTTACTGTAAACTGAAAAGGGCTACTTTTAATGTTTTAGAATATTTATTAAGTGGGACCCAGTAATAGGTTAAGGGATATTTATAGGATTTTTAGAAATGTGGTTCTTGGAGAATTTAGGTGGCAACCATGCTTTTTAAGAAAGTATTTTAGATAAAACCCCCATTATGGAAGTTCTATTATCACGTCACTAGGCAACCTTGTTACTTTAAGTTTTCTAAGTTGAGTCCAAAATAAAGCTCAACACTTGGTGGTTTCAGAAAGTTAAAACAATGAAACTTAGAAGATTGTTTAATTAATTATCTTTTCTCTACAGAATTTGTAACTTCATTTTCTAGAGAGCATATTTAGGCTTTGAGTCGTGGGATAGTTGCTGACTTTTGGGCATTATAAACAATTGTGGCCTAGAATTCATAAGCTAATTCAAATGTAAACTTACCACATCCTGTCCATTTCCTTGGTGACTTGGATATGGAAAACTTTATTATCTCCAGATGCTCACCCAGAAACTCTTCACATAGCACCTCCATCTTGAATTTTAACTTGTTGGCAAGTGGAAAACCCCTAATTACCTCCACATTAATGAGAACAATCAACATCGCCCAATTAATGTAATCTCTACTGGTTGCTAAACTAGAGTTGGTGAGGGTGCTGAATCCACGTTATATTGAAAAGCTGTCAATTTACTGTTAATGGCTTTTGAACCTGAATCCTCTTGGTAAGGCTGAGGCTTTATCATCTTCCCTAGAAGGGGGCTCATTAAACACAACTAAATTGCCCTTTAATTTTTTTTAATGAGGGTGTATCCTTTATAGGGAGCTTTTTTTACCTGTCATGTATAAGGCTCACAAACAGCTAAAAGATCATATTTCTGTTGAGCTATGTTACACTTTCTCAAAATAAGCTCATGAATGGTTGAAGAGTCACGTTTTTGTTGAGTATAAAGTATAGCTTTATTATAAGCAAGGATCTAATTGAGGGTTCATATACTATTAGTATGGAGGGTAAGATTCTCCACAAGTGGTAAGCTGAAATCAATAAACACTGGATCATAGATAGCATCTTCTGGAAGATGGGTTGAGCTAAAGGTAAGACTTTCTGCTTCTGAAAATAAGTGCAAGCTTTGAGATTTTTGACTCTCCCTCTTGGCTAGTTTGTGATGCCATGATGTCCCAACTTCAGAAAAGTCTTTGTTTTGAGAAATACAAACCTGATTTACATCATGCTGCAGTTGAGCAACCCTAGTTGGACTAGAGCAGCCAACCTGGGAACTGTTCATAGCTTTAGAATGACCATCAGCATTATTGAAATGTATCATACTTCTTGTGCCACCTTGATGTCTGCTCTTGGCAATCATGCATTTTGATGCGCCATCACTCAAATCTAGATGGTTAGCCAAACTTGGAACAGTGTATACCTGAATCAAGTCCCTGGTTTTTAGTTACAACATGAGGGAACTTGACGGGGCTTAAGCATCCCATAAAGGATGGTTCCAGCTCATCATTTTCATAACTTGAACAATTATGGCAAACTTGTGGCTTTGGAAGGCTTAGGTTGTAGAGGGGTTGACTATTGCTATACTATGAAGCCCCAAATCTCTGAAGGGCTTAGTTTGGCTACTTGTAGCTTGAACAGGAATAGGCCGAGAGTGATTGATACAAAAAAATTGTATTGCTACCATAAAATTGATGGAGTCAATTGGGGAAATTAGAGAGTTGGCAGGCATGAGAAAATGCCAAAGAGGTAGTCCATGTCAGGAGAGTATCTGTAATTCTCCCATTCCTAGCAAGGTGGTATGAGATATACAGCCACACTGCCAGGGAATCAGTCATTAGGAGTATGGTAAACAGGGTACCGCGGAGGGTGTCAGAGCCTAAGTAACCAAGGGCAAGGGTGTACAATGTAGTGTATAGTTTGGTAACAAATAAAAAC
Organism: Massospora cicadina; assembly: GCA_022478985.1. Lineage (NCBI taxonomy): Eukaryota > Fungi > Entomophthoromycota > Entomophthoromycetes > Entomophthorales > Entomophthoraceae > Massospora > Massospora cicadina. Next base: position 64,929 of record JAKSZP010005315.1, on the reverse strand, counting down.
AATACTTGGGTAGATTACAAAGGGGAGTCCAATTAAAGTGGAGATTGGTGCTGGAATGCTTGAGTGCCTCAGTCTGAGGGGACCAGGGGGCCCAGCTATGCACCAGGTCTGATAGATAATTTAGTGTAAATATAATGGCCAATGTTGTTAGACCTCCCCAAGGAGGTTCAAATACAAGTTTTCCTAAGGAACCATGAGTTAAAAAATTTATACTAATGGGAATATTTTATTAAGGAAGATGACCAACAAGGAAAGCTGGTCTTGAAAACCATACTTTAAATAAGGGGACATGAGTTATCACTTGGGAAAATAGTGCCAATTCTAAGCAAACTAATCTTTGCACCCTACTATTAGCCAGGGTACTGTAGCTTGAGATTGACCAAACTTGAGTTATTGATTGCAGGATGAGCTGCCCCAATTTGGAAATATTGAAAAATGAACAGGTTTCAAACCCCTGTTCTCTAAGCAACCAACTGAACTGTCATCATTAAGAAGATAACTAGTGTATTTTAATACACTTGATGTAACACAGAGATAGGCATCATGCACTTCCCCTGGACCAACTTAGGCATAGCTAGACTGCACCCAGTGTTGGTCCAAGGTATGCTTTAAGTCATGGAGGTCCTGCAGCTTGACCTTTTTGGACTCCTGATATCCAGCCTTACCTTGGCAGTTGGTTCCCTCAATGATACCATATAATGATGAAAGTCCAACCTACAAATTGAATGAGTTACCAAGCTATCCTCTGGAGTTATAAATATAAGCACCCTACAAGCAGATTGATAGGCAGTGGAGGATAGTTGAAACTGAATAGGAGCAAACAGAACTTCATCAGATTGTAAATTTTTGGTAATAATCTGGCCTTCTGAATTGACCCAAACAATCTTCCCATCATGGAGAGAAAATAATAGTTTACTAGCCCCTGAGCACCCCTCAAAAGCTGGTAAAAGATGTGTTGACTTGATACTAAAGTTCCAATCATGAGTAAAGATACCAACTTCACTGGTGGTGAAGCTAACAGAAAACCTGCTAGTATTAGATGGGCAAGCAGTAAGGTCTACCAGGGTAAGTCCAGGGGCCAGATCCAACGAATAGATTATCAGTGTTTTGAGATTATGTTTAAGTACAAGACCTGGTTTCTTTGGGTGATTGCAAAAAACATTGACCCATTGCATGAGATATCTAAGCTAACTACTTCAAACTCACTTTTGAAGCTATGCCCAAGCAACTAGGGGTTGGACCCAATACTGAACTCGAAAAGACCATCATTGACACCCCAAAAAGTGAGGGCTGGGGAAGGTTGTGCCAATAAAAAGAAACAAAATGTAAAGCACGGATCTGAGGAAAGTTGACCGTTTACAGAAGCCTAAAAGTCATTTAGTAGGAGACTTGGTTATAAATTATGTACCTTAAGTTAGGAATCGATATCAAATATTTAGAAATAGTTACAACACAGCTGAAGTATTAAAAGTTCAACAGCATCAAATTGAGGGTGAGAGAAATACTGTAAGTACGGGTGGGAACTAGCATTATGGAGGTAGAGCTGGCAGGGAATAGAATCCAGTAAATCCTCCACCGCGTTGATAGACGCAAAGTTGAGATCAAAGGTGAGGATGCAGTTGCTGGCCCCAAAAATGGCAAGGAGATCAAATTTTGGTGTGAACACCATAACATAAACCTCATAACCGGCATCAAAACTCATGACGGGGATGAAGCCGCTCCTATAATTATTGGCAACGCTCCCTAAAGGGGGTATAAAATCATAAGGAAGCGGGCGCCAGAGGGTCACACAAGAGCTTTGAGATGTGGCAAAGATCTGGCGAGTGGGGGAGGTGATAAAACTTGAGGTTCTAAAGCGGCGGTTTGGCTATGCATAGTTCCACCTGGCTGAGTACTTGTCATCTTTTAGTGGTGGTGAATAAAAGAGTGGTAGAAAAAAATTATTTATAGTTTCTCTCGAATCTAAGTGAAGATATTGAGCATTTCAATTCTAAAATGAATCTACGTAAGATATATCTTTGCATCTCAAATTGCGCACTCAAATAAAAATTATTCTCGATTAACCAATAAGCTCATCTTAGCCAAGGATCTAAGCCGACTGGAGCATATCCAAAAAAAATCCACCCAAAATTACATTTTGCCCCACCCTAAAAGTGCACTTGGTAAGATTAGTCAAATTTTGATTAGTTTTGATTAAGATTCATTAGTAAACTTCTGTTATCTAATTTACAGTCAAACTCAACAAAGATATTTAAAAATTTGATTTTAATCCAAATCAAATCTTAAATACAAACTGATTCCCCCAGCGCTGCTTGGATTTATAATTTACCTGACGATTCTAATTGATTAATTTAGCTTGACATGTATATGTCTATGGCTGGGATCTGTTCAAAATTGGGGTGACGCTAACTGAAGCATGATGATTATGTTTGCATGCAACGATGGCGAAATTGGATCGATGTAATTTAATTTTTGTTGATTTTATAGTTTCAATTTTTCGGCAAGAGGTTAGTAATTTATTTGATTTAATAGGTTCTATAGTTTAATCTGTGGTTAATTAGTATTTGATTGATTTGATTGGTTTAATGGTTTTGGTATGCATTTAATGGGTATTTGTGTGATTCGAAGGCTCGATGGTTTTGGGTAAGTAGCTTTAAATCTAAATTTGGTTTAGCCCGTGAGTTCTGATTTGCTGTTTTGTAATTTGTTCAATTGGAATTAGGACTATTAGCAGGGTCAGCCGCTCCCAGAAGGTCCCACTTACGTTAATTGGCTGGGTGATGCACGGATTTGATTTCTTATCGACGTCATAATGATAGACTTCTAGTGTTGGCGCAATATTCTTGGTCTGATTGGTTAAAACCTTAAAATCGAGGCATAATGTTTTAGATATAAAGGAAAGGTAGGATCACAAGTTCCGATTGGCTTGTTATGCCATACGTATTCAATCAAATTAAAGTTGATTTTGATTAGAAAAGGCAAGTTCTGATTGATTAATGGCATCGGGTTGTTATGGCAACTTTTTAAATTGGTGAAATGGGTTCACAAGTTCCGATTGGTTCATGATGCTAAAATGTCGTCAGCCAAGTTATTCAATTAACACGTTCGTCGCCATGCCATCCAAATATGGGTGACAGGGCAACGAATGTGTTAACGAACAATTCGTAGGTTTAGTATCGCTAATAGAAAATTATAATATGACGCTTTAAATGAGATCAAAATGGTAAAAACCACCCAAAACCACCTTTGGAAATCAGAAGTACGTAAAAAAGGCGCGCAAAACGAAGTTCCTAGCTGCGTGGGTTGAGGTTTAGATTAAACCAAAATAAAAATAGTAAAAAATTCACGTTATACTATACTTTTTATTCATTTATATTTATGATAAAATATTATCTATATTACAGTACATTATAATATTTGTTAAAATAGTCCAAACACATTTGTGGTGATTTTGGACAATTGGGACAATAGGTTATAATTTTTTAATATTTTTTCTCGCTTCCTGGCATTTGATAATTTGTCGATAGTCACATTTGGGCCCCGTGAGAAACTCAACTGAATCACGCTGGGCGACGAACGTATTACTACAGTTTGTGGAACCTTATTTGCTTATACGCTTGAACTATCAGCGACAGATTAGGTAAATCGACTATATTTAAATCCACAAGTTTTGATTGGCTCTGTTCAATAAATCACTGATTAAGTCGTCGAGGTTGGAACGATCCACATTTGGTAAATTTTCACAATGAGATTGATCTACCAATCTATATTACATACAAAGTTATTTTCAACAATTTCAATTTAACATGACAACCATATCTCGAATAAACAAAAGTTAACATGATATGACCTTGGATATATAAATTTAATATGATACAGTAAAACATGTCTAAACTGGAATGCGATCATTCCAAGATTTTTCCATCTTCATAGTTTTTGATATATAGAGTGTCAGGCTTAGTTAGAATTTTATGATTCATAGAGGGTCCAGCTTAGTTAGGTTTCACTGTATATATCTTTTAGCTGCACATCCGTTGAAAACTATAGCAGAGATGAGAAGGCTTAGATAAAAATAAAATAAATTTTAAATGTTTACCTATTGGTAAAAAATAAGAGTATAATATCTTTTTGCCACCAAGTAAATGCAATATAAAAATGGTTACATGCTGTTTCTTTTATTGCACACTACTGATTTACTCTGTGTTGCTTAAGTTTATATTTTTTCCAGATGATACTAACCGATTATTTTATCTTCTATAATGAATAACATTGATAAGTAGGAAGTGAATGAACTATCAAAGCAAGCAAATAACAACAAACTGCTTGGAAAATCCATTGAACTTATTAAATCAACCAAAAAACTCCAAACCAAACATATGAGATGTTATATCAATTCCCATTACACTTATATATATTCATATCTTATGTATAACTTTATTTATTTTATTATGCTTTTAAAATATTATATGCAGTGGTTCCTTTTGACATGTATATGTCTTATGGCTGGGGATAAGTTCAAAATCTGAGTTATGAAATGATGTCATAATGTGATAAGCTTATAGTATTATAGATGGCCATTAGTAAGTTTAGTATATCAATTAAAGAATTAAATCAAGTAAATTAGGAGAATATAGTAATTGTTGTAAATGGCCATTAATAAGGTTAGTATTTATTCAAACCAATTAAACAAACTAGATAACAGATTAAATTAAGTATTGTGTAATGGATGGGGATCCCAAGGCCTGGCCCGCCACTGGCCCTAAACATCCACCCCCATATATGGCCATACCAACTCTGGATGGTCCTGTCCTAATAGATGACCTTGCCAGGCATACTGGGCTGAGGTGCATCTCCTATAGCCTCTGTCACTTCGGGGTCACTGGGCTGAGGTGTGGCCAACTGGCCTCTGTTGCCTCAGGCCACTCTGGCTCCTCCCCTCTCACCAGAGCAAAGCCACTCTCAATAGGATCCTGGCACATCCACCCCCTTTCCCTCCTCCTTATTATATGCCATCTGTGCCCCCAACCTTGCTTAAATAAAATACTAAATTAAATTAAATAAACAAGTCTAGTGAATGCAGCCTTTATTAGAAAGCAAACCTGGAGTCAGAATAGAATTCCAAAGTGAGGTCCAACAGGGCTGACCTCACTTTAAAATACTTCCTAAAAAGGCTAAATGAATTGTAGGTAATGAGGGGCATAAAAGCCTCCAGAATTGATGGCATCTAGGCAACTCAACAAAGAATTGGAGGGGAACCTCAGAATGAACAACCAATCAAGTAAATAGATTGTTTAATTTTTATTCCATTATCAACCCAAATAGGAAAATCCTACTCAGAATAACAGAATTGCAACCATTGATGCACACAAATTTCATAATCCTTACCTTATGAGATTCATGTAACAATCATCAATCATTACATATTGTAGATGACCATTAGTAAGTTATGTTTATCAATTGAACCAATTTAGCAACTAAATTAATAGATTTTTTAATTATGTAGATAGCCATTAGTAAGTTTAGTATACAATAATTTACCCAATTAAATTAACTACATAAATAGATTAAATTGAGTATTGTTGATGGTATTAGTAAGTTTAGTAGTTAGTCAAACCAATTATATCATCTAAATAAGTAGATTAAGTTGTGTATTGTAGATGACCATTGTTAATTTTAGTATATAATTATAACAATCATATTAAATAAAACACCATACACTTCTTACACAAATTCATTGTACCTATTGAATTAACCAAATATAAAACCACTTATCTAAATTGATATTGATTTTAAAAACTCTTATATAATAATTTTACACCTTATATATAACTTTTATTAAATATTTATAAGCAAAAACCCAGTCTAGTTAGTTCTGCTAATTTACAAAATTTTGTAATAAGTTTATTACCTTTGGTTCATTTGTTTAAATGGAATTATATAATAAATATTTACATACATACATATATATATACATAATATCTTTATATTATAAGATGATTTTTTACATTACTTTCAACTAGATGTTGACTGATTTTAAATTAAATAAACAACTCTAGATTTTATCAGCCATCTGGTTGCTGTTGCTCAAAGTTTTAGTTAAGGCAATCTAACCAATTACCTAAGTGATTGAATATTATAGTTGTCCTCTTTTAAAGTTAAATGATAAAACCATCTAGTACTAAAAAAAAAAAAGTTAAATGATAAACTTTTTGGGTTGCCAGGGAGGAATCATTGGCAGCATGATCATCTGAAGGCCGGGCTTCAAAGTTAGCAGCCTTAGATGAAAGGGTTTCCATTAAGTTAAGTAAAATAAAATAAGAGATCAGATGAGAAGTAGTTTATTTAGAATGATTTGGCACTATTTATAGTGCTTCAAAATATAAGGATAGGAATAGGGATTATAAGGGTAGGAATAGGGATATTTAAGGGTAGTGTCATGGGACCTGTAGGAAAGTCCCAATACTAGGATAAGTGGGAATAGATAAAGAGTGGATAGGGATTAGATAACAAATAGGAAAGGTACATTTTCCCCAAATCCAGCATAATTTGGGCAAAGCCTCAAATTTAGTATTCTGGTTGAATTGAACTCTGTTCTCAAATTATTGGGCCATCTGCAAAATATGACCTTTGGATAATTATATTGATTTTCCCCCTGGACAAGGCTTTCACCTAATCCAGGGAGAATCCTGACAACGCCCTCCACAAGCCTTGTCCTAGGGGAGTAAATTGTGACCTGAAGGTTATAGTAAATGGATGACTCAAGCTTGAGGGTGTATGGAGCCTCATACTTGATGTGGTCCAGGTCAGTGATGCTGGTGCAGGAGTTGTGAAAATAGAACTTGATACAGTTGGACAATGTATGGTTTGATTTGGAGAGGATCATGAGGCTGCAGATATTGGTGGCTGCAACATCTAGGTTCTTGCGGCATTGCTCATCTGCCCCAGTATCATAAAGCTTATAGGGAACACACCTGCAGATGGTCATTGAGTGCCCGCTGAAACCAGATGGCAGATGAAAGGTGGCCGGATCCTTGGGCACCATCTTGGAAATCTGCTTGGCGATGGGATCCAGGAGGGTGATGGTGTGCTTGTCAGTTTTGAGGCTGAGATGGAGTTTGAAATGATCCTCCTCACTCTCATGCAGGTTCTCCTTGCTAACCCACTTCAGATGCAGCACAAACGTGTCGCTGAGCACCTTATAGCAAAGCTCATCACGCCCAAAACAGACGATCTGCATCTCTAACTTGGGCAGCAGTGATAGGATGAGCTGAAATGCTGACAGGTTTTTTCAGGATCAGCAATCATTTTTGTAATGTCAGGACCAATTGCTGGAGGGGAGCTATCAAAGTTGGAAAGCAGTAGCGTTGCCAAAAAGGAGTTGTTGAGCTTCACTTTTTTCAGCTCTCATTTTTGTTGGGATTGGCGCTATCCAAATATGAGGGTCAAACCAGGTAATTCAAAATTTTCTCTTTAGTAATTTGTGGCCCAATTTTGGGAGGGGCGCCATCAAAGTCAGAAAGTGATAGGTTTGTTGGAAAGGGTTTATCAAACCTCGCCTTTTCAAGACTTTCATTTTCATAGGGATTGGCGCTATCCCCATCTGAGAGCTGAATTAGGTAATTTTGATACTTTAATTTAGTGATATCTGGTTCAATTTTTGGAGGGGCGCCGTCAAAGTCAGAAAGTGGTAGTGTTACAGGAAATGTGTCATTGAGCTTATTTTCAATAGTTTGAAGGTAAGTCTCAGGTATTTTGCCTGGCGTTTGAATCACATTGTTGCCCCAATTGCTTTTGGGGCTGCCCAAAAATTCCTGAAGCTTGCTGCCTGCATCAAATTCGGAAGCTAATTCTTGACTTGTTGGCCCAACTTGATTGGTCCAATTGCTCAGAGGATGCTTGTATGAATTGATGTTTGGCACTTTTAATTCTAAACACTCAATAAAATTTGTTCTGATTTCTTTCACTAAATTAGACTGGGATTTGACGTCATTACAGAGAATCAGTTTTTGGTTGCCTAAATAAATGTTATTATTAGTATTAAATTCATTTTGTGGTTTTTAAATTCTGAGAATAAAAATTTGTGTGATCTTTGCTCTTTAATTGGAGTATAATCATCAATTTGGTCAATTTTTTTATAATGGGCCAATCTGGAAAGAAATTTGCAGAGTAGCTTCTCACAACTGGTGAGGTATCCTAGAGGCCAGTCTGGATTTCCCTGTGTGATGCTTTTCTAAGTGTCTTCTAGGTCACAGTCCCATGCATACTTGTAGCTCTTGGCCCTCTTCTCACAATAAAGTATTGCCTTATTCAATCTCTTCACTTTATGATGTTGGCTATATTGCTCTTTAATATTTGATTTGATTATAGCAAGCATATCTAATAAGTTGAGCAAGGGCTTAAGTTGGCTAGGTGATTTGAAATGTATGAGACCTTGTAGTTCAGAATATTTGAAGATCTTCTTGGTGAAATTGCCTCCAACAGTTACTGCATCTTTGCCATTCCAGAGGAGGTAGGTCAGAAGATCAGGGTCCATAGTGCTCGCTGAGGATTGATAACTCTTTTCATCCAAGGTTGAGGCTATATCCTCATGGTGCAACTTGGAAGCGACCTGGCAGGGAGCACCATTTTTGTTGGGCCACCAGGGAGGAATCATTGGCAGCATGATCATCTGAAGGCCAGGCTTCAAAGTTAGCGGCCTTAGATGAAAGGGTTTCCAATAAGTTAAGTAAAATAAAATAAGAGATTAGGTGAGAAGTAGTTTATTTAGAATAATTTGGCACTATTTATAGTGCTTCAAATATAAGGATAGGAATAGGGATATTTAAGGATAGGAATAGGGTTATTTAAGGGTAGTGTCATGGGACCTGTAGGAAAGTCCCAATACTAGGATAAGTGGGAATAGATAAAGAGTGGATAGGGATTAGATAACAAATAGGAAAGGTACATTTTCCCCAAATCCAGCATAATTTGGGCAAAGCCTCAAATTTAGTATTCTGGTTGAATTGAACTCTGTTCTCAAATTATTGGGCCATCTGCAAAATATGACCTTTGGATAATTATATTGATTTTCCCCCTGGACAAGGCTTTCACCTAATCCAGGGAGAATCCTGACAAACACAATGATGCTATCACAGCTTTAAAATAGATAAAATGTTACAGAAGATTTCTAAATTTACCCAGCGAAGACATGTACATTTTCTTTAGCTTTTTATTATAAGGGAAGAGGGATACCCTTTTATTTTAAATATTTGTGACAAATCTGTTTGAAATTGACCAATAGTTTAGGAGATGTGTGTCATGCAAGCAGCCAATTAAAAGAAGACTGGGCTTACAGTCTGTGTCCAGAAGTACCCAGTGGAGCACCCAAAATTCCAGGGGCATAGCAATTCTAGCAACTATGAGGAGGGATTATTTATCATTAAAGTGATGGAAATAAAACTTTGGGAATTACCAAAGGCTCCAAGTCAAACCAAATGACTGCAATGAGGCTACCAAGGGTATTGGTGGGGCAACCCTCAGGTGTGAAAAAGCTATGATGATGATAAGTCCTCTGAGTTCCATGGTTGCTGGACTTTGGGAATGATCTCTTAATACCAGGATATTTTTGGGGTGTTCATGGTCATCAGGGCTCTTCATATGGAAAAATTAGAGTGTGAATCATCAAAGCCACAAATTGAATCAGACTGGCTCAATATTTACTTTAATAGAGCTTTGAAAGAGTTTTGCGTTTTCTGATTAGGTTCAAACTGATGTGCAAGGTTTTTGGTGGAAATGGGATTGCAGATTATATCACATACAAAAACAGGAGCAGGCTCCCCTTAGGAGTGATCTGGATTATATGAAAAAATGAGGACCCAATTAAATTAGGTTGTGCGCTCCTTATCCTCAGAAGGTGTGACAGATTTAGGGTATTGTTATGAATATAGTGAACAGATTGTATCAAAGCATTATAGGGTCAGAAAAGCAAATTCTGGTTGTGCAGGAGCATACCATGAGTAGTAGATTGGTAATTGTTGTCAATGGCGTACCTTCTTTGAAAAATGGTGACTATCCACCAGGTGAACAGATTGACAGAATGGAGTGCCCACTCAATAATCATCAAAGCTAAGTTGTGAACAGAGGCGTGCTTCATAAGAATAAAGAGTTTTTTAATGTATCAGATGAAATTCACAAAAATTAAAAAGGTGTTGACATTTTTTATATAAATAAAAAATTCAGATAGAAGAATAAACTTAAAAGAGACTCTATGAGGGGCTGTTGCACTTATAATAAGATGGAAGGAAGAATTGGAGAGAGGCCTAGATTTTCTGCGCCTAGATAGTTTAAGTGAAGTGTCTATAACTCTCCATAAAAGACTATTTATGGATTATAGAAATCAGCCCTAATGTGGGTAAAAACCTTTTAGTTTGTATAAAAAACCCAGAATACTTTCTTAAATAGGTAAACCGCTAGGGCAACAAAAAGTATCTCATAGTTAGATAAGTAAAGTAATAATATTTTTATTAAAATAGGGAAGATGACCAACAGAGAGATTGGTCAAAACATATAGTTATAAAGTAAGTTGAGGATCTAAGCAAATTCTAGAAAATAATAAAATACTACCATTAATGGTAGTCCATTGCCACATGTAGGTAGAAGCCCAAGACTTAGAAATGGGATTAATCACCTTCTTTGGTAATATATTATCTTAAAGACATACCAAACCCCTGTTCACCAATAAGTCATAATGAGCCATCCTCATTAACAACACATTGTGTTATTTTTGAAGCCATTGATGTAATGTCACAAAGTTTATCATGTTTTTTCTTGGAACTAACCTGGGCCTGCCAATCCTGCACCCAATGTTGATCCAAGGTATGCCTGAGAGCAGGGGAGGGCGTAAACTTAGTTCTTTAGACCTTATTTATATTATCTTTATTTCTCTGATTAACTCCTACAATCAGGTCATGAGTCATGACATTACCCTCCAGCTTTTAAGAACCACTTCTACTCCAGGGACCTCAGTAAATGAGAAATTTTTATGAGCTGGAGGTAACTTTATTGAAACAAGGGCTTATAGTATCTTTGGGACCAGAAGCCTCAGGGAACTGTCTATGGAACGCGTCAATCAAGTTTTGGACATGCCCACAATTGCAAGCTGGAGCCAAGTAATTTTCTGCAGCATCAAAACCCTTCCATGATATCAGGTATTCCAGAATTCTTTTTACAAGCTGAGAGGCCACATTACTCTTCACTTCCCACTTTGGTGCCCCATTCATAAGGTATAACTTTGGTTTCTCAGGAGGGGGTCCTAAAACCAATTAAATTTACCCTTATGGAATGTGGCAAAGATATGGAACTTGGTTGTAAATCTAATTGATAAGTGGCATGGCCTATATTTCTGATTTATTCGAGGTATGCTGACCAGGGGACAGACAGTACCGATCACAACACTCAAAACGGCAAAACAAACTACTAACCAGGTGGGAAGCAGAAACTGCTTAACCCACCATGGCAGAGGGTGAGGAGGGGTCGGGGGGTTGGTTTTCAGAAAGACCCACCTCGATCAAGGGGTGTTGGTTACAGTACCGGATCAGAGCAGAGAGCCAGGGCGTTGGGGCATCTGCATAGTGGGGGCTGAGGTCAGCGTAGTAGGAGTTTTCCACTTCTGCATCAAGATAATGATGGGAAAGTGTTTCAACAAAAGCTGCGAGGAGAACTTCAGCTTCTTTGCGGGCTTCAGGAAGTTGGGTGAAAAGGGAGATACTGTGGCGGGTGATTTTGGCTGAGGGGTTGAATGAAGCAAGCGTTGCGACATTCATAACAGCGATTTCAGCATCATCAAATAGTTTTGAGATGTCACTGCAGGGAGATTCAGGGAAGTTGGGGGGAAGAAGATGGTGGGCAGGCCATGCTGGAGCTGAGCCACTGACTGGGCCACCGCGGTGCGTAGTTTTGGGCAATGAGGAGAGGCCACCGCAGCTAAGGCGAGCTGGTGGTCACTTTGGAAGGGGGCTGTATTGGGTAGAGGAGCGAAATGGCGAGGGGTAGGGGTTTCATCGAAGTCGGGAAGGAAAAATTCTGCCTGACCATAATCGCCATGGCAGAGAGGTTGACCTGTATGCTTACTAATGAGGATATTACCTGATTCGTCAGTTTCAGCCAATAAATCCCATGGATTTTGGTTCACTGGAATAGTGGCATTTAAATTTGAGTGGGTAGGATTGGGCGAATGGGCAGCTGCTTGGGTGTGAATGTTGGTCCAAGCATTGCTCTGATTGGCTGGCTTAGATTTAGGTGGGAGAGTGAGGATGGAGGTTTTGGGTGGGGCTGATTTTCCATGTGGGCCCACTGAACGAGATTGGAGGGTGGGAGGGGGCAGCAAAGTGCCCCATACTGAACCTCCAGAGGGGGCTCAGAAGTTGCATCAGCGGATTTGGCCTTAGGGCACGCTCTTTTTGCATGGTCGATGCCAAAGCAGAGGGAACAAATCTGCCTACCATTATCAACCCGAGCCCAAAAGAAATGATCTGGCGCTGCAGCCACACTAGCGCGGGGTGGGATTTGTTGGGCTATGGTAGGGTGGTGTGGTATGATGGTGGCTGTTGCACGAGGAGCAGCAAGGCGTTCTGCACCAGATGGAATGGCAAAGATGAGGTTGGGCTGAGTGCCATAAGCCATGAGCCCCGCGACCAACTGGTCATACAAAACCTGGGGTGGAAGGTGGGATGGGAGACATGGCCTATATTTCTAATAATGCAGTGAAGTTCTATTATCTTTGGTCTAGTTCCTTGATGGCTGTTTTACATGGACATTTATGGCGTCAAGAATCGCCAGATAACCCTCCCTATAATCTGACCAACTCTTCACTTACCATCAGTGTCTTCCTTATAAGTTTTTATGGCTGTGTCCAATTTAGTATTTGCCTATTAATGTATTTTTTGATGATTTGAAAAAAGTCCACCACTGATTCCACTTTAGAACTTACACTTGAGTTCCATGTTAGATGAAAAGTTATAATCATAATTGCAAAGAAACAAGAACACCAATAAAATAAATGCTGGTTGTTGTTATATCTGAATTGTGCCAAAGGAAGGTGAGAAGCTTAATTGAGTGATCAGTGGTTGTGTAGAACCTTAAGGATTGTTTGAGGCATTGGTTTTATCGTTCAGTTTTTCCATAAAATTAAGGATGAAAGGCATTTGAATGTAAAGGGCATCTAGTGGGCCTTGCACAACTCTTCCAAAATACAATTGTGAACTGGGGTCTACGGTCACTAATAATCTCCAAAAGCTCCCCAGTAGTGGAGAAAACGTTAAGAACAAAAACTTTTAGCCATCTGGGCTGTTATAACTATGGTATGACATGGGATGAGATGGTCAAACTAGATGAACCAGTACATCATCTCCATGATGGCATCATATATCTTAGATGAGGGTAACACCAAAATAGATTCCAGTGAGAGGGAATTCCAAGGCCCTTCTGCTTTCTAAAAAGGTAACGACAAGCAAGTAAGGGACTGATTTGGATTTACCATGTTGCAAACAAGAAACTCCTTGGTATAATGTGCAACCTGTGCGTAATTTCTTTTCCTTTAAACATACATCAGATAAGCTCCAGGTTTTAGCCTTCCTAGGATAACTTACTGTTATTCCATCATGATGCTCATTAATTTAATTTATATGAGGTACGCCAACCAGGGGATGGACAGTACTGAACACAACACTCAAAATGACAAAACAAAACTACTAACCAGGTGGGAAGCAGAAACTGCTAACCCACCATGGCAGAGGGTGAGGAGGGGTCAGGGGGTTGGTTTTCAGAAAGACCCACCTCGATCAAGGGATGTTGGTTACAGTACCAGATTAGAGCAGAGAGCCAGGGCGTTGGGGCATCCGCATAGTGGGGGTTGAGGTCAGCGTAGTAGGAGTTTTCCTCTTCCGCATCAAGATAATGACAGGAAAGTGTTTCAACAAAAGCTGCGAGGAGAACTTCAGCTTATTTGCGGGCTTCAGGAAGTTGGGTGAAAAGGGAGATACTGTGTCGGGTGATTTTGGCTGAGGGGTTGAATGAGGCAATTGTTGCAACATTCATAACAGCAACTTCAGCATCATTGAATAGTTTTGAGATGTCACTGCAGGGAGATTCAGGGAAGTCATGGGGGAAGAAGAGGGTGGGCAGGCCATGCTGGAGCTGAGCCACTGACTGGGCCACCGCGGTGCGTAGTTTTGGGCAATGAGGAGAGGCCACCGCAGCTAAGGCGAGCTGGTGATCACTTTGGAAGGGGGCTGTATTGGGCAGAGGAGCGAAATGGCGAGGGGTAGGGGTTTCATTAAAGTCAGGAAGGAAAAATTCTGCCCGACCATAATCGCCTTGGAAGAGAGTTTGGTCTGTATGCTTACTAATGAGGACATTACCTGATTTGTCAGTTTCAGCCAATAGATCCCATGGATTTTGGTTCACTGGAATAGTGGCGTTCAAATTTGGGTGGGTGGGATTGGGCGAATGGGCAGATGCTTGGGTGCCAATGGTGGTCCAAGCATTGCTCTGATTGACTGGGGTAGATTTTGGTGGGAGAGTGAGGCTGGAGGTTTTGGGGGGGCTGATTTTCAATGTGGGCCCACTGAATGAGATTGGAGGGTGGGAGGGGGCAGCAAAGCGCCCCATACTGAACCTCCAGAAGGAGGCTCAGAAGCCGCAGCAGCGGACTTGGCCTGAGGGCACACTCTTTTTGCATGGTTGAGGCCAAAGCAGAGGGAACAAATCTGCCTACCATTATCAACCCAAGCCCAAAAGAAATGATCAGGCGCTGCAGCCACACTAGTGCGGGGTGGGATTTGTTGGGGTATGGTAGGGTGGTGTGGTATGATGGTGGCTGTTGCATGAGGAGCAGCAAGGCGCTCCGCACCAGATGGAATGGCAAAGATGAGGTTGGGCTGAGTGCCATAAGCCATGAGCCCCGCGACCAACTGGGCATACAAAACCTGAGGTGGAAGGTGGGATGGGAGATTTGCAAAGGATACCACTAGCATGGTGTCTGAAGGGAGGCGAGTATGGGTTGTGGGAATGGGGTTTTTTTTATAAATTAGAGGAGTTTGTGCTGCCGCTTCAGCATCCTCCTCAGATTGGAACCCAACATCAAAGTAGCCCTTAAAAGGGCGGAAGTCTATAAAGCCAGCTGGCACAAAGGCTGCAGTGGCTAGCTCAATAATTGCCTTATCAGCATATGGGAACAAACGCCCATAGTCCACTCTGAGGCAATAGCGAATGGCAGAGTAAGGGAGGGCGAGAGGATGGGGGCGAGAAGGGTGGACGCGCACCAGGTGGAGCGCTAAGTCCCGTGGGGGGACAAAACGGTTGGAAGCAGTGGGCGGGCTGTTTGAGCCCATCTGAACGCGCTTGCCCGCGGGGCAGAAAATGCTAGGTGGAGGTGCACTGCTGCCCCACACTGGGGTGGCAGGCGGCGGAGCCAAGGACATCAAAGAATAGGTTTGGGCAGATGGCTGTGGATAAATAAAACTTTAAATTTAAAATTGCTCAAAAGTGACTTCGAGTGGTAAAAGAAAGTCCATGATGCTCATTAAATATACCTAAAAAAAGAGGCCTATTGATAACCCATAAGCATCCCTGGAATCATACCATAACGCCTTTTATATGGTACCCCTTAATTAAGTCTTTCTGGTTTAAATTGAACCTAAAAATTTATGTTATATTCTGAAGACAAAGAATGTGCTAAGACAGACTATCTGAATGTACTAAATTATTCCAGGTTCTCCAAAGGTGTCAAGAACTTTAGCAGAGAGGTTTGTAGATTGTTTATTTGACATATTATTATCAAGAGGAATTACCAATTGCATTTTATGGTTCTTTAATAGCTTGGGGTAAGAGCTATTGCTGAATTGCAACTTAGAGTATCAGCTGACCTGTAAAGTTTTTTATGTTTACTACACAGGCTTGTCATTTGTGTTGAATTTCTGTTAATCAATATATCAATAAAAAATGTGTGTACAGTGGTAATTATATGAAGAAAATTATCCAGATGAGTTCTTCACAACCGAATATAATAAATCTTCTCAGGTTTTTTCATATAGACAAATACTGGCAACCCTTCTTAGATTCACTTTAAGGACATGAAAACAATCCATAAAAGGGAAACAATCCCTTCAAATCAATCCCAAGAGTTGAAAAACTTAAGGGCAACAAGAAAACATCTCTCTTCCACTCTTAATGCAAGAGAGCTTGAGATCAATGTAAACTAAATAATGGAATCTATCCTTAGGCTCTTCTTAGGAAAACAGTAAAACAATTTTAGTACTATTCAAGTTGTTACTGTTATTTCTCTTTTTATTTATATTAAGAAAAAGTTTTATATAAGGAACTTCTGCGCTATACTCTTATATTGTCACTCCATTAAAACATCCGTTGGTAATGAATTTATCCTTTACAAATTATACCAACAATGAATGATGTATCTGCTCATCCATCCACCTAGTCTGAATCCACCGCAGACTAAGTTACAGCTCATTCTGGGTTGGATTTAAAATAGTGTGTACGTTGCCTTCATCCAACTCTAGCGGATTACCCTTATTAAGCTAGAAACCTGCTTAGTAATGTGAACCTTTTACCCATTTGTTGGGATTTTGCCCACCTTTC
The DNA here is from genome assembly GCA_022478985.1 of Massospora cicadina. NCBI lineage: Eukaryota > Fungi > Entomophthoromycota > Entomophthoromycetes > Entomophthorales > Entomophthoraceae > Massospora > Massospora cicadina. Next base: position 48,297 of record JAKSZP010005315.1, on the reverse strand, counting down.
CAGTTATTAGGTTATCTGCTGTTCGGTAGGGGATAAGTTCTGCTAGCAAATGAATTGGATATTGGTTGACTTTTATTTTGAGTTAATAATGTCTGGGGATTTTTGGTCATTTTTCAGGTTCAGATCCATTAAAGAAAAATTTATGCAAGTGTTTAAGATCTTGTTGGGCAGAGTTACCAACGAAATTGGGGCATCTGATAGTTGATTGTTGATTAAAATTAGTTGTACCAATTGAGATTTGTTGGGTTTAATCACTAACATATTAGGAATTAAATCAGTAGTTGTGAGGTGAGTGATGCCACCTGCAACTAATGAATCAATCAGTTAGTTTTCAACCTGCTATAATACGTAAAGATTTCCATTACCTAAGCAGTTGCTAGCCAAAGGTGGCTAGTTTGCTATGATTGAGTGGGAACTTTAGGGACATGTTTTCTGTCTCATTTCATTTTTAGATCTCTGGGATGTCTGACAAAGGAATCCTTAGCCTGACTGAGAAACCATCATCAGAAGACAATTTTAAGGGTAATATAACGGCAACGCCTGCCATTTCATGGCTGAGGCACCAACTGAGGAGTTGAGCGCTGAATTCTCCCTAAAATTTCCTATCAACCTTAATTTATAAAGCAGAGAAAAATGTAGCATTAATAAGTTCTATTTATCTCCAGTTTATTATTGTTGTAGTATAATAATTTTTGACTTTTTGTGTGATAAAGAGTAAGGATTGGTTTGGGTTGGGACCATCTAGTACTAAAAAAAGAGTAAGGATTGGATAGCCTTATAAAGAGATGAAAACCATTGTCATAGCTCTCCACCAACTTATAATGACAGGAACAAAGGTTGGAAAACTCTGAATCTGAAAGTGGATTAAGTTCACCCTGTAAGGTAAGAGGTCCCTAATTGCCAACATAATCATTAATTTGTGGATTAATTCAACTTTAGTGTTGGATCACCTCTAGTTTATTTGTTCAACTATGGATAATAGTTTTCATAGTAGTATTGTTCATATATATATCTATATCTATTACTATAAAGAAACGCAAATCATGCACATAATTGCCTGTGCAATTAATATCTTGGAACGATCATTAACAAAGCCAGATTTCAATAATTGGTACTCTTTTCAGAAGTAGAGTATCCTCAGTCCTAATTTAAAAACCACTATAGCAGGTCATCTTGGTATTTAGGCTAACCCTCAAGTTGCTTCAAAAATAAGCTTTGTCAACAATTCAGCAAATGCCAATAAACCCTAATTGACTGGTGACTAACCCAATTAATTCACACAGGAAATATAATCATAATAGTTTAACTAGTAAAAATCCTAAAAAAACTTTTCTTTCCGCTTATAATAACTTTTGAGCGATTTTCAATTAAGTAAAAAGTAAAGTAAGTCTTCTAACCTATGACTACCTCCCCCGTTCACTTCCCAATGACCTCAGATTCTCTTCCAGCTGTTCCCATGAGGGGCAGCATTAAAACCCCACCTAGCATTTTCTGTTTAGCGGGAAAATGCGCTCAGAATGGTTCATATAGCCTCACCAAATCATTGGGTTAGTTTATTCCGCCCAAGGACCTCGCCATCCACCTTGCACATACCCAGACAGTGCCTCACAGCCCACTTGTTCTCCCCTGCTCCCAGCTGTTTTTTGGCCTTCAGGTCAATATATAGGAAATTGTTCCCAACAACGAAAAAGCTAGTATTGACCTGGCCCAGGCAATGATTCTGCCAGCCGGTTTTATAGATTTCCACCACTATAAGGGATATTTTGATCTAGGCTTCACTTGCAAATCTGACGCCACCACTGTGGCCACCGTGCCCCTGGTTTTCCAGGGCATCCCTATCCCAACAACACGCACCTGGCTCCCCACAGACACCACTATGGTGGTTCAATTTGCAGGGTTGCCCACGCACCTTTCCCCCACGGTGCTCCATCAGGAGTTGATGGAAGGTTTGGCTGCATATGGATCCAACCCCATCCTTCAGTTTGTGGTCCCCAATGGGGCTTCTCGCCTCACTGGGCCTCAAGCATTTCCCACAATTATCCAAATATCAACAAAATTGCTTTTTCAATTCCCCCATGCCATCATTACCTCTGCCACTGACCACCCATTCTGGGCCCACGTCAAGGGCGGGCAGACTATCTGACCATCCTGATTTGAGTTGGATCACTCAAAGCCTAAATGTCCCTCTCTCAATTCTTCCACTGGACCTGCGTTGTCTCCATCTTCCCCCAATCGGCCACACACACCACTGCCTTTTCAGTATGGGGTACAATCCTTCCCCCCTCCCCAAAAGCCTGCTGCCACTACGGTGCCTGCATTTGCCAATCAGCCTCTGACTCAGTCCAGTGCCACCTGCGCTTCAACCAATCAGGAGACAGCTTGAAGAACAGTTCAATCCTACTCTATTCTTAGATTGACAGACAAAGCCCATCAATTCATAAACATCAATTTCCTGTATGACTTGAACCCATGTTTCTCATTGGTTAAAACCAATTAAGTTGGAATTTTTATTGAAGAAACGGATGTCCACATCAAAGAATTTATCCAGGTACAGCACCCTGTTCAGTCCCCTCAGCGTTTTTGCGGCCCCCAGCTGAACGCCCATGTGTTCCTCCCTATCCACCAGCTCACTGAAGCAGCAGTTGATCACCCAGATAATGCTGACATCTGCAAGTGTGCTGCCACGTCAGTGGCTATACTAGCCAAGGGTATCCATCCTCCCATTATTGCCCTAACCCTGTCCCCACAGGGAAAACGTGACATCCTTAGCCTCCACAAACAAACAGCTGCCGCCATCCAGAAAGTGTTTGTTGCTTCGCAGGATCAGCCAAAATTTTTACTGTGCCACCACCACTTTTTTCCCAGCTTCCTTACATCTGCCTTCAAGTGGAAAAATGCTTATCCCAGTACCTAGATGCAATTTTTGCTGCAGGTAATTTACATGACCATCCATAATCAGCAATATCAACCCACATGTCACTGATCACCCCACACCATTGCTCTCTGCCTTAACCCGCACTCTTTCCTATGAGGAGGACTCTGATGCTAAGGATGAGCCTCCAAATCCCTCTTCCCCTTCCACCATGGTGGGATAAGCAGCTCACCATTGTTCCATCTGGTCAGTTGTTTTATCATTTTTTGTATGTCTTGCCACTCTTTTAGGGCGTTTGGTTTGTGTTTTTGGTTTGCTTGTTTAGTGTTTCTGTTTTGGTAATGTCCATTCCATGTTTGGCTTACCTCAAATAAAATAAAAATAATCAAAATACTTTCCAACATTGTCAGGATTATCTCTGACATAACTTCAACAATCTGGTAGAATAAAATCTGGTAAATTTATGAACATTATATTAAGAAATTAAACTAACAATAATTACCAAAATAACGATACCTCCCACATCTACTATAGGTTCCATATTATATTTTGATCCCTATCAGATAAAATAGAAATTTCATTATAATCTTATCAAGATGGTTGATGTGGGCAATCCAAAAACCCAAAGCAACTAATTCTCTTTGCCATTTGTAAACTCATAAGAATAAAGACTGTGTAAGGGTCTCTAGTCAATGAGTTTGGCGTGGAATCAGGGCATGAGGGACGTGATAGTACAACAAATGTGAAATAGTTTATATAAACCCAGAATGTTTTGGAAGGACCATGTAGATGATGGCTCCAGTAAGTTTATTCTTACACTACTGTTAGTAATTACTTATCATAAACTTCATGAAATAAATCTGGTAGGGACATTTTGCAGGATAAATATCCTAATGGATGCTCCACTCCCTTTTTGCTCACTTTCAATATGTAACGGATGGGTTTGTCCCATTTGTTACATTCTGACTCGGATTCAGATTTTCCAAAACTGAGTCAGATCACTTTAAAAACTTTTTTAGGTTTGGTCGCTTCAGACATTGGGTTGTGCCTCACCTGAGCTGGTAATCAGGCTTGTGCGAGCCTAATTGATAGCTTGGGTGAGGGCCCCAAAGTGCTGCCTTTATAAGGCATGCCCGCTCATTACAAACCTCAGTTTGGAATTCTAACCCTAGCATGTCACTTCGTAGGGAGCATTGTTGGTTGCTCCCCAGACGAGCTCTGGTCAGTGGACATATTCGTTTTTATGGTCCAAATAAAAATAAAGGATGTTTTAGGGTTTGCATACCTTACATACCTGAGGTCTTTTTTGGGTGTTTCTGTTTCAAGGAAGCTTTTGCGTGGTTGGGCCAGATCAACCACACAGAGGATTTACATAGCCAACCAATTAGAGGTGAATGTTTGGCTGCTTTTCAGTGCCCCAAACCTCTCCCTACTCAGTTAGGACGCTTTGGTTGCTTTTCAAAGCGCCAAACAAATATGTAAAATTATATGACGGTCAGAACTGGGGTTTTTCCGATCCATTACACAATAGAGCTGCAGCAATAGCAACTTTTGGAGGCATCTCTGACCATTATAAACTCCTTGCTTAGATCCACCTGGTGAAATAAAGAGGTAGAAAGCAATGTGCAATTTGCAACATAAAATTCTTTATCTAAAGTAGATGACCACTGAAGGGACCTAGTAGCACTGGCCTTGTACAAGGGTACATCAACATGACAAACTAGGTGTAAACTCTTTTAAGGAAGGTACATGTCCCTAAAATGCTACATACTTCTTTTACTGAGGTAGCGTGGGTCAATTGCAAATAGCCTTCTCCTTGTTTGATTGATCATATGACCCTCATCAATCACAATGTTGTCCAAGATGACCTGTGAATAAAAATCAAACTTACTGAGAGCCAACGTCAACATATTCACTTTTAAATACTCTACCAGTTGCCACAAGTAAATCTCATGAAATTATTGTCATGGGAGAAAATTAGCTTATTGTCCATATAGGCTGTAGCGCATACACCCAACAGCTCTCCCAATGCTGCATCAATATGATGCAAAAAATTGTAGGGGCACTCTTTAGCCTGAAGGGCATAACCCATAATCAGAAAACTACCTTCCTGGTACATAAAGCAGTGAGTTATTCCTTCTCCTTCCTGGCGCAGATCAGGTAATTCATTTAAACAATCCAATTTGAAGAAGACTTTAGCTTCTCCACATATTGGGCATCAGTGCCTCTAATGAAATAGGATGCAGATCAGGTATGGTATCAGAATTCTTGATTTTATGGTTAAATTCTTAACTTGGTGCTTCCACTTTATTAGTTTAGGAAATCTTAATTTACATTTTTACAAAATACATTTTAATCAATGCTTTGTCAGGCTTAAGGCCCCAAATGATTAATAACTTCAAGATAATTACCATTGACCAAAATCAATTAGTATTGCTAAATTCCAAAGGACAAAATTCAAGAAATATTTCCAAAAAAGTAATCCAACGAGTGATAACCCAGGCTGATACCACCTATCAAAAATACCTCTTCCTTTAGGGAACAAAATCTTTTTTTCAGTATATCTCACCTTATATATAAATTAGCCCTAACTTATATATATATTTATATATTGCCTACTTACTTTCATCCTTTAAAAGATCTATGATAATAAATCCTGGTCTTTTCCCAGTTAAACATGGTATGCACCAATCATTCCCTATATCTTATTTTATCCTTTATTTTCCTAGCAATATTTAAGGCGCTAATGATTTACATAAAAATAACTTTATACTCTCTACCTTTAATTAGGCTCTTTGTAAAGTTTTTTCTCTCTCTTTATATATCTGAACCTGTTTAGGGTAAGTAATTATTAGAATAATTACTGGAAACCCTTACTGCCTTCTGGATCTCCCTGATTTGCCCAAGCTAGAAGGACTTAATAAAATATTTTATTTTTTCTTAGAAACCTCTAGCCTTTTTTATTGAAGTTCCATCTATTTTTATAAGACCTCTGAATCAACAAGTGGTTAAGTCTTTTTCCTCTGTCCTCCTCACCACGCTTTTTAGACTGGTCTTCAAATTCCTGGAATCCCAACAAAACTGGAGCTTTATGCCAGGTCCCTTCTGAGCTGCACCTGATTTTATTACATTCAATATTGAACATATAACCAATATGGAAAAAATTACTTTCCTAGTATTAGGAGCTTCTAGATAAAATTTCTTATATTTAAAATCTATTGTCACTGACTTGGAAAAGATTTTGGCTCTTCAAATAATCCCACTTTGATGAGAACATGCTTACTAACTTGCTGATTTTTTTTGAAAATCTACCACTGTGGTTATTAATAAAGCACTAGAACTAGAAAAAGAAGAAAATAGTGACCTGCAGCTGTCAAGCAAGCAATTTCAGGGTGCCATCATAACAATTAAAAATGCCACCAATTGCAAAGAGAAATTGGGTTAGGTCCAAATTTAATCATTCAACTTAAATGTGGCAAACTCTCATTTCTTCACTGAAGATCACAGAGAAATATTTGGTTTGATGAAACAAGTAAATAAGATATTGCTACTAAAGCTGAATTACACTAAGAAAACATTAAGTTTAATTTGGCCTCTGAGCCAGAGCCTCTCTACTTAGGAATAGCTTCTGAACCAAATGCTAGAGAAAACCTATTTTCATCTTCAAAGGCTACTGGAAACCACAACAATTCTCTTAGGCCATCCAAGCTGAATAACCACAAGACCAAATCACAATCTCCTACTGTTTTATTTTATGTAAACCTTTAATTTATTATTTTATTGGTTTTTTATACTTGAGATATCTCTATTGATATAAGAGAATTAAAATCCCCTTGATGCAAATTTGGCTGCAACTGGATGATATTGAAAAGTATAATCAACACTTTTATAGTTATAGCTGTATGAGAACAGTATACCTTGAAAATGAAGTTGAAGATTTTAAAAAAAATAAGCTTTTTATTAGAATCCTCTAAAAAGCTGTAATCTTATTTTGTACTTCAAGCATAGGGGATCTGGCATAATATAGACCAGTTTATTCCAGGGTGAACTTTTAAAACAGTTGTGGTATTGGGTTGTACTTCCAGCTTTCTAGATACCGCCTAATAGGAAACCACGTTCCTTTAAGACTATTTTATACTAAAGTAAGCATTTCTGCATCCTTCCCCTTTTACAGACAAGGACAACCAATTTATAATATGACCTCTAGTCAGTCATCTTTCCTTTTTTTAGCACTAGTGGTTCCCAATCAATAGGGAAAGTCGCCATGCATCTTTATTTGCAAATGGGACAAACAAAGGGATTATCATAAAATAAAAAATTCCCAATATAGCCCCTAGATTATCAGCCTAGCAAGCCATATCAGAAAGATAGAAAGCTTTGGGGAAACTTTTGCCCAGCGCCTGCATTAGCTGGCAGACCATGGTGGACAACATAGGGGTAGGGGCATCAGCAACATGGGCATGAGGAGGTATAGCTGCGGGTTTTCTTCATTTATGAGGCCAGCGGTATTCATCGCCTCAAACGTATTGAGCAAGTTGATGCTCAGCAAAAGTGATGAGAGCCAGCACACAAGTGAAAGACTTGATGCGCTGGTGGGTTTGGGGATAGTTGGGGTCAAAAAGAGAGGTTTTTGTCGCATCAATACAAGCACAGCTCGCACTAACAGCAAGCTCCTCAATCTCATATTTTGCACTTTCCTCAAAATCATTGGGGAAATTGGGGATAGGAATACACTCAACCAGGGGTTCCATCGCCCCATGGAGTTGCTAGTGAATTAGGGAGTTGGCAGAAGCAGCAGCAGCTTCAACTGCCATTTTAAATATATTTTTATAAACTAGAAAACTTTTTTTAGGGCGAAAATGGTGCAGGCGCAAATTGGGAGGAATGAAAAAGAATGTCTCCAAAGCAAAATCAGGCTTAACATTATAAACCCAATACAAATCATCAATTCATTCAAGCGCTTTGAATGGATATAAATTTACTAGTGCTGGCCCAGCCACCGTAGTTGGCAGGGTGGCAGCACCTGAATGGCCGCGAGCTGTTGACCATGGCAGCACAGCTGAAACTGTTTCATCCATCAGCTCAGGGCGCCGTAAATTGACTGAGTATTTACAATTTTTTAAATTTTGATTGGCTGCAGCTTTGGAAGCCATGCCAGAATTTGCTGAGGTTTGGGGCGGGAGGATCATACCCCATTCAAAAAATTGGGGCGAGGCAAGCTGGGGCAGTGCTTGAGGGGGGAGCAGTGGAAGCGGTGGAAGCAGAAGCCGTCAGTCATCTTTCCTAAAAGCACCTAAATCTTCTAGTGTTTTCTTTTTATGTTCTACTAGTTAACTGTAGATAAACACATATGAAGCTTAGTAGTCATCTGTCAAACGCCAAGCTCATTTTTAGAGTTCTGATTGACAGAGTTATTTGGGACAGATTCAGCAAAATAATTTAGTAAATTTGACAGAAGGGAACAGAACTGATTTGGGGAACTAAGAATTCTGTCAACAAGCAGATAAGAACTAATCCATTGAAAATCAGGATCATATTTGTGTATTAGTAATCCTTGTAAAAGTTTGATAAATATAAGAAATATATAACAATGGATCATGGAGAATCTTATGCTGTACACAGCTAATCATGATGTTGGTATGGAAAATTATTAGATACTTGTGTTTAGGCCTAAAAATGTTAATGACATATATATGAGCAGATTAATTTTTCTGCTGGGGAACATATAAAATTAGGTTGAGGGTAAATGTCATGGATTTGGCTAAGAAGAAATAAACTGGGCTCCCAGTTGGGGTGTGCAAGCACCCAGTGGAGGCCTCAGAATGCCAAAGGCATAGCGGTCTGAGCAACTAACAGAAGTGGGGCTCTATGGGAGACATGAGGAAAGTAAAAGTTCAGTAACATACCAAAGGCCCCCAAGGCAAACCAGATGGTTGTGTTGAGGGCAACTGCGAGTCTTGTGGGGCAACCCCCAAAGGCAGGAGAGGCATGGAGGATGACGACTCCTCCAGGGTTTGCAGTTGCTGACCTTCAGATTTGGGTAGGGGGCTTGCGCGCCAGCGATAGATGGAACATAAGCTGCCACATTATTTGAGGTGTTGAAGAGGTATGGTAAGACCCCTGCGAGGGGTTGGGACCAAGCTTCCCCTGGAGGGGGCGCTCTAGGTCCCATTGGTGGGCCAGGCCAGCGGAAGCAGAGGCGGCTATGGAATCCAAGCCCACGCATGGTGGGGCAGTGGTGCCCAGGGGCTGCTCTAGCTGGGGAGCAGTTTTGGCAGACTCAGCAACCAGATGGATGGAAAGGTCTCCATTAAATGGACGCGTGAAAATGAATGAAGCAGCGGGTTCATCATCAGGGGTGAGGCAGATTATTGCATTTACAATCTGCTGCCATGTGGCAGGATCGAGTGACCAGATAATCCAGTCAGCGAACATTGGCGGGAGGATTTGGGTGATGACATGCTTCATTAAATCAATTGGCGGAATTTTTAGAAAATTAAAGCATAAGACAGAGGCCGCAGCAAACTAAGGTGGAATATTCAATTTTTTTATTCAACGGAAGGAAAGAGAATGAACTGACAACTACCCTCAGCTGGGGCAGTTGCCTTTTAAACTGGGCTATATTCATGGGAAGGTATCGAGGGATTGGTCATGTGGGGGTTGGGGAAGGGACTTGATTGGCTGTCTCGGAGGAGGGTAGAAAGCTGATCCCAATTCTAGCAAAAGCCTAGAAATTTTTGCAAATTTTCCTGGATCAAGGGCCAAACCAAGTTGATACTACCAATCTGGGTCCTGGTGACTCAAGTCAGCCTGTTCACATGGCTTGGGTGGTTTGAATTCATCCCAGGAGCAGGGGTCCTTAGATCAGATTATTTGAAATTTGAGCTGATGCCTCAAATGTGCTGCTCATGTAATCCAAACTCCCTGGATCCATTTCAGAGCACTGGGGCAGATGATCCAAGTCATTTGGTCCCAGGTTTGTGATCTGATCTCTATTCCAGTCTGATTTCCAAAGCAGGCCAATCCAGACCAGTTCCCTCACTTCAGAAATTGCTGGCTAGGCTCCGATGTTGGGAATTGCCATTTTCCAAAATTTTGGATATGGTTTGCCTGGGGAGTGGGTGGTCCCAGGGGCCTCTCCATGCCCCCTGATGTGTGCAATCTCCCTGCAGACCCCTCCCAACAAATTTACCAGGGTTGAAGAGGGGGGAAGAGGTGGGAGTGGGATATCTTTGGGTGGAAAAGCCATCACACAGCGCTCATCTATCACATGGGCTAGGTCGCACAGCTGTGACAGAGGGTCCACTGGAGCCTTGGGGCCCCTTTTCATCCGGAAGGGGTGTTGCTCCCTATCCAGTTGCAAGGGTTGGTCCCCAGGACTTACAGTAAAGGTGAGTTCTATAGGACAGTAAGGTTTTTGTCCAGAGTAGTTATACTATGGTTGGTCAAAAGGCCTAAATGCAACAAATACTCCCACTTGACTAAACATAAAGATGGACTATTTGGCAATGACCAATGTAGGGTTAACGATGGGTGAGGGCTGACGCCTCTGGTTTTAGATTGACTAAAGTTTGTGAAAGGTTTATAAATATTCCAAGGGCTTCTTCCAGTAAAGTACTCTATCCCCTGGGGGACCAGGATTCTCATAACTAGCACTGAGTCTCTAAAGGTTAAACAGAGTAGTAAATATTTCCTTTTCTCTGTTCTTCCTTGGGTATTTGATTTTTCCAACTCATTGTTTGTGAGATTAGCATTGGAGTGTGTTGATATCCTGATGTGGTTAATGATCGCTGGTGCTTTTTAAAAATTCAACAATTTAGCAATTACCAGAGTATCAAAATTTTCATATTCTATTAAATTTTAGGGTAAAATAATCACAAGTTGCTTTTTAATATGAACAATTTTGTTAATAAATTACGGGGACAAAAAGTGATTTCCTTTAAAGTTATCGCCTCTTAGTATGTATGCAATTTCAAGGCTAGTGTGAATTTCAATAGAATTCAAATTAGGCATAAGGTGGCCCAATTTAAGTAAATGACAACTTAACCTTCAGCACTCTCAAAGGTCTCTTGAGCTTGACTCAGCTTGATTTCAGGGGTTGGCTAATAGCAGAAATCTAAATCCATGAGTTAGTGATTTAATATATTAAATCCATTCAAACACCATGAAAATATTTTCACCTCAGCCAATTACCTGAGGTTCTAAGTGGGAAATAGTGAATAAATAATTCGCCCTTTAAACCCCCTTCAGTTTCCATAAAAGTGGGTTGTTTTTGCTTTTAATTTTTGCTAAATTCAAGGATAGTTTGGTAGGACCTCTGAGACAGTACGCACTCCCACCAGGGATTCAGCATAACTATATTAAAACAGCAAAGCTATTTAGCTGAGGGATAGGAGTAGATGTATTAATTTGATCAGGACTATTCTGCTGAAAGGTGGAATGTTGAAATTAATGCTATTTTTGGAGATAGTGACCCCATAACATTCTCGCCATTTATTTATACATACAAATGTCCAACATTACCCACTTCAAGAATGGTTTGGGGAGGATAGGGGCGTAGTAAACGTCCATATATGCAATTGATGGTAACTTTAGAAGCAAGAGATTTAAGGGACTATTAATGACCTCTCTTATAAGTGAGAACGAGAGGTCATTTCCGTAAACCTAAGTTTCTCACTTCTGAAAAGAGATGCAGTTGTGATATTATGGTACCAATTCTGATACTTAAAAAAGAGGGAAGAGGCTGCGCTTGCATCAATGCGGCAAAAACTTCTCCTTTTAATCCCAATTATCCTAGAACCCACCAGCGCATCAAGTCTTTTAATTTGTGTGCCAGCTCTCATCACTTTCGCTAAGCATCAGCTTGCTCAATATTTTGAGGCGATTGACACCGCTGGCCTTATAAATAAAGAAAAACCAAAACTATACCTCCTTATTCCCCATGTCGCTGATCCTCCCACCCCAATGCTGTCCGCCATGGTCTTCCAGCTAAAGCGGGAGCCATACAAAAGCTTCTCCAAAGCTTACTCCCTTCTGGTATAGCTTCCTAAGCTTTTACATGAGGTGTCATGTTAGGATTTTTTTATTTCTAATAATCCCTTTGTTTGAGAGTTGGAGCTTTCTTTTACCAATCGAAGTCACTTTTAAGCGATTTTTAAATTTAAAGTTTTATTTATCCACAGCCGTCTGCCCAAACCTATTCTTTGATGTCCTTGGCTCCGCCGCCTGCCACCCCAGTGTGGGGCAGCAGTGCACCCCCACCTAGCGTTTTCTGCCCCGCGGGCAAGCGCGTTCAGATGGGCTCAAACAGCCCGCCCACTGCTTCCAACCGTTTTGTCCCCCCACGGGACTTAGCGCTCCACCTGGCGCGCGTCCACCCTTCTCGCCCCCATCCTCTCGCCCTCCCTCACTCTGCCATTCGCTATTGCCTCAGAGTGGACTATGGGCGTTTGTTCCCATATGCTGATAAGGCAATTATTGAGCTAGCCACTGCAGCCTTTGTGCCAGCTGGCTTTATAGACTTCCACCCTTTTAAGGGCTACTTTGATGTTGGGTTCCAATCTGAGGAGGATGCTGAAGCGGCAGCACAAACTCCTCTAATTTATAAAAAAACCCCATTCCCACAACCCATACTCGCCTCCCTTCAGACACCATGCTAGTGGTATCCTTTGCAAATCTCCCATCCCACCTTCCACCTCAGGTTTTGTATGCCCAGTTGGTCGCGGGGCTCATGGCTTATGGCACTCAGCCCAACCTCATCTTTGCCATTCCATCTGGTGCGGAGCGCCTTGCTGCTCCTCATGCAACAGCCACCATCATACCACACCACCCTACCATACCCCAACAAATCCCACCCCGCACTAGTGTGGCTGCAGCGCCTGATCATTTCTTTTGGGCTTGGGTTGATAATGATAGGCATCTTTGTTCCCTCTGCTTTGGCCTCAACGATGCAAAAAGAGTGTGCCCTCAGGCCAAGTCCGCTGCTGCGGCTTCTGAGCCTCCTTCTGGAGGTTCAGTATGGGGCGCTTTGCTGCCCCTCCCACCCTCCAATCTCATTCAGTGGGCCCACATTGAAAATCAGCCCCCCCAAAACCTCCAGCCTCACTCTCCCACCTAAATCTAAGCCATCCAATCAGAGCAATGCTTGGACCAACATTCACACCCAAGCAGCTGCCCATTCGCCCAATCCTACCCACTCAAATTTGAACGCCACTATTCCAGTGAACCAAAATCCATGGGATTTATTGGCTGAAACTGACGAATCAGGTAATGTCCTCATTAGTAAGCATACAGGCCAAACTCTCTGCCAAGGCGATTATGGTCGGGCAAAATTTTTCCTTCCTGACTTTAATGAAACCCCTACCCCTCGCCATTTCGCTCCTCTGCCCAATACAGCCCCCTTCCAAAGTGATCACCAGCTCGCCTTAGCTGCGGTGGCCTCTCCTCACTGCCCAAAACTACGCACCGCGGTGGCCCAGTCAGTGGCTCAGCTCCAGCACGGCCTGCCCACCCTCTTCTTCCCCCATGACTTCCCTGAATCTCCCTGCAGTGACATCTCAAAACTATTCAATGATGCTGAAGTTGCTGTTATAAATGTTGCAACAATTGCCTCATTCAACCCCTCAGCCAAAATCACCCGCCACAGTATCTCCCTTTTCACTAAACTTCCTGAAGCCCGCAAAGAAGCTGAAGTTCTCCTCGCAGCTTTTGTTGAAACACTTCCCCGTCATTATCTTGATGCGGAAGAGGAAAACTCCTACTACGCTGACCTCAACCCCCACTATGCGGATGCCCCAACGCCCTGGCTCTCTGCTCTAATCTGGTACTGTAACCAACATCCCTTGATCGAGGTGAATCTTTCTGAAAATCAAAACCCCGACCCCTCCTCACCCTCTGCCATGGTGGTTTAGCAGTTTCTGCTTCCCACCTGGTTAGTAGTTTTGTTTTGTCATTTTGAGTGTTGTGTTTGGTACTGTCCGTCCCCTGGTTGACGTACCTCAAATAAATCAAATAATCCCTTTGTTTGGCCCATTAGAAAATAAAGATGCGTGGCGGCTCCCCGTTTAGTTTTGCACCACTAGTGCTAAAAAAGAGGGAAGAGGTGGTTTCAGCTCATTAACTGCTTAGCCCTCTTTAGTGACAGTTTTTGATAAATTAGTAATAGCCTCAGATTGCAGCTGGATTATGTACTGGGCCAACTTCCGCATGTCTTAATCAGGATCACCAGTACTAAAAGAGAAAACATCTTTAGCTAACAAGCAGGTACCCAGGTTCTTGACCATGAACATGTGGAAAGGAGACATTTTAAGGATCGGGTGGTAACTAGTATGTTAGGCCATAAGGGCACTAGTCAAAAATTGATCACAGTGAAGAGGGTCTGAAATAACCACTTTTTGTAAGATGGAGACCAAAGTTTAATTTGCTTTTTTCTATGGTTCCATTTGAATAAGGGTTATAAGTGCCAAGAAAGTTGTTGCACTTCTGTGGATGTATCTAGGACCTTACCCACTCTGGAAGTAAAATCCACCGTTGTCACAGAGTAGAACCTGGGGCAGCCAGGCGAGTGAAGATACACTGATGGAGGAAAGTGGCGGTAGCTTTGGAAGTTTTATCTGGGAGAAAAACAGCTTTTACCCATCTAGTGAAGTGATCAATTTATACTAGTATGTACCGGTTCCCACCGGTAATCTGTGGTAGGGGACAAACCACATCTAGGCTTATTTTGTGGAAGGGTTGTTGAAGCGTAGTAGGTTGCTATTGATACTTGGCCTTGTAGCTGAATTGCTTTTTAAAAGTTAGACGGGCATCCAGGACTTTAATAATGGGATTCCATGACTCCTTACCAGAATTACCGTTCATTAACCCACTCATAGATTTTTCATACTCCGCCATGCCCTAGGATAGAATGAGCCTTTATGATCACAAGTAATCGCTATGAAGGTCTAAGATAGGGCAGCCAATGTGCCCCTATCTTTTTGTATAAGCTTCCTCTCTCAAATTTGGTGTTGTGGGAGTGTCAAGCTTACATCTTATATACAGGTGCATATCATCCCAAGCATCAGGGGTCATTAGGAGGTCATGTAAACTCTCATATTCATTATTGTCCAGGTAAGGACAGGCAACTGAGTCAACCCATCAACATTCATGTGGTGAGTTTCAGCTTAGTGTTCAATTTGTCATATCATAATTCTGGAGCTTTAAAACCCAACGAGCCAACCATCAAGTGGGATCATTCATATTCTGTAACCGCTTTAATTAGAAATAATCTGTAACCCCTTTGATGAAGACTTTTAAAAAGGCGTTTATATTTTACAGCGAGCAAGACATCAAGAAACACCTTCTCTGTGACGCTATAGTTGCGTTCAGCTTTTTTAAGCATCTTAATGAAGTAGGAAATGGTATGATTGAAATATGCTTATCCAATTGAGCCAGGATAACTCCAACACCGTAGTCAGAGGCGTCAGTAAACAAAATGAATGGTTTACCATAGCCTGGGTGGCATAGGATAGGACTTTGTTTCAGCAACTTCTTTAGCATCTCAAACGCGGCCTTTTGTTAAGCAACTAATAGAAAGAAGTTTTTTGGTCAAGAGGCGTACAGATACTTCACTGAGATGGGCTAACTTTTGGATGAATTGATTGTAATACCCCATCACGGCCAAAAACACCTGGATATTGCGCAGAAGTTTGGGGCGCAGTCATTTTGGATATAGCTTCAACCTTATTTTGAGGGGTTGAATCCCTTCTTGTGAGATGGAGTGTCCAAATAAATCCAATTTCTTCTACAAAAAAGTACATTTTGAGGGCTTCATCTTAAGTCTGATGCACGCAGGCATTGAAAAAGATTCTTCAGATGCGCGAAATGCTCAATTAAAGATTTGGAAAAGACTGTGTTATCATCAAGGTAGATGTGGAATGATCAAGTTTGTCTCAGTTGTTACATTTCAACTCATATTCAGATTTTCTGAATCTGAGTCAAATCGCTTTAAAATTTTTTTGGCTCAGTCATTTTGGGCATTGGGTTGTGCCTCGCCTGAGCTGTAAATTAGGCTTGTGAGAGCCTAATCAATGTCTTGGGTGATGTCCCAGAGGGGCGGCCTTTATAAGGTGCACCTGCCAATTCCAAAGTTCACTCTGGAATAATTTACCCCTAGCTTTGCCTTCCTGGGGAGCATTGTCAGTTGCTCCCCAGATGAGCTCTGGTCAGCAGGCCCTTTTTATATCCAGAATAAAAATAAAGATTGTTTTGGGATTAGCATACCTCGCTTACCTGTTGGTCTTTTTTGGGTCTCCGTTTTGAGGAGCTTTTGCATAGTTGGGTGTGACCAAACACTTTGGGTTTTTCATAACCAACTCATAGTAGGCAATGTTTGGCGCTTTCAGTGCCTCAAACCTCTCCCTACTCAGTTAGGTTACTTAAGTTGCTTGTCAGTGCACCAAAGAATTATTTATTTTTATGGCAGTCAGAAACTGGGATTTTCCAATTGTGATAATATGATCATGTAACGCAGCTTAAGATCTTTAATTGTGATCCATTGCTCGCTGTAAGGTTGCAGGTGCATTGTACAACCTCTGAGTAGCCTAGTGGGTTGAAATAGGCCTTCGCTGCAGATAAGAGCACATTTATACAGATCTTATGGAGAAAGGTCCATTTACCAGTATTCACTAGCCAAGTCCATAGCGGAAAAAACTCTGATCCGGAAAGTTAGGCCAGAGCATTGTCAATTTGGGGGATAGGGTAACTAACCTTTTTGGTGATGTCGTTCAGTTTGCGGTAATCCATAACTACCTGATGGCCTCCATTTTTCTTCTTTATAAGAAGTAGAGGGGACGACTAAGGGATTTGGAAAGGCACCAGCAACCCAGCTTCCAGTAACTGTTTGAGCCTCTACCTCATCTGTTGCTCCTCAACCTTTGATTTATGATAGGATTTGGTTCAGATAGCTGGCCATCACCAAATCAATGGTGTGGCTCTAATCCTTTATATGCCCATAATTGGTATCAGATTTAGAAAGATGTCACTATAGATCCAATCAAATGCGTACTATTTTAAGCTATACTGGGGTTAGTTCATCAGAAATATGATCGTTAGGCTTAGTACATAATTGGTCAGCAAGTGAGCCCATATCCAACATAGACCTAATACAGTGAACAATTCAATGTCCTCATATGTGATAATCAGGCATTTTCAAATTCCTGATGTTTTATTATGATCATATCTTTACTATTAAGATTTCCCACTAGGATATTGATAGATCTATGGTAGGTGGGGTCTGTTGTGCCTGGAAATAATTGAGGTTTAAGGAACTTATTCCATCAATGTTTTCTGTGAAATAAGCAGTTATGGGGATTTTCAAGGTAATCTTGTGTGTCAATCAACCTTTGTTCACCATCTTTAACTAATACCTCTTCTGACGCATAAGTAGGAATGCCTTCTAGAGCGTCCACTGATTAGGCAACTTCTTTGTATTTAGCACCACTGTCATATAGTGCAAGGATAATATGGAGGAAGGGTACTCAATTTAGCAAGAGTATTCTTTTCTATTAAGTTCTTTATTGATTAGAACCAGGGAAACTTATAGTTAATCAGGGATAGTTATCCCTGTTTCAGGTTGATTATTCTATCATAATCGAGCATACATTAAGTATCAATGAGAATCTCATAAGTACTATCCAAGAACACAGATGGGGCTGACAGGACAAGCTTACAATTCTGATAGTAAAGAGGAGTATGCCCCAATAGCGCAAGTGCTATTTGGACCTGCAATTACAAACCCTTGGGTGTATTACAAGTCAGGGGCCAGCTTAATCTTTTTTAATTGGTTTTAAGAAATAATATTCACTAAGGATCCAGGGTTGAGGATAGCCATGACCCAAGCTCTGTTAATGATGACCTCCAACTTGGTTATGTTCAATTAAGGTTAGGGGATAGAGCTAGAACCTCCTTAAATGGAAAGTGGAAGTAAGACTTTAAACAGTCTCAGGGTAATTAAATTTAATAGCTCAAAGTATATGAACATGCTGAGTAGATCATATCAGCTAGGCAATGAACTGGTCAGCATCACTGGTGGTATCAATAACCTCAGAACACCCCAGAACTTGACGGAGATAGTTTCCCCCAGGTATCATGGCCTTATCTTCTCCTTAATGGTTCAATTGATCCGGTATCACCACCTCAACTGGGGCTCCTAGGACATGATATCCAACATCTTCACAACCCCCTTCAGATTCGTCATCAGAGGGATTATCTATGCATATTAGAGGTTCAATAGGAAAGAGTTGAGAAACAGATCTTTACTTGTCACAGTGGAGGCCCTTCAGGCGCTCAACTACCTTTTTAACTTTTGGAAAAAGCGCCTTAGCTTCAACGACTTATTTTGCACCTGGAGAGAAGATTTCAGAATGTGCGTGCCCAGAGATGAGGTCATGGTTGCTATGGACTGTAGCTTGGAGGGACATGATGGTGGAGACACTGTGATAAGCCCCTTAGGGGAGAGCGTGAGGTGAGGCAAGGTTTTAACTGATTTCTCATCGCGGACTTAAGGTGTAGGTGATGGAAGGGAGCATGACCCTGTCCCAATGGTTCACTCTTGCCAACCTCATGGGGCGGAGTGAAATCTATTTTAAATCGTTCTTCAGGAGCAGGCTTTGGGATGATAAAAAGCACAGAAGGGCTCATGGAAGCCGTCATGGACTCCTTATGCCAAGCTACTGTTGGATAATCCTCAATGGTTAAGACTTTTGGTTTCAATACATCTCTTTGGGTAGTCTCAACTTTATAGAATTCCACAGAATCCAATAAACTTCCTTTATATCACAACCATTCCTGAAGCAGCGTTTCATAAAGTTGATATTCCTGGATAGGGAAGGGTGAGAGGTCAACCCTGTTAAAATGGCAGCAAAGGCGTCCTCAAGAGGTAGCATTTTTGCAAGTAACAGTGGCTGGGCTTCACTGTAGAACCAATAAACAAAGGATACAACTGATTATCACTTTTGTATGCTGATACGCATAAAGGCCTGTCTTTACTGCTTAAACTCTGTGGTGAGCCGACTTCATTCATATGCACCTTTTTGACCTCCGCCCAGGTATTAAGGGTTATATATGTAACTATCACCTCTTGGACCATACGACTTAAGAAAAAGAATTTCTTTATTTTTTGATGGTCAGCCACGCCTTGCATGACAAATTAATAAAAGAAGAGAAACGCTGCAATGCTACCCTCACTTGGGGTAAACTTGTCTCTAAAAAGGGATTTATGGATAGCATGAATGACCCATGAGAGCCTTAAGAACGGTGCTGTTTGAACTTTTTAAGTTGAGTAAAAGCTCTGGCTAGCTGCTGTTATAAAGCAGCTAACTTTGGTTCAGATGCAGCGGGGAAGTTAAGAGGGTTAGTCACCTGAACTCTCTCTTTTTAATAAAAGATTGTGTATACAGGGACCCATATGCTGACCATTACTTGTTGGAGAAACCTGGCATAATTAGTGCTTTAAGTGTTTTTTTCACAGAATTTCAAAAATTAAGCAATCACCAGAGTATCAAAACTCTCAGCAACTATTAAAGATTTTAAGGTAAAGCAATCACAAGTAATTTTTGACTATAATTTAATTTATTATTAATAAAAATGGGGACAAAAGCGATCTCCTATTATTTTATTGCCTCCTAATAAATGTGACTCCAAAGCTAATAGTGAATGTCAAGAATTTTCAGGTTATGCAGAAGATGGCCCAACTTTTTTATAAGATGGTATAACCTATTGGAACTCTAAAGGGTCTCTTGAGCTCGGCCCAACTTGATTTTGGGGGTTAGCTGATAGCAGTGTGCTAAATCTGTGCAGTAATGATTCATTATTTAATCCAACCAAATACCTTGAAAATCTTTTCACCTCAGCCAATTACATGAGGTCTTAGGTGGTGAATGGTGGATAATTTTTTATTCCCTGGAACACCTCTTAAATTATAAAAAGAGTTGTTTCCAATTAGTAATTTGAGATAAACAAGGTAGGGTGTGGGGGACCTCTTAGTCTTTATTCCAACTTTACTGGGGGTTTGAAATAACCATATTAACAGCAGCAAAGCTTTTTGGCTGATGGATAGGAGTAGATGTATTAATCCAATCAGGAGTATTCTACCAAGAGGTGGAATGGGAGATTTAATGGTATTTTTGGAGATATTCATCCCTGTAACATTCTTACCAATTAGTCAAACATCAATATTATGACAGAGGGTTTTCAGGAAGAGAATCGTTGAGCTCTTTAGGGCAAACAATCATGTGGTCTCATTATTTTAAGGCTCAACTTCACTAGTTAGGAGGTATTTTGATAGCACATCTCCTGAAGATTCTCTGGTATCCAGTAAAATGGATACTAGACTCCTCTAGGGCTGTTTATTTAGCGTATAACCTCTGTTACCCCCTATATATCATCTTTATAGGAAAGGTGTACAGCAATTCCATTTACATGCTGAGAAATTAACTCAAATTCCTTTCTGTAAGAGATAAAAGGCGTCTCTGTTCCCCTCCACAACTCTTCTTTCTTATTTTGATCCTTGCTTCTTTGATCACTGCACAACACTGTTTAGCCATGACCTCCTTGATGTCCTCATAAGTCTGGGCGTGATTATGGCCTCCTTGTATTTGTTCCAAAATTCCTCTAGCCTATTGCTCATGTTGTCTTCTCTTGAATTTAATGTTTTGTCAATAGAGCAACTTTGTGGTGAGCAACAAATGTTTCAATTATTGTTGCTACTGGTCGATAATGAACATATATAATTAGCACTTAAACGTGTAAAATGTATGAAACTAATATATACCTAAATGAATGCAAAGCCACCTACAAAAATCTGCTTTTACCAATTGAATGCTCTAAATATGATGTAGTCACATTTTGTACTTCCAGCATTAAGGATCTGGCAAAATATAAACCAGCGCATTCTAAAATAAACTCTACAAACACTGGAGTCTTGAATTATACTTCAGCGGTGGAGATCTAATATAAGAAACTGCGTTACTTTGGGACTATTTAATACCAGAGGATACATTGCCGTGTTCCCTTTTATTCCAGTACAAAGCCAACCAGTTTAGACTATATTTCTAGTCAATCAATTTTCCTTCAAGCTCCCAAATCCTTTAAAGTTTTCCTCCTTATGGTCCACTAATAGCCTGTAGAAATAAACAACTAAAACTTGACACTCACCTGTTCAACGTCAGGCACATTTTTGTTGGCCTGTTCAACAAATGTAGCTCATGGTAATTTTATGTCCAACGTCAGGAACATTTTAAGGGTTTTTGATTGACTGAGATATTTTGGGCAGATTCACATAATGACTTAGTTAAATTCAACTGACAGGAATGGAAATGTTTAGGGAACTGGTCATTCAGATAAGGAGCAAATAGAAATTGTTCTTCTAGAAATTTAGGATCTTTTTATAAATTAATAAATGCTTGTTTGGGTGGGGTAAGGACTAGCAAAATACCTGATGTGAATCAATAGGAATTGATCTGCCGTACACAGATAATCAAGCAGAGATTATGGCGAATTATAAATGCTTGGGGTCAGGCCTAAAAATGTTAATAAAATATATGGCAGCGGATTGATTTGATCATCCAGGGATTATCAATAATTAGGATGAGGGTAAAGGTGAGGTCTATAAGACAGTTAGTTCTTTTAGATGGAGTAAGTATACTATGGTTTGTCAAAACCCCAAATTGCAACATCCCTGATAAGCTTAGTATAATGCTATAAAATATTTAAGAAGCTGCCAACTAACAACCCTTAAAATGTTATTCTGTGTTCAAATTCTCCTTTTTTTACCTACCTGCCAATTAAACACTCCAGTTGATATAATTTCCCCTTTTCCTCTTTACACCAAAAAGTTTTAGCCCAATCTATCTGAATTTATCTCTTCAATTTTATCCTTGCTATCCCCTCTCACCAATTTGGGCTCCACCTTCTCAAATTGGCTAGCGAGGCAATCAACCCAAATTGCCTTGAGATTGACAGCAACACGATCAGATTGTCCACCCTCTCCAAGAATGTCCTTGACGTTTACATAAATGGGATAAATGTTTGCTTCAATACTGTAGAAACTTTACTCTTTGGAGTTAATTATCAGAGGTCAACCCTAGTAATCTTTCTACTGCACAGGTTCAGTTTCCTCATGCACCTTGCGTTGTAAGAATATATATAATCCAATAATAGTATGATGACTATTATCTGTAGTTGAGTTAGAATTATCTTTAGGCCCAACGCTTCAGCTGATATTTCAAATAATACTGGATATCACATTCTTAGGGATTCGTTCCCTATAATCCTGTCCACTCAATCTTTATTAAGATCCTCTGATGACAGTCTCCTTCAGCCCAACACACAGTCAGCAGAAATCCCTTAGCCATGGTTCCCTTCATCTCTAGTATCCCGCTCAGATCTCTACTCTTCTCTGAGAGTCTACCAATTATTGCCTTCTGCAATAATATCCTTGAGATGGAATCTTCACGCTAGATGCTGATAGTCTAACTATTACTGAATCTACAGTAAGACCAATACTGTTCTTTATTATTGTTTATCCGTCTCTATGTCTGTATTAATGTGAGTTTTTTATTATAGTGAATTCTAGGGAATTTATATGGTATTCAGCTGTCTAACCCTCAGTTGACACCTCTTTGATGAAATGGCAGCCGTTGCCATTGAATCACCCTTCCTCATCTCGGCAGTGATGGTCTTCCTCATACTTACTAGGATTCTGACGTTGGACATCCTCAAGACCTCAAACGGAAAGAGTTGGAAACATATTATTAACATTTTCCTCTCAATCCAAGCAAATCATATATAATTGGCTAGCGACCTGCTTAGATAATGGGACTTTTTACCCATTATGGCAGGTCACTTCACTAACCAATTGATTCACTAGTTGCAGGTGGCATCACTCACCTTGCAACTCATTAAACATTCCCAATCAGTCAGTGATAAAACCTGACTGATCCCAATTGGTACACCTGATAGTTAATCACTATCTGATGCCCTTATTTCATCAGCCACTCCACCCGATGAGGTATTAGGTATTCATCCAGATCGATCCCCAATGGATATGACCAGACAAATATCCTAAAATCCTGAGAACGTAGTTCCTCCAAAATACGGGTCAACCGATTTCCAATTCACTTCACCTTAGGGAATTTTTCCCCTAGCAATACCAGGTAATCTAGCAGGCTGGGAATATGGGCAAAAATTCCAACTCATCCCCCCTCTTGCCTAGATTTCCAGCGAGAAAAGTACTGGGCATGGAAACACCACTTTGGACACCTGGTCAAATACTTCAGAGGTTCAAGCGGAGTACTTCGTCATTACTCAATGCTGCTCGGGATGACCTTTGGCATATGGCATTCCTCCTTTTCCTCCTTGCTACCGCCTACTCAGAGCGCGGCCCCTACGACCTCTTGTTGTGCCAGGCTGATCGATTTACTCATGACATCTTTTTCCCAGGATCCAGTTTTCCCCCGTCAGGGTATATGACCTGCTGTCATATTCAGATATCTTGGTCCAGCGTCCTCAAATTCCTGATTCTCTCCTCATTTAGACAGGATACTCTTGTCATTGATATTTGTTTACATCTTAATTAAGAATATTTGTATATGTTGGCCTTTGTTATTTCACTCATAACCTCCTGGCTGTAAGTCATTCTTCCCTCAGAAAGCGTATTTCATTAATTTTATGAAATTAATTTTCCGAAATTGGAGCCTAATGGAGTGTAGGGTACATAATGTCAACTTTTATATCAGTCTGACATCCCCCCTCTAGTCCTGCTCATATGTCAAACTTGGAATCCCGCTACCAACAACTTCTTAACAGCTTGTCAAATTTGGACCTCCGCCTCTTCCAGCAAATGAGTTGGGATGCTTGGTGGACCTCTTCTATGGTCCTTCCAGGACTCATACGCCTAGCCTGGCGCAAGGGGATAGTCCTTCCATCAAGTTACTGGTAATGATATCCAATCCCACCAAAACCAGGCGTGCCATCATTTCAAATAACTCTCAGCTGACTCTTCCCATGCAGTCAATCTCCAAGTTGGACTTTGAAACCCTTCTGGATTTGGCTTCTTTCACTGAGGCTCTGAACATCATTGTCGATGCTCCAGAGGTTATGCTGACTGCTTTGGATTGTTCATTCCTGGCTGGGTCAGATTTGCTCCCTGAGTTCCTCTTCTGACTCAGTCAATTTTACCAACCTGCGGTGCTAGTTTCTGAGCTTTCAATTGGGAACAGCATTCATACTGAGCTTCCCTATGCTGAACTTCAAGCGCAAGTTACTGAGGTGTTGTCATTAGTGCTGAATCCCTCAGATCTGGACAACCTTCTGGATCGGGATACTGCCACTTATGCTCTCCACTTTGCTGGCCAAGTTCTTTTAGTTGTCAATGAAGCTTCCAGCCTCGCCTGACTTTCATTGTCATTCATCTTCAGCTTCCGCAAAGCCTGTAGTCATCATTTACAGGATGCAATCCATTTGTTGCACAACTACCTCTTCTCTGGAGCTTCCCATCACTATCTTCTGTTGATGGCGCTAATTGGGGGTATGATTCAACAACCTCCCTCGAGTATTCCTTCTTTGCTGCTGGCTCACATGTCTGGTGTTCTTGATGAGGCCCATCGGCAGGCACTCAAGACAAGTATTCCAGCACCAGTGCCTTATCAGGATTACTTGGGGTTATTCGCCGATTGCCTCTTCCTTTACTACTGTTTTCCACCCTTGATCCAGGGTTTCATGATTGGCATCTTCTGACATATCTATTTCCCTTCCCCTAGTCGCGTTCTCTCAGGGCTCAGCATCAGCTCAATGAACGTGGTTTCAAGTAGGACTCGCCCCTGCAAGTGTCTGATCACATATCAATTAAGACAGGCTATTTTTCCCTACTGCAATCCATCCTCCCTCCCCCAAGAGGCGACATAGGCGGAATCATCCCCGCACTGAGGACAATCAATAAAAATTAAAATTAAAAATACATTGGCTTTTTTTTCTTCGCTTTTTTATATTTTTTACAATATCTTTAGTCAATTATTTTATTTTTATTACTTTCTTTTTTCCTATGGGACTTGACCTTGTTTCAGTTCAGAGGTCCATCTTTTCCCCCAAACTGGATCCTGGGCACTTAAACCTACCAGTTTTCTATGGTTCAGAGGTCCTTTTTTCAGACTTAACCATCTAGATTGGTTCAGAGGTCCTTTTTTCAGACTTGACCTAATCATTAGGACATGACCAACTTAATGGTTCATTGGTCCTTTAAGAACTCTTTTTATTTTTTTCTTCAATCCATCGCTTTAAATATTTATTGTGGACTCAATTTACTACTCTTCAATCTAAGAGATTCTTGATGGAATAAGCATCAGTTGCCATCTTAGTGATTACTTTGAATGGACCCAACCATAATGCATTCAACTTATTTCTCCATCTGAAACTAAGCATATCGCAATAGGCAACTCTTTCTCCTACTCGATATTCTTCTAATGGTGGTCAGTTCTTATCATCCATCAATTTCGCTTGTATCCTTTTCTTTAAGGTCGTATTGAATGCTTGCAATTGCATATTGATCAGGATACTCATCAGTCGGTTCAGGTATTATTTGGTACTCATACTAATGTAGGTTCTACTACTGAATATAATATTGGTGGTAACGCGGCCTTCCTCCCAAGAGTAATTCAAACGGCGTCTTTCCCTTCACTGTATGATGACTGATGTTGTAGGCAAACGTCACCAAACTCAGGTACATTCCTCATTCAGAAGTTCTCCCTGCGACTAGCTTCCTTAGCGTTGCGGCCAGCATCCCATTGAACCGTTCTACCAGTCCATTCATCTCCGCTGATATGGTACTGACACAACTCCCCAGATCCCCATTATTTCATTTAGCCTTGGGATCACATGGGACGTGAAGTTGGTCCCATTATTGATCAGTATAACTTGTGGACACCCATGCCGGTATACTACTTAATCCAGGATGAATCTCACAGTACTGGTAGCGTCAACTTGGGTTAATGCTTTCATTTTGACCCATCTTGTCAGATGATCAATGGTTACTATGATATATTTCACTCCTCCTGTACTCATCACCAATGGTCCCATCACGTCGATAGACACCATGTGCCATGCAAATCCAGGTTTTACTAGTTGGTATCCAGTTTTATTCTTGTGTGGTTTATGCAGTTGACATTCCACGCAACAAGCCAGATGGCCCGCGACATCATAATTAATTGATTCCCAAAAATAGTACTGGTGAATATGATTGGTCATTTTTCTCAGGACTCCGTGCCCAACAACCTTATGAGTGGCTAGTATGATCGCTGCTCTCTCCAACGGCTTTGGGAATAATAGCCATTTACTGTTTATCATCTTGAATACTTGTCCATCCATGGTCTCAGTGTTTTCCATCACTTTTCAAAGCACACCTTGGATTTCTCGAGGCTCATCCTCAATTCTTCCTTTTACCATTCTCTAGAATAGCTCATCCACCTGCGGATATACCAACTGGACCATTGGTAACCGCGATAAGCCATCTGCGTTCTGGTGAGAAGTCCCCACTCGGTGGACTATCTCATAATCATAAGCCTGAAGCTTGAGTGCCATCAGGCCAGTCGTCCTTCAGGTTCCCACAGATTGTGCAGCCAATGCAACAAAGAGTAGTCCGTCACCACCTAAAGTGCATTCCATGGACAAACACCCAAAACTGTTTACAGGTGTAAATGACTGCAAGACATTCACACTCAGTTACAGTGTAATTCCACTCCATGGCAGAGAGTGTCCAGCTCACATATGCCACCGGATGTTTGTCCCCAAGTTAATCTACTTGGCTCAGTATGGCGCCTATCGCCATCAACGAAGCATCAGTTTGAATGATAAACTCCTGATTGAAATTTGGATATTTCAGAATTAGCGAATTTATCAGGTACTGGCGTAACTCATCAAAAGAGTCCTGGGCCTCTACATTCCATACGAATCCTTTTTTGGATCCTTTAATAAATGAAATAAGGGCTCAGCTATTTGGGTGAAGTCCCAAATAAATCTTCTATAGTATCTGACCATCCCAAGGAATACTTGGATGTCTCAGACACTCTTCAGCACAGCCATCTGCTCAATAGCTTCTATCTTCTGGGGTTGCAGCTGCAATCCATTTACATTGATCACAAATCCCAGGTATTCAAGCTCCTTCTTGAAGAAGTAACACTTCCGTGGCTTGATCTTTAGGTTAGTTGTGGACATTCTCTCAAACACTTCCTCCAAGTGCTGAAGGTGATCAGTAAACGTCCTACTGAACACGTTTATATCATCCAGATATACCAGGACGCACAACAACTTCAGGTCACTTAATACCACATCCATGGCCCTCTGGAACATCGTGGGCGCATTACAAAGACCCTGGGGCATCCTAGTCAGCTGACATAACCCCTGTGCGGTGATAATCGCACATTTTTCCTGGTCTTCTGCAGGCAAGTTGATCTGCCAGTATCCTAAGATTAGGTCCATCGTGGAGAAATACTTCGCTTCTCCTAATCAGTCCAGCGCATTGGCAATCCTCAGTAGGGGATATGAATCCTTCTTCATAATTTATTCAGCCTCTGATAGTCAATCACTACCCAATTTGATCCATCTTTCTTCTTTATGATCAAAATCGTGCTTGCCCAGGGACTTAACAATGGAACTAGAAGCCCATGCTTTAAAGTTTGCTGATCTCATCTTCCACTACCACTTTGGCAGCTTTCAATATTCAGATCAGTCTCATTCTTATCAGTAAATTTTTTCTGGTGTTGACTTTGTGAATTACACCTTGCATGCATCACAAATCGTGATCATCTTGAGCAAATGTTTCCCAATATCTCTCAAATAATTTGAGCACCTCCTCCTTCTGCCCTTCTGGCAGATCTGCGAGCTGCTCTCAATCAACTAATAAGTTGATGCTTTTGGCTGCTCCAGCCAGTAATCCCATTTCCTCAAGAGACCCAAACTCATGGAATCATCTCAATTCTGCCATCGGGATTAAATGAATAAATTCAATGATTTGATTTTTCTTAATCTTCATCAGTTTTTCGCTTAAATTTGCCAAGAGAACTCGTATTTCTCCATGGCCCAGCATAATTATTCCAGGAGCCACCCAAGGCTCCACTCTGGACTTCTTCCAGGGGCTTCCAACTTCTCCATATAACAACTCCAGAATCTCTAGAGTCAACCCCTTGTTGACTATCATCTGCAATCCGGCCAGTATGGTTTCTTCCTTCTTGATCCATAAAGGAATTCCTTGGTTTTCTAGGATTTTGGCTGGAATCTCCCATTGCTTCCTACCAACTAATTGGTACTGAATTGGTACAGTGCTGTCATTGTATAACAATTTGATGAAGTTATTTCTCCGGTTCAATAGAACTTCACTCTTCTATTGATATACTAATGTTAACTTCTGACTCAGGATGGTCAACGTATTATCCTCAAAGTTACATTTAACTCTGTATTTCCGCATAAACTCCGCTCCAATCAGGATATCATAGTTTTGGTTTGCCAAAACTATTGCTGGCGCAGATACCACCAATGACCCAAATCGTAGTGGCAGTGCACTATATGCTCCACAGGAAATGGTGGTGTTTGGCTCAGCTGTTACATATTCCTTTTTGTGTTCCAAGTTCGGAGAGATTTTCATCTTCTTCACCAGCTTGGTTGACACAATGTTGATGGGCGCTCTGCTGTTGATTATCATGTGTACCCTTACTCAATTCACCTGAATATCTATATATGTACATTTGGAGTATTGTAAAAGAGTATTTACTGAGTGAATTGCGGCGTTATTAGCTGAATCTAGGGTATTGATGATCTGTGCCAATAATTCAGGAAATGATTCCTTAATTGTGCCAAGTGGAATTGACAGGTTGGCCTCATCTAAGAAAATATTGGTTAACTCATCAGGATTTTTGGCAGTCCAAATCTTCTCCACCAGTTGTCAGGCATACAGCTGGGCAACCTCCTGAACTATTTCGAGGTCAATCTTCTTCACCCCGGCTCTGGTCACGGAGTTTATGTCCATATTGACCACTTGATATATTTGATCCTGCTCGTCATCCATGAACAGATCACTGATATATATTTCTTTGTTCATAATATCGGAAGGAACAGGTTTCTCCACCATTTTAGACTGTTCCTTATCTAGACAGTGGGACCTTTTCCTGAATCCTTGATGGCTGCTGTCTCTTTAGCCTAGACCATATTAACTTGATCCTTCAGCTTTTTGCAGTGTGCGTCAAAATGCCCTTTCCTGCCACACTGGAAGCAGACCTTTTCCTTCTTGTTTAACCGATTGTAATCCTCAGGCTTATTCCCTGGCACAGTTCAGTTAAAAGCCTATTTTGCTCCTTCGCCTCCCTTCATGGGATTCAAACTTCAGACCAGATTTGACTTGAAGCTTCTATTAGGAGCATTGAACGTTGCTCCCAAAATCTTCAGATTGTCTACCATTTGTGAGGTAGTTATCTCAGTCACAAATACAGTAGACATCATTCAATGCAAATTTTGATAGGGCCAAAGGGCCACTTGTAAGGTGATTCTTGCATCAAAGTCATCTAACACCTTTGCTCCAGCCAGGATCTGCAATTCCTGGTAGAATTGATCTGCGAAGCTTGCAAGAGACTCATCTTTACGTAATTGAATTCCCATAAAGTCTTGCTTGTGTTTTGACATGCAGGTTGGACTGCCAAACTCCTTCATTATTGTCGCCTTAGCCTCATCATAAGACCAGCTGTCCCCCTCCAGGTGGGGTAACACCAGATTCTGGCAATCTGTGTTTAAGCAGTTCCTGACCGTCAACGCCTTCTGACGATCCCCATATCTGTTCATGGTCATGTCAAATAGTCAGAAAAACGCTGGGGCGTTATCCCGATGGAATGTGGGCAATTTAGGGGTTGCTCTTAATTCCTCCGAGTCAGTTTGGGCTGACTCTCTTGGTTCAGCTATTCAGTTTACTTGCAGAGTGTCATCGGGTGTCATCTCTTAAATAGCATTGAATGTGGGCGGCATATTTCTTGGGGTATATGTCTTCCCAAGTATTGTTCAAAGACTTCCTTCTTCAGCATCATTGGCCACGTCAGACTTGCTTGCACTTCTGTGTGCTTTCATATCTCTAATTCTTTCAATAACTTCTCAATGTCTGCACCAAATTTTCTCAAACAAACGCAATCTGCTTCATGTTCCATTTTTAGAAATAGGACCTCTCGGACAAGGTCTCCCTCTTTCTTCTTTAACAAGTTTACTTTGTTAAGTAACTCATTCCCAAAGTTGGCTACGTTATCAACTCCTTCTTCCACCTTGATTACTCGTTCTTCCAAGGCCACAAACTCCCAGGTGGTCCGCAGTGTTTAAGGCGTTCTGGTTCACTGTGGCAATCTCAGTCCACAACCTACGCATCTCTTCTTTGTGCGACATTCTGGATAAATTCTTCTATTCCACTACCCCTGTAGTGAGCACCAACTTGTAAAAATTTTACTCTTTGGATGTTGATTATCGAGTTTAACCTTAGTAATCTTTCTACTGCACAGGTTCAGTTTCCTCATGCACCTTACATTGTAAGAATATATATAATCTGATAATATTATGATGACTATTATCCATAGTTGAGTTAAAATTATCTTCAGGCCCAATGCTTCAGCTGATATTTCTGATAATACTGGATATCGCACACTTAGGGATTTGTTCTTTATAGTCCTGACCACTCAATTTTCATTAAGATCCTCTGATGACAGTCTCCTTCAGCCCAACACACAGTCAGCAGAAATCCCTTAGCCATGGTTCCCTTCATCTCTAGATCCCCGCTCAGATCTCTACTCTTCTCTGAGAGTCTACCAATTATTGCTTCTGCAATAATATCCTTGAGATGGAATCTTCACGCTAGATGCTGATAGTCTAACTATTACTGAATCTACAGTAAGACCAATACTGTTCTTTATTATTGTTTATCCGTCTCTATGTCTGTATTAATGTGAGTTTTTTATTATAGTGAATTCTAGGGAATTTATATGGGATTCAGCTGTCTAACCCTCAGTTGACACCTCTTTGATGAAATGGCAGCCGTTGCCATTGAATCACCCTTCCTCATCTCGGCAGTGATGGTCTTCCTCATACTTACTAGGATTCTGACGTTGTACATCCTCAAGACCTCAAACGGAAAGAGTTGGAAACATATTATTAACATTTTCCTCTCAATCCAAGCAAATCATATATAATTGGCTAGCGACCTGCTTAGATAATGGGACTTTTTACCCATTATGGCAGGTCACTTCACTAACCAATTGATTCACTAGTTGCAGGTGGCAGCACTCGCCTTGAAACTCATTAAACATTCCCAATCAGTCAGTGATGAAACCTGACTGATCCTAATTGGTACACCTGATAGTTAATCACTATCAGATGCCCTTATTTTGTCAGCTGCTCCGCCCAATGAGATATTAGGTATTCATCTGGAACGATCCCTGACAGATAAGACCAGACAAATAAATAAAATCCCCCAAACGTAGTTCCTCCAAAATTTGGGTCAACCAATTTCTAATTCACTTCTCCTTAGGGAATTTTCCCCTAGCGATACCAGGTAATCTAGCAGGCTGGGAATATGGCAAAGATCCCAACAAATACTGATCTCATTCTCAACTTTGATCTCTCTCCAGAGATTTTTTAAGGAGGACGCCAGGGTTTATCCATACATTAGATCAATGCATCCATTTCTAGAGCAGCTTTTGGGTTCAACCACATGGCTGTTTATAAATCCTTAACATGCCTGCTTTATCTGCTTTTACATCATTTTCACTCTGGCCCCCTCTACTTTGTCATGCTTCCATCAACCCAAAACGTCAGAAGTCCACATATGCTCCTCTGTCCTCTATCTTAACCCTCAAGTTGGTGTCATCAACTGTATTGGCTAGAGATATACTATTTTTAAAAATATCAACGTTAAACTCTACTCTTAATTTTAAGACTAAATTAAATAACTTTTATCCAATTTGACCAGGCCTTCCATCCTAATGTCATGATTAAAATTGCATACTAAGTTGGGTGAACTAACTGCACCTTGAGATCCCCGCCACTTCAAGATCAAGCTTCTTCAGGCTAATAAACTTATGATTATGATATACGCTGTCACCTACAATTGAGAAGGGTGGGGGTTCTGTTAAGCTTCTCAATAGCGTGGTTAAAGCATTGATTTGGGGCTTCCCCTTTATTTTTTATTTCAGGCAATCTTAACTTACATTTACTACAATTAATTTACTAATTAATGTTTTTTAAGCCAAAAAGGCCCAAAATTATTTATAAGATTCAAGCTATTTAGCATTGATCAAAAATCAATTAATATTGCTAAATTCCCCTATGGGCAAACTCAGGTTGAAATGCCATCAAAGTGATCCACTAATCAGCACTCCAGGCTGATAATGTCAGGGAATGGTGTACTAATGACCTGGTTGGGGGTAGCTAACCATGAGCTAGCATAACCAAGGGGTTTAAACCAGTATGAAAAGGACACTAGAGGTGTTTAGGTATAAGGAATGGTGGGTAAGCTGGTATGGGAGCTGCCTAAAGATATAGTTTATAAAGGGGAAAGTTGAGAGGGAGTTTTTTGTAATCTGGGGTGGAAGATCGGTATTGTTAACATTTTAGTAAATAAACTTAATAGTGTTTGCATAAATAATATTTTATTGACCACAAAGATTAGCCAAATGACTGCCTTTGTTTTAAATACCATCCTACTTCCTGGACTTACCTGAGCTTAATTTTTAAGACAGTGCACTACTCTTCTCTGGAGCTTATGGGATTGCAAATTGCATGCAATTTTAAAAGGCAGTGGTAAATGTCTCAGTCTTATTGTAAATTTAGTTTGGTGCGATTGACTAACTTAATTAATATTGCAATTAGGGTGATTTAAATAATTATTAAACGTTTTTAATACAATTATTCATTTGATATGCAATTATTCAATCTAACTCTATCAAATATTCTCTTGATCTGATAAATGATATCTGTAATCTCAGGAATTTCACTAATGTCAGGATTTACCCTGACAGATACTTATCTCAACTATTATTCTTTACCGTAGGGAACAATTCCCTATTTATCTCACCTTACCTCTAACTTCGCCCCACCTTATGAGTATCTTTAATTATTGCATACTTCCTTACATCTTGTAAAAGATCTAAAATATATCCTGATCTTTTTCCAATCCAACAGGATATAAAATAATATTTCTTATGTTCTTTATTTTATCCTTTATTTTCCTAGCACTATTTAGTGCGCTAATGATTTACCCAATAAAATAACTACCAACTTTATCTTTATTTAGGCTCTTTAATAGGTTACTTTTCTTTCTTTTGTCTCTGAACTTGTTTAGGTAAGTCCTCAATAAACCTTCTCTCAGATTTTTTTACTGCTTTCCAGCTTTATCGCTTTGCCCAAGCTAGTGGGACATAAATTTATATTCTCTCTAAGAACATCTAGCCTCTATTTAGCCAAGTTCCCACTTTTTTATAGGACCTCTGAACTGACAAGTGGTTAAGTCCTAAACTTCCTCTCTCCACCTCAGCACGCTTAAAAAACCAGCCTGCATGCCCCCCTGGGATCCCATCATATGATGACATTATCTAGAATACCATAATCTACACAAGGGAGTATAGTACCACCTTCCTTTTTTTGAGTTTTTTGTGTGCCCTTAGGGCACCCTGTGCAGGCAACTTTTTGGGATGAAACCTGGGGTACTGCCCCCGCCGCACTGGGGCTGCGCGAATCTAAGCACCACCAAAGTGGGCCTGACTGCGGATGGGGTGGCTCACACCACCCCTAAACTGACATATTCTTCCCTGTTTGGTATACCAGGTAGCAAAGGCTACCCAGCCAGTTCAGAGATATGCCTCCCATCCCTTACTGCGAGGAATAAGACCAGACTGACCCCCAAGTTGGACTTACTTGAGGAAAGAGTATTGCATGTCTTTCTAAAGCTATATCTAGCCGTCGCTTGACTTTGGCCAGGGAGCTTGTTGCCTGGATTCTTCTGAAGGGAAGCAACGCTTTTTCTGGCAAGCCATAGATCATACATCACCTCCCCCCATATCGTGCACCAGACCCTGAACCCCTCCTTGTCTGCAAGCAGACTTGGTGGGTCATACACAGTCATGATCTCTGGCCATGCAAGATGACCAGAGGATAACTTACACCCTGTTTACTATGCTTCATACCATAGGAGAACACTACTCCACACAAAATTTGGTGCCAGACACTCTGTGAAGATGTGCTTTGCCATCTCCTCCCCTTCACACACCTTACAGGCATACAGAAGGTCATCCTCCTTATGCTTAAACCATTTACGCAGAGTCGCCCTAGTGAACAGGATGTTTCTGCGGAGTTGGAAGAGAAAGTTCTGAACTGGTATAGACCAGCATCCCTTAACCCTCCTCCCCCACAGGTCCATCAGGCCAGGTCACATTTTGCAAGTGATCCGGGACAAGTACATCAAGCAAAGCTCTCTGCCTTGTAGCTTCCAGAACCTGGCAGTTGGGAAATCTGAGAGGCAGACACCGCTACCTCCTCCCACCTTGAGCCAGTCCCAAAGGGCGAAGAGGCTTTCCCATCTGGATTATCTCCAGCCTTCTCTTTCTTGTGGGAAAATCTGCCAATCCTGCCCTTCAAAACCTTCTGAACAGGCTTCCCCCAGACTCTAATACATCCAGAGAAGAAATTGCTTCCCTCCATAAAGAAGGCAGTTCAGTTGCTTCCACAACATCCCATGCCTTCCTTACCAGCGCCTTGGAGGTACTAGCATCATTATTATCTGCTTTCACCCTAAGCACCCTCCAGCCATCGCCATCAAGGAGGTCCCCCCAGTGGACCACCCCCAATAAAGTGCTTGAAGGCTTTTCGCAGATGAGGTTCCATCTCCAGTCCCCAAGCTCCTCCCCGTAAGGGAATTGCCCGGATCCTTTCAATGGTCCACTCTCCACCCTATAATCTACCTTTGCTGCCCGCCCAAGCTCTAAAGATATCCTTCCAGTAGCCTGGTAGGCTCACCGCACTTGGAATGGCCCCTTGATTGATGCCCCAGCTTACACCAAAATCCTTGATTGAACTGTCCTTGCAAGCCTAAGAGAGGTAGTCCTCCATTATTGGAGACCAACAGATGGATTATCCCTCCTGAGCAACCCGTGCGATCCATTTCAGCTGCAATACTTTGATCATACTCCCGAAGTTAATCAGACTAATGCCCCTCTTCTTCACCTCCTGACACAATTTAGAGTAATTAGATTTTGACGCTCGCCCTCGCCAAATGAACTGGATGATTGAACTCTGTATTCTTCTGATGGAAGATGCAAGCGGTGGAACAAATCTGGAAATGTATAATAGTCTGGAAAGAATAAAAGTGTTCATGACAATGGCCCTGCCCCAATAATATAAGTTGAGCCAATGCCACTTCCAAGCCGCTTTTATAAGGTCCGCTTCAAGTTTGAGCCAAATTTTGTGCGGTGACGCCTGCCCAGGGATGGGACACCCAAGGTACAGAAACTCCTCCCCTGTTGCCATCCAGGGGATTGAGCTCTTTGGTGCCACACCCAACGTCGCCGTTCTGCCAATGGGCCATGCCCTGGATTTTGACAGATTGACTTTAGCGTTGCTTGCATTTGGTACATCTTCAGAATGTTCATCACCACCTTCTCCTCCTCCTCTGATGAAGCATAAATCCACGTATCATCCGCAAACATTGAATGAGAGTACTCCTCACCATTGATGGTAAGTTTCTTCCGGTTCAACTTTCTGAGAGCCACTAAAAGGGTCTCTATTGCAAGTACAAACAACAAGGGAGATAGAGGGTCTCCCTGACGCACGCCCCTAACCTTAAAGAGGTGGGAGAGGACCCCATTGATATTAACAACTGATGAGGCCTTCTCATAAATCACTTTATGCAGTCTCAACGAATGTCCCTTGATTCCAACCCTACTTAACACTTCCCAAAGAAACTTATGATTCACCCAATCATACGCCTTCTCTTGATCAAGAAACATTAGCCACACACTCTAGTCATACTGTTTACTTGCCCACTCTTCTATTAGGTGAATCAGCATCAAATTGTCAGTAATTGAGCGTCCTGGGATAAACCCATTCTGCTCTTTCCCAACAACGTCCACCACAACCCCCTTTAGTCGATTGGTTAGAAACTTCATTAAGATCTTATAGTCAATGTTAAGCAGAGTCAAAGGCCAATATTCCCCATGAGGGAGGGATCGCCCTTCTTATTCAACATCACCACTACACCCTTTGAAATTGCCGGCTCCATTGTACCAGAGGCTAGGAGTTGGTTGTACATCTCAGCAAGCATCTCAGACATTTCTGCCAGAAATAGCTTGAAGAGCTCCAAGATCAACCAATCCTCCCCGGGAGCCTTGCCATTCTTGCCCTTGCAGATGGCATCTGACACCTCCGATTTGAAGATCTTGCTACATAGGTGCAGCTGTGTCTCCTTTTGGCAGTACTCCCAGTCCGTTTGATAGTACTTTGGATGCCTCCAGGTCATTCTCAGAGGGGCCATAAAGGTCCTCATAGTAGGATTTGGCCACCTCAGCCATGCGATCTGCATCCTTCACCTCAACTCCCCCATCACAAAGTGACAAGATCCTTGCTGAAGGTCTGAATGCCCCTACTGCCTTGCGGAGTAGGGCCACATTACTGTTAGAATTCTCATCCCATCTAGACTTCCTTTGTTTGAGGCGATCCACCATGAAAGCTCCCATCAATTTTGCGTACAATTCAGCCTTGGCCGTGTAGGCAGATTCCCCCACGACCATGGCCTGCTTGCAGGTACTCTTGAAGCTCCTCTCCAAGGTTTCATAACTCAAACGCATGGCCCCTAGCTGCCTCCCAAAGATTTCACAAGTCATCTTGAGATCAGCCTTCATCCGCAGCTATTTTACTGGCGCATCAGGCTTCCCCACAATCTGGCTTCTCCACCACCTCACCTTCTTCCTCATGATATCCTGAAGTGGACTCCACTTCAGGAGTTCAGGGTTCAGTCTCCAGATCCCTTTCCCTGCAGAAGCAACCTGAGGGTCACTGATCTGCAGTTCCAGGGGCCTGTGGTCTGAAGCACCTGGATCATGATTCCAAAGGATCAACTTGCAGCGACTCAGGAGAGGCTGGGGCACTGACACAAGGTCAATGCGGGAGAAATGATCCCCCTGAATGTGAGTCCTCCCAGTCTTACTCCTCACAACGGCCAGCTTTCCACACATCCAGTAGGCCAAGGTCGATCATTAGGGTGGTCAACTTGTGGGCTCCAGGATCAGAGCTCCAGTTTCCTGAGGCCTCAACCCTGTCATCCCTAAAGCAGACACAGTTCATGTCTCCCCCTAGCACTACCGACCCCCCAATGCCTTCCTCCTGAATCCTTAGTCCGACCTTCTGGAAGAAGGCCTTCCGTTCAGATCCAGAATTGGGCGCATATATGCCGATAAACCAAATTGATTCCTTTCCTAACAGTGACATTATTGCCACTGGCATATAGGAACCAATACCCTTTTATCCAACACCTTAACCTTATCCGCCCACCAGACCAAGATGCCCCCCTTTGGCTTCTCCCCCTCCCTCTTTCCCTCCCCTAGGGGTGAGTCTGAGTTTGGTTGATTCATCAAATGAGAGTAAAATGATTGTTTCCGAAGGAACTGGAAAGCCCAGTCCTCTTCCACCTCAGGTTTGGACTTAGTCTAAGTGAGGAAGCTGATATCTATCCCATGTTGTTGCAATCAGATTTTCACCCACTGCCGCTGCTTGAGTCCATTAAGACCCTGCATGTTAGTAAATTCACCCCCTGATTATCATAGGTTCAAAACCGAAGAGGCTTTGGTGTCAGGATCTGGGGGGTCCCATCCTCTTCCACTTCAGCTGGTTTAGCAGGACCACGTTTCTTCTTCCCCTTTCCAGTACTAGACTGGGCCAGGGGTGGAGGCTGCTCGGTCATAACAGCCTCCGGAATCTTACCATTGCCAGGGTCCTTGACAGACCCCTCCACTTCAGTTGGAGGCATTGGGTTAAAAAGCATTGGCCCACTATTGTTAGCAAGCAACACCTCCCTCACCTCCGCCTCTTCCCCTACAGGCCTCGCGCGCTCTGTCACACCCACATCCCTTATGGTTGCCCGCCTCTTACATTATTGAGTGATGGGGAGAACCCCATCCATTTGGGAGGCGACCACCTCCATAATGTCCTTTGCGGACTGTGCCAAAGCGCCACTCATCTCGATTTGGAGTCTCAACACTTCCCTCGCCTTCTGGGAACGTTTTGACTCCTTGTTGAATTTCCTCGCGCTTTTCAGCACTCCAGTCACCACCTCCATGGTGATGCCAGCCGCAGCCTCCTCCCTTGCTTTGGCTGACATCTCAGTCAGCTTCTCCAACGCCTTCAGGAGAGCCAACTTTTCCTTCTCAGAGGGCGCCATCACTGGTACCCCCACGCTAGGCCCACTAGGCTTGGCCACTGCCGCAGGAGGTTGAACCTGAGGACATTTGGCTCTGACATGCCCCTTTACACCACACAAGAAGCACCTATCCAGCGGTACCACAGTGACTGAATGAGGTAACTCCCCGTATGATTTTTAAAGTTCAACCTTCAAAACCCAGTCCCCAGATCCTACGGTGAACTTTTCAAGCTACCGTCCTTCTGCTTCAAGTTCTTTACCAGCTTGTTCTCATTAAAGTAGATCACTCTGCCAAAGCCTTTCCGCTGAGACATCATGGCCCCTCTAGTGATCACAAGTGGTAAGTCCCTTAGAATGAACCTTCTGATCTTGGTGCCAATGTCAAGACATATGGCCTCCTCGTTCTTTATGCTCAAACTGGCAGCTAAAACCTGTTCCTTTTGAAGCTTAGAATGGAATGTCATAAGTTTCAACCCAGGAGCCAAATGTGATATATGGAGCAGGGCGAACCCACACACCTCAATCACCCTGATCATGAGCATCTCCTTAGACCATCCAGTCTTCACTTCCACGGTGTGAACCCTCTTGAGGCTCTCCACAATGCTCGCCGTCAGATCCTTGGATGGGCCAGAGTTCCCCACCTAAAAAAGCTTGGTTCCTACACCAAATCCTTTAGCAGCCACCGTGGCAAAAGATACAAAGCTCCCTGTGCAGCAGAGGCCACCCCCGCTGTTGATTTGTTAACAGAGTTGGTCTCTCCGGTTTGGTTTTGTGACAAAGTTTGCTCTCTGGGCCCTTTTTGTGCGGTAACCATCGAAGCCCTTTTGGGTCAGTCTGTCATTTTGGTACATGAGTGCTCTCACCTTTTGCTGCACCAGTGTAAGACCACGTAAGCTACTGGCCGCTATCCAGGTCTCAGGACAACCTTGAAAACCTCGGTAATTATTGTAGACAGGTGAGCTGAAGCTCAGCCAATCAGGATTGCCCCACCCTTGTCGCTGAGACCTGCTTTTGCAGCGCCCTGCCTCATAGGAAAGTAGTGTGACAGACGATATGCCTGACTCTTGCCTCCCCCTTCCTGCCCATATTCCCCCCCCAAAGGAGAGTGGAAGCACCCGCAAGAACAGGTTGTGTTACAGTCATTAGCTTCCATCCCACTCCCCATCCAGGCCACTACCAGACCTTTCCAGGGCGCCTCTCTGGGTTCTGGTGTTAGCTACTCACCCATATTTCCATGAGCTTTCCTCAGTTATGCCACGTGAAGGCCCCAGCTTACCCTACCTAGCTCCCAAGGCAAATATCTTAACCAATGAGAAAGTTGCCATAGCAATGATAGTGGCTGTTAAGATATTGAGAACTGGATGGCAATATGACCCAAATTCTTTAAGAAGATGTGGAGCGTTTAAAATTATTAACTCTTTACGCCATCTCTCTGTTACTTTTAGTGCTCCCAATGTGGAGCGGAATGCCCCTGAAATTGCTACTGAATCCCCATTGGGAAAATGAACCCCAGCAACATAGGTGTAATCTGTTGGGTAATCCTCATCCACATACCGCTTTATTGGGTCCTTTCTGTACCCATTTATCTCAACCAGCTCGTCCTCACCCTTTTTAACCTCCATCATTTAATTTCTGACCTGGATCTTTGGGTGGGATACAGAGACAAGGGCCATTTAAAAATGTTGGTTTCTCATGAAGGCAAAGAGGCCACTATGCGGCTAAATGTCCAGGAAAATAGAATGGCCATGCAGTACTGGCTTCCCTATCAAACAGGGAAAGGGTTAAGTGGAGTAGAGATGGGATGCTTTATTTCCATTAATTCAAACTTATTTGTCTATGATGATTCCAACGAGTCACTCTGTGTCAGTCCCAGTACTCACCCTGACGATTTATTATATCAGCAGATCTCCTATGATATCTTGGCTTCTAATCAAAAGAGAGACCCCAATAATGCTTACTTGGAGTTCCACCAAGATGTGCAAAAACCATACGCATGGAAAATCCTTGAGAAGAATGGTACAGTTGAAGATGGATCCTCAACCAATGTTGCAATCTTAGAAAGGTAAATGTGGCATCCCCGTAGAGAAAATTGCCCAAGAGTATCCATGTGTCGCTGGTATTATCACTTTTCTGGATAACCAAAAGCTCTTGGATGTTCATATAATAAACACCAATGGTTCTTCTTATCAAGAGTGTCCAAACTGTGATATTTTTGTTCTTAATACAAAAATCTGAGCGATTATAGATACTGGCGCTCCTGTCAATATTATATCTACCAAGCTCATGGCTAAGCTTTAACTGAAGCCTGGTGTGGAACACTGAGTAGTTTATGGGACCATGGGGGCACAGAGAACTGTGCTAAAGGGCGCTTATAACGTGTTGCCTCTGAGGTTCAGTTTAGTTGGGGCCTCCACTCTGGCGGTGGTTCTGCCTAATAATTACTACGACATGTTGATAGGAGCTGCATTCATGCAGCGATTTGGGGCAGTGATTATTATAGGTGGAGGGAAAATTTAATATTCTGGGCCAACGGATTCCCATTAACTTTATCTCCAGCGGAGTCCCAAAGGACCCAATCCACTCCAGTCACATCAACCTAGCATACAGCAATGGTGTAATTCCTGTACATTATTGGTGGATGAAGCGGAGGACTAGAGCCCTTCCTAGCCATATTTACAAGTACACTGGGATTTCCACTACGGGTGACAAGTGCTTCAATCATACCTATTGGGCATCAAATCATAATGGGGACAGAGCTCAAACTAGATGTCCTTGAAGGGCTATATGGGAAAATGTGGGGCCCTACCAGCAATTGTGGCTTGAACCCCATAAGGCTCCAGGGCTATTATTACCAAGACATAGGGAAGTGAAGGTATTTCTAGCAAACCTACAGAAGGAGACTATGTTGTTATAAAGGCACCAAGTGGTGGCTTATTTATATCTGATTCCTATTGATGAAGTCCACCATATCCATGATTTTGGGTCTTGGGAGGATCTCAGCATACCTGTAAAAGCCCTATTTGGTGTAATAACAGTGGTTCCGTAGGAAGATCTGACTGATCTGTCAGAGGAACATAAAGATAGGGCGATGGCCATGTTTTAAATATTAAGATATTTTTGCATCTGATGACCACGATTTTGGATGCACATGCAGGTTGGTGCATTGGGTAGACATGGAGACCACACTCCCATTAGGACACAGCCCATCAGGCACTCCAAGGCTGCAGAGGAAGTAGTCTCCGATGAAGTAGACAAATTGTTTTTAGAATGGGATGTTAGAGCCATCCAAGAGTCTGTGGGCATCGCTGATGCTAATCATTAAAAAAAGGATGGCACAAACTGGGTGGTCATTGACTACCAGAAGCTTAATAGCGTCATGATGAAGGAATCATATCCTCTTCAACGGATTGATGGCGCTTTATATTGGCTGGGAGGCTCTAACTACTTCTCTGCCATGAACTTGATATCAGGAAACTGGCAGATTGAGTTGCCAGCGGCAGAACGTGAGAAATGCGCTATAATCATTTCAAAGGGGTTGTTCAGGCAAACACGTATGCCACAGGATTTGTACAACGCCCCACTACGTTCCAGCGTGCTATAGATATAATCTAAGTGACCTGAAGCTGTCCTGCGTTCTAGTCTACATTGATGATATCAAATTGTTTTATAGACATTCACAGAGCATCCTGACCACTTAAAACAAGTGAGACGCCAACTTGCTGATGCTAATATCACTTTAAAGCCTTGAAAGTGCCATTTTTTCAAGGTACAATTAGAATAACACGGGTTTGTGATAGACTCAAAAGGGTTTAGTCCTCAATTGGCAAAGGTGGAAGCTATATGCTAGATAACTCGGCCCTACGAATAATCGAGATTTAGCTCTTTAAAGGGGTGATCAGGTGCTACTGGTGATTCATTTACAATTTTAGCTGTATTGGGGACCTGCTCTTTAAGTTATTAAAGAAAAACGCCACCTTTAACTGGATTAATCGTTGTCAAAACGCTTTCAATGTCTTATGAACCGCGTTGTCTAAGCACCTAAATTGCAATACCCTAATTTTGAGAAAAGAATTTATTGTGAAAATGGATGCATCTCTTTCCTCTGTAGGGGCGATATTATCCCAAAAAGATGATGATGGGGTGGAGCATCCTCTTGCATATTGTAGTCAAAGCTTAACAGGCCCTGAACGGAATTATATCATGACCAAGAGGGAGTGCTTAGCGGTGATCTATGCATATAAACTTTTCTGGGTCTACCTACACGGGGTAAATTTCAAAGTGGTCACGGATCATTCATAATTGCGAAGACTATAGAATCTTCAGGAACCTGGAGGGCGGCTCACGCTGGTCCCTGAAGCTACAAGCATATGATTTTGAGATTGTATACTGGCCAGGGGCAAAAAATCATAATTCAGATTGTCTCTCTTGATTACCAATGGTCGCCATCATGGTGGATTTGGTGGACATAATGTATTAGATGATTATAGGCCAATACCACAATGAGCCGCCACAATTGATTGAAGTGCTAGATGGACTTCACCTTGAAACCTTCTTTCATAATGTGGAACTATATAGGTGAATTGGAGAATCAACGCTGAGCTTCCAGAAACCCTCCTCCAGGCCAGAAATTACCCTGGTTGCACATAGAGCGATAAGTCATGGAGGGTTGCAGAAGATGTTGGAGTTTTTGTAACCACATTACTATTGAAAATTATGAACTACAATGTGCTTGAGATGGTTTCTTGTTATCACCAGTTTCAAGTGGAGAACCCTTTCCACAAGTAAGCTATATTTCAGCTGATTACACTCTGTTTTGAGTGACACACTGTTTTTCTTGATGTGGTGGGTTTTCTGCAAATGGGTGTGAATTGCTCCAAGTATATACTTGTAGCCATAGATAACTTGACCTGGTGGTTGGAAGCAAGAGTGATCAGGGACTTGGGAGCATTAACTGTCACCAAGTTCATTATGGAGTGCATCATACAGCAACATGTCTGTCTGCAGTTTATTATCATGGAAAATGGAACAAATCTCACATCACATGTCCTTCCTAAGTTAAATGAGTTAATGGCCATCTGTGG
This sequence comes from Massospora cicadina, assembly GCA_022478985.1. NCBI lineage: Eukaryota > Fungi > Entomophthoromycota > Entomophthoromycetes > Entomophthorales > Entomophthoraceae > Massospora > Massospora cicadina. Next base: position 4,892 of record JAKSZP010005315.1, on the reverse strand, counting down.
GGTCTAAACTACCCCATAACACCCTGAATCCAAGGGTATGGCCAAAAGGGTCAACAGCACCTTATTGAACACGCTTTATAAGCTGGTAAATGATTGGCCCACTGACTAGAGTACTCTTCTATTTACCGCCATCTTTGTGTACAATATTAGTTATCATTTGTATACAGGGAAAAAGTCCCTTCCAGAAAGTTTATGGATGATATCCAGCTTTTCCAGCATTGCTTTATTCCTGTGTGGAGGATACTGGCTGAGTAGAGCTCCAGCACTATTTGGCTAACTTAACAGACTTGCTGATTAATCTCCAGACTGATGTGTATTCCACTAGTTTTGAAAAGAAGATTCAAGATCAGGGGGCTGTAAATGTAGATGCAGCTTTCTCTTACAATTTATGGTAGGAGATCTTGTCCTGTTCCATGACTAACATGAGTTTGGAAGATGGAACAAACTTGCCAGAATTTGGATTAGACCATTTGAGATAATTGAGAAGACTGGTGCCAATGCCTACACTATTAAGGAACCCACGGGTGGTCAGATTATCAACTAAGTACACACAAAGCTCTCCAGGCATACAAGCAATAGGAGCTTATTGTCTAGTCAAGGAGGGGTGTTATCAAGAAATTGATATGAATAAATGATAAGTCACATATCTGGAAGATCATAATTATAAGTCAAGCAAATCAATCAAAGTAATAATAGTTTGGTAAATTAGGGGATTCCGCTGAAGCTTCAATAATAGAATAAGACCCCTATAATTGTAGCAAAATGAGATTTACTAAGTGGAAGGGTTAAAAACCAATGAGGAATAGCAAAAGGATGAAAGGTTGAAAGTTTGAGTGTGGGAACAATAAGAGGGAGGTTTTTGAAGAGTAAGAAAGTAAGGATGGGTTAACAGAAGTAGCCATTAAGTTGATATATAAATAAAGTAGTATAGTTTGGGAAGTAGCTCCTTATTTAAATCCTTTATTATTAAATATCAAGGACAGCAATCATCATATCAATTATCCATTGCTCAGTTAGTTGTAACCTGTGCAACAAGTTTGGCAGAATCACCCAGAACCGCCAAAAGTTAACATATGTGTTCCATTTAAATTTGGTTGGTGGCTTTATCCTGAATGGCTACTAAAGCAATTTAGAAAAAACTAATACTGTTTTAGGACTTTGTTAATATTAGAAGTCTTTATATAACTTATTATATGAGTTACTTAGATTTTGCCAAGTTAAATTAAATCAGTTTTATAATCTCTGGTAAAGACCCTTAATATAAAATAATTAGAGTTATAATATTCTGATTTCTACTAAAAATAGTATTTTATAACACTTCAGATTTATTTGAAGGTAAGCAAAAATTGTAATAGTTAAAATTTGTTTATTTTTATTTTTCTAATTTATTATTTTTATAATATATACTATTAGGTAGCTGTTACTTTGCCCATGTTTACTAATTCTCCTACTAGTTATTACCTTGATATAAATAAAAAATAATGTATATATGCATATTTGTGAGATATATTAACTTACAAATGAAAAACTAAATTACAAACTTGTTTCATATTCATTAAAAATTTGGAAATGGAGATAGACTATTTCAAAAAAATATAATAACCTAGCAAACTTATATATGTGATCAAAAATATACAGGATTCTAATGGTAATCATATATCATTCTGAATGAGCATTTTGGTATCATTTTAATTTAATAGGTTCATAGGTAATTTAAGAGGTTGGTATTCTAATTGCTTTATAATCTTAATAAGTGGTTTTGATGGAGTGCTTGATAGCTTTTGGTTTAATTGATGGGCTCAGTGGTTTCAGGTATGTATTTGAAGTTTTAGTTAATTTTGATAGTTTCTACTGGTTTTGGGTAATTAGTTGATAGTCTTTGGCTATATAGTAAGTTCGATTAGTTTAAACTAAACAGTTCATGGTTTAATCAAATTGATAGGTTTAAATTGATTTTGGGCAAGAGGTTGGTGGTTGGTTAATTCTATAGGTAAATTTAAAGTTCCAAGTTATTGTTGTTTAATTTGATAGGCTTTATGTTTTTAAACTTATTGATGGCCTTCTACTACTATAAAACCTAAAATAATAAATCAAAATTATTAAGGTCAGTGTATCCCCTTTAGATTGGGACCACCTAGTGCTATAAATAAGTCATAATCATTTTGTTTATTATAAACCCAAGAAAAGCTTGAAATTGGCTATTAATTAGAAATAGAAGATTAGTTAATTGTTCAGCATTGCTTTAGTACTTCTTTTTTGAAATCATAACCCATCCTGTTAGAGCATGAGGCTGAGAGGTCAAATTTCATTAGGCTTGAGGAAAAGCAGTTGCTTTTTTATCATATATCTTTAGTTTTTATAAGGGCAATAGCCCATTTAACCCAGCATTATTGTGATTTTAAGTTTACAGATATAAAAACTTATATTAGTTTTTATATTGGTAGATTTCAAAGATAAGTTTAGGATTAATCAAACCTATCATTACAAAAAATTACTACCCATTCGTCCAAAAATAATTTAACCTACTAAATCAAAATAAACCCATCAACTGCTTGACAAAACCACTTAAACTATTATATAAATGAAATTTTAACTGCCTGGCCATAAAAATATATCAATTACATTAAACTAATATTTGATTTTAATTTCATACATACAAAACTTTTTCTTTTATTATCTAAATTAAAAAAGGCTTTGAGAAGCAAACGGTGTCATGGAGCATGCTGATAATAAAACTGCGCTGGCACTCAGAGTGAATTACAACCCAAAGCAACAGTAAAAATACCTCTGATGTATTTATTCATTTTGTAGAATACATGGATAATAAGGCAACTGTGAGCACTAGCCAGGAAATTCTAAAATAGAAATTAGAGCTACTAAATGGATTGCAAATTTTATTTCTACAAATTAAAAAAATTTAAGGCTTTTTATTAAAAAATTTAAAGTGTGTGAAAGTGAAAAATGGATTAACAGCAGAACCTGTTGAGGTCCACTTCATTATAAGTTCACTATATAGGAACAGAAAACAGAATTATTAATTTCAGGAATATTTTCACAATTTGGCCATGGTAGATCTATACTGAAATTGTTACAGATACTACTTCAAATCCAACCTGCCCAGCCAGATTGGTATAGGATTCTAATTAGGAGAATATATCTTTCACTGTGATTGTGCTTAGTAAGATCATGATGACTCCTCAAACGGACAGCAAGTTGCGCTGATAGCCAGGCCAAATATGGGCAGTTACATTGCGTTTCAAAAAGGATTATAATGCCCATATCTGTATGGGATGGTCTCATTTTAATCTAGCAATGGAAGATAACGGTGGATAGAATTTCTGAGTCCAATAGTGAATCAAATAATTCATCTTCACTGAGTACAAATTACTTATCCTACAGAACTTGTACTGGAAGAAGAAACATCTTGTCAGGGAGGCTCCCATAATTCCTTTGCTGGCGATGGCTTCTACCCACCACTACCTCCTGACACTCACCCCCCCCAATTAAAATTATCTGCACAATTTTTGGAGAGAATTTTAAGGGTAAGTGTCACATTCTTAAGGGATACGCTGTCACCCAACTCTTCTACCGCATAAGCTAAATCACCTAGAGTGGCAAGAGTAGCACTGCCTCCTTAATCCCCTTCTTGGTTTAAAATGAGTACCCTTCCAAATCAAGCATCTAGGGTTGCTCCCCAAGGCTTACATACCCTTCATATTTGAACTGAAAAAGCACCACCAGGAACAAGATGATCAAAATGTTCTTGTGCGCCTTGGGTAGCTTTGTAGCCAAGTGGGAGGCAACCTTCTGGGGAGGAACATCAGGGGTGCAATGTGGAAGGCCTCCACTAACATGTGGCAATTGGCACAATCACTGGCACTAGCCTAGATATATCTATAGGAAGTGTAGCCCTTCCAATAAAAAATATATACTGCACCAAGTGACATAATTGGCATAATTCCTTAATGGCATCCACATTTACTTCTGCTGAGTCTTTAGTCATGACTGGTTCAGTCTCAAAGGGTTTCATGCCTTTGAATGGCAACAACTGGGAGAAACGGAAGACTAGGTACTGCTTCTAATGAGTGGGGAGAACCAGAATAAAGGCACATTTCCAAATCCTCCTCCACCACTTGAGGGCTAGAGAGCTTGCTTGTAAAATTCTACAAAGGAACCTTCATATGCAGGTGTTGCATAACTAGCATAACTAACAACCTCACCTTAATCTCATTGGTGAGATGGCGTTTTCAATCCAAAAACAATTTTAATTACTTATTACCTTAGTAAGATGCTCCTTGACCAATAATTGAGTATCCAAATCTGCTGCAGTTGCACCTTAGCGGGAGGTGATTCAGGGGCAAGTTCAGAGACCCACAGGAATGAGGGGCTAAACTCCAGGGTGGCTCTGTATGGGGAAACCCCAGTTAACGAATGGGTGGCATTGTTGTATGCAAGATGCCCAGGGGAAGGTCAACGGCCCAGGTTTCCTGCACAGTGGAGGAATAGCATCTGATGTACTACCCAGGGATATGTTTGACCCTCTCAGTTTGAACATCAAACTGGGGGTGATGTGCGGTGGAGTGGTACAGTTTGATCTTCATGGTGGTCAGAAGTGCATTTCAAAAAATAGCAGTAGGCTGAGGCCCTAAGTCACTTACCATCATTTTTGGTAAGTGAACATAGAGAAAACATGGCAGATAAAAAGCTAGGCTGTTTCTCAGAGGTAGTGTCTGACAAACAAAGAATAAAAGGGAGAATTTCATAAAATGGTCTATAACCACCATAATCGCATTGATTCTATTGAAACTTAGAGGCTCAACAATAAAGTTGGTGGATACTAAGGTCCACAGACCCTGGGCCTGGTGTAGGGGATAGAGGAGACCATTCCTACC